>VXAX01000826.1:1872381-1986892 GCA_013399835.1 Leptocoma aspasia
TTTTTTTTTTTTTTTCTTTTTTTTTAAATTTTTTTTTTTTTTTTTTTTTTTTTTTAACCAACATTTAATGGGTGTATTCAAGGAACTATTCATCTCAGCCTCAAGGTTTCATTCTCCAGTGGCTGGAGTGAGTGCGTATGGAGCTTCACATATATAATTTTGTATGTGAAGCTACAATTGTTTTACATGTACCTTTTTAATGTGTATCTACTTCCATCTGCCACTTTTTTACCCAACCACTGTTATGGACCTTCTGCAATTTGCTGCGATGGATTTCATCCTTTCCTCCTTGAAGAACCCTGTGTCATCAGCAAACTGTCACAACACATCCCCTTTTCCTGCTCATTTGTGTTTCTGTTAAACAGCAAGTCTGGGAACAGCACCCTGTGACTTCACTGCTGATCTTACTCCATGCAAAAGTCTGATCCTTACTCACCCATATTCAGTCTTCCAGAGCTTAGGATACTTTCTATTCTCTTCATTTGGATGCAACTTTCAGAGGTTTTTATTAATACCTGATGACTTCTAAAAATATCTCCTTTAAGTTTGATGCTGTCATTCCTATTTTTTCTCAAGTTCATCACAATTGGTTATGTTCATGGGCACTGCACTTCCCATGCAGTGTCTCTCAAAAGTCTCTGTGTTACCTGAAAAGTTCAAATTGTCTTACCTACCATTTTTAGCTTCTTTTTTTAAAATTCCTCATTTTTATATAGATCCTTTTATTTAAATTTAGCACAACTGTAGTGACTTTTCTTGTTTGTTTTGTTTTGACCTGTGTTGTTTATTTGGGGAGTTCTAATTGCTGTGACATACACTTTCAGCATTTGTTTCAAAAGTATTTGGATTGTTATGGAAAACAAAATAGTTTTAATGATCTGTCTGAAAGGTTTCAGATGACAGAACAAGAGAATATTCCGAGTTGGAAGGGACCCATAAGGATCAGCAAGTCCAGCTCCTGGCCCTGCACAGGGCATACCCAAACAGTCCCACCATGTGCCTGAAAGCATTGTCCAAACCCTTCTAGAACTCTGTCAGGTGCTGTGACCACTTCCCCAGGGAGCCTGTTCTGGTGCCCAACCACCCTCTGGGTTAGTAACCCTTTTCCAAATCCAGCATCAACCTCCCCTGACACAGCTCCAGGCCATTCCCTCGGCTTCTGTCACTGGCCACCACAGAGAAGAGATCAGTGCCTGCCCCTCCTGTTTCCCTCATAAGGATGCTGTAGACCACAATGAGCTCTCCCCTCGGTCTCCTCCAGGCTGGACAGACCAAGTGCCCTCAGCTGCTCTCGATACAGCTTCCCCTCAAGGGCTTTCACCATCTTTGCTGCCTTGCTTTGGTCATTCTCTGATAACTGGATAGCAGTGGTAAGGATAGACCCCAGCAATCTAACTGGAGAAGGGGAGAAATTAAGGAAGGCTAAAAAATACAAAAATACACGCAGCAGAAAAAGGCAAGAGCAGGTGGATTTGTGCAAAACTCTGTGGACCAGAGGGTGACTCTGAAACAGGACTTCTGACCCCTCAAATATCAAGCCTGGAAGCAAAAGTATTATATGATTGTTGTTTGTAAAAAAGAGTTAAAAGAGTCCTGCTGAGCCCCCGAGACATCTGTTGCACCACAGAAACCACCCTTCCTTCATTCAATTTTATATTTGCCATAGAGAAACAACCTATTTCTCTGCATGCCAAGTCCTCACCTTTGATCAATATACATCTGTTTTCTGTCTTATCCATAGGTTATCAAGCCTTAAATCAGGGATTGGTTTGGGGTTTTTTTAATATTTTAAAATGTATATTTCTATTGTGAGGGTCCAGTTCGTGACTGATGTTAGCAGGCACTATGGTAACAGAAAAAATACTCCTAGAATGAGCCAGAGATGAGGGTCTCCTGAGGTGCAGGTCCCAAATGTTCTCTGGGAGAGCTACCTTCCTTGGAATATACATTTTTACTTTCATTCTTTCTTCAAAGAGAAGATCCATACATAATGTAAGTCAATTTTTACTGTAGGAAAATCTTGACTCCATAAAATCTGTATCTCCTCAAAAAGTTCCAGGTAATAGATTTCACTTGAACAAAAGGGGAACAAATGTTACTAAACATGTCATTAAATATTATTCCTTCCACATGTGGTATGCCAAAATAATTTATGTTCCAGATGCATTCCCTTTCAGAAAAGTATAACAGGCTCCAATTCCATGTCTTCCTGATACTCTGGATGTAAACCTCATTTTAGTGGTGAAAACACAGCCAAAAAATAAAAAACAAAATACAGAGTACAAAAAAAATTTTGTTTGGCCTTAAAGGAAATGTCTCCTTATTGAAAACCTCATACTGAGCAAACAAAAGCAAAAGTATCTGTTGATGTAATATTTATTACCCAAATCAGTAATGTTGCAATGATCAAAGAAAATATATTTACCAGTAGAGTGCTGGGTATAGATGTTGTTAGAGTTTGAAAACATGAACTGTAAAAAATTGAATCCTGAATACAATTTTAATACATTAGACTTCTGACAACAGCTCTGTCCTGTTATAGTTCTAGTAAAAAAGAAAATTACAAAGACCAAAAGAATAACTTCTGAAAAAATATTATTTTCTTAAAATAAAAAAAAGAGGTGATAAGGCTTTACAATATTATGCTTTCATGAAAATTCAGCAATGTGCTACAACAAAACAACTAAAAAGAAAATCTTTTCTTTGAACTTTTCTTTTATTTTTATACAATCAAAGTATAGTAAAGAACAGGGAACTCCTTCTGAAGGACACATTCAGTTTCTGCCTCACCATGGCATATAAGCCTCAACCAATGCTTGATTTAGTTTTTTCTTTCCTTCAAACATCTTTTCCAGAGAGAATAAGTGAACATTCATTTACAACAGCATTTACATTCTCAGATATGAGGCCTTGATGGTAAAAAACACTTGAGGAGTCAAGGGGAAATAGCAGATTTTCCTCTTTATCTTCAAGTGTATATGATAAATATTTTTTTTTAAAGGGCTTTCAACTGAAAGAAGGCAGGTTTAGATTGGATATTAGGAAGAAGTTCTTTAATGTCATGGTGTTTATCTAGTGGCACAGGTTTCCCAGAAAAGCCATTGATGTCCCATCCCTGGAAGTGCCCAAGGTGTGGTTGGATGGGGCTCTGAACAGTCTGGTCCAGCAGAAGATGTCCCTGCCCATGGCAGGAGTGCTGGAGCTAGATTGTCTTTAAAGCCCATTTCAACTCAAACCATTCCATAATTCTATGAATCTACGACTATTTTTTCAAACCTATAGTCCTTTTTTTCCTTTACCTAAATTGTTTGTAACCTTAAAGCTGTTACTCAGTGAGAGACAGAAACTGTGAATAAGAATGTGAACTTGCACTGAATAATATCTATTGGATTGTTTTTTTACCCACTAATAAGTAGTTTTTGTAGGGAATTCTACTATTTTGTCTACCTTCACCTCTACTTAAACTCAAATAATAAACTGAGAATGTCTTCTGTGAATCACTATCTCCTGGCTGACACTGCCCACCTTTCCAGCTTCAAGTCATGCAGTTTATTGACCCTTTATCTTGTCAGAAGTTCTAACTTCCTAAACATAGTGGGAGTTTCTTGTTCAGCCTTAAATTTTGTATTGTTCTGTTTCTCTGGGTTTGATAACTGAATCAAATGAGTATTGCATTTGTTCTATAGAGAGTAGGTAATTTTTTTTTTTTTTTGCTGTACATTGATGTACTAAAACAATAACCTTACAGAGAAAATTTGAAGGAAAGTTTTACCTCCAGAGTCTAGGCCACAAACTGAAAATATTGAGGCAACCGTAGGCACCACTCATGAACAGATTGTACTTTCTGCAGTTCCAGCAGGAATTACAAGTGCTTACCAGTTGCAAGACTGAATGATCCAACATCTCTTCTTCACACTTCAATTTACATAGGTTTTAGTGAGCTTAGGTGCTGGTTCAGTGCTGCAAAGATCTCAACCTAGATCTCCAGAGGTTTGAATCAGAGAACAACCTATAATCATTACACATGTCACTATTTATTTCCTATTCACTCTAGGGAAATAATAATTTATTCTTGAATTTTCTTGGCAGCAAATGATGGTCTAGTTTTATTATAATTATTTCCACTTTTGTCAAGAGAGCTGGAGTCAGGAATATTTTGTTTTCTTCTCATTTCAGGGAAGCAGTAAGCAAGAAAGGATGCTGGGCATGCTTGTCAAACAGGGACACCAAAACATGTAGCGGATCTTAGAAAAACCTCTTGCTCCCTCTGGTTCCCTGGACAGAGTTAATTTCTCCAGTTACAAGCAAGCCTAAAGTATCCAAATTTTGGTGAAACTTTGCAATAGTCTGATTTCTTCGTTACAGAGAAAGTCATATGACTTCCTTTCAAAATGCCATCACATTCCGGAGGATTTGAAACAATTTCATCTCCCTCTAGAACAGAAATTCAGTTAATCTATACTGATTTTACAGGTCTTACGTAACTCTCTCTTTTACCCTATTAATTGTATCTAGATGTTTCTACCTGTCTTTGGACAAATCAGAGCCTTGTTTTCACGTTTTCGAAAACACTACTGTAATTGTTCCTAACTCTCAATCCTTCTACTCTTCTGTCTTCTAGAAAACCTCAGAAATCAATGTTTTCTAAGCCCTAGTTTTACAAAAAAGTCATTTCTTTACAGAGGAAGAGCAAAATATTCTGATTTCACTTGATTTCACATCCATTGTTCTTTGTGCAGAAAATTGTCATCATCATCATTCACTGTAATTACAGGAAAATAACACTAAGAGCTGTAGTACCACACCCGAGTTGTCTTTTAATTTTTCTTTACAATGCTCCTGAAGAGTAGAATTTTCTTTAGCTTATTGAAGACACCACTCCTAAAAAAAAACTGCTCCCCCAACATGACACAGGAAGCTTGTGCTACAGCACATATTTTATTCCTTAAATCCCAGTCTCACAGCATCTACTCATCACAGCAAACATGGCATTTTTTCCACAATGCACAGTAGATGCTGCTTTGCCCAGCACCTAGATGCTGTGATTGCTGTTTCATGTGGCAGCCTACTGTGGACCACTCCCACAGCTGCCCTGACTAAAGTCTGTAAAGGATGCATTTTGCCAAAGCTGAAGAAAGTGGCAATCTCAGCCTCACAGGCAGAGCTCTGCTATCATCAATCTCTATCACAGCAGTTAACCTAACCATCCTATTTCTATTTTTTCCTAAGGAAAAAAATAAATATTCAGAGTATCATGCTGTTAGACTGAACACAGAAGTTCAATGAATTGTTCAAAGGCAGAGCACACAATTTCCTCTTCCAGCTCTTGCTGTTTTAAAAATAAAATGTGTTTTCAGGTTTAATTTATAGTTAATGTAATGTTAGCTCTGACACTGCTTCTAAGTGTTGGCTTGGTAAAACCATAAAACTTTTAAAATAAATTGAAAGTGTAACTGAGAGAGGTTATCAGGAAAAAGCTTAGCATACTAATTTATAAATGTACATTTTTTAATGATTTTCCATGTCTAGACAATATCAATTTCAGCCATCAAGATAGAACAGCACTTGTTATCCTGTTATGCTCTCATCTCTTGTTATTCTTCAATGCTGCAAGTCTAGTGAAGGGTCCTGATCATCCTTGAGCCTTTTGGTTTCCATGTTCCCACACGGTATCTCCCAGCAGGTCTTCAAAAGCTCATGGCCATCGCTGGCTTTTCTACAGCTCCTGCTGTTGTTATTGCTCACATAACTGGTACCACAGTGCTGGGGAGAAGCTGCAGCAAAGCAAACCCAGTGCTGGCTTCAAATGCAGACACCCTGAAGTGCAATGCCTGATGTATTATTACTGTTTCACATCGTCTGCCGTGGCACCAGAGAAGAGCTCTCTGAATTTATCCAGGATGCAGGAACACAGTAATGGGCAGTATCATACTAAGTGCACCTATACTGTTATGCACCTGACTTTTTTGAAAACACAGGCATAGTCATGGAGTTTGCTTTTTAAGTGCTTGCTTTTTTTTTTTTTTAATTATTTATTCTTTCTGTTACAATGACTTTACCAAAAGTTGGTTAATTGTCTGTAAAATGCATTTTTATTTATTATATGAATTATCAATGCTTTAAGATAACTGCCACAAGAGCATCCAGGCAAGTTCTGGAGCAAAATCCACTTACAGAGTTTCTTGCTTATTCATGGGGTTATGGCTAGTTTCAATTTATTCATTTCTTCTCCAACACCATGTTGAACAAGTAAAATTCCATTTTTAAAATGTTGTTAAATGAAAGAACTGGCAGTCTAAGAAGTCTGAGAATCTGAAAAATGCAAGCACAGCCAGTAACATTTAGCTAATGTCTTCAAAAGAGAAGCACAAGGCAATAAGGAAAGGAACTCCTTACTGGTCTGTTCTTTGAAAGGGGCCTCAGTAACCTCTTTCTCAGCCAGCAAACTCTGTCAATGCATGGAAAAGAGGCTTAAGGATGTATCATAATGCATATATACAAAGGGATAAAGGCTCTTTTAATGACCTATGGTAGTGACAAATTATTTCATCTGTCTGTCTAAGCTCCAACTCAGCTTTGGCAGTCACTGCATTGGAGAATATCATCAAAGCTTCAGGCATCTCATGATGCACACTTCACTGCTGAGGAAATAGCGGTCTTTTGAAAACCATATTCCCCTTGATCTCTGATTTCCAGTAGGGAGCATTTTATAAATCCCTGAACAGGGACTAGAATAAGTCATGCTGTAAAAGCAAAAAATATCTTCCGTATTTTCATCCTCCAAAAGTTTAAGATTGAATAGGACTTGTCACAAATCACAAATTTTAGTGATGCAATGTGAAATTTTTCAAATAAGACACTTGAATTTCCTCATTTTTTTAAGGGAAAATTTTATTTTTAGACTGAATACATTTATTCTAAATGATGCAGAGCATAAAAAAATAACACAGATTCTTTGTGTTTTGATGAGTTAAACTGGAAACAAAATTATTTGGGATCAACTAAAAATAAGTTTGAGTATTTTGATGTATTTTTCCTCTCTGTCTCTAATAAACAAAAAAGACAGTGTTTAATAAATTTAATTTTGTATAAATATAAGTATACCCTCAGGTTCTCTCCTCCTTTTTAATTTTCCTTGTTTTCCTCCATGTCTTTTAGATTTATGTTTGTCTCTACTTTTTCTGTCTCCTTGCACACACTCTTTCTGGGGGTTTTAATGTGCGAACAGAAATTAAGCAATGCCACTTAAAAAGTCCAACTTTTTTAAACTCTCAGTTCAAACTAGACTAGCTGCAGGAAAAATAAGAAGTCATCCACACCATCCCTCTTCAAGCACTGCATCACTACTACAGTACAATTACATTAAGGAACCGAGGTTCCTTGAAAAGCAGTTCACACTGTAAAAGAAGTTTGTGAGTAATAAGATAGTGCTGACAGATCCTGACTGACAGAAAGAGACAGGTCTTCCCATTAAAAGAAAACATGAAAGTTAGTGAGGATGACAGTGGTAATAATACTATAAAGCTCAGCTTCTGGTCCTTTGCATTTTAGAGATGATAAAATTCTGTGACTTTTTATGTATACATTCTCATATAAATTTCAGAGTTGAAACACTTAATCTAATTAACTGCTTACCCTCAAAGGAACTCACTTAGCATTTGTGTTGAGGCTTTTTCATTCCATTTTCACCTGCTTTTCTGGAGTATCAGAAGCTTATGGGAAGAGGCAAGGGACAAGAAAGCCAGTTAATCCCTTCATGGTCTTTCAGCATCAAAGCAAAAGAAACGAAACAGGACAAATACCAACAGACTCAAACTTAGGCCCGTGCAAAACACTTTAAGTAGATACATATAGATAAATGAGCATTATGGCTCTGATCTGCTGTATGCTGACATTTCTTTGTCAATTGTTGCTACTTGTACTCCTATCTACTGACTATTGGTGGAAATGGGTAGCTGCTGAGAAAAAAGCCATTTTTCCACCTTCTAAATGAAACATTTTTCTTTGGGGTTTTTCGTGTGTGTGTTGAAGTGACACTCTAAACTAATTTAAGCAACCGGTTGAAAAATTGGATGCCCTTTGCACTCTATTGACATACTGCATTCACACCTGCCCAATTTTATACTAGAATTATGTTTATCAAGGCATGGAGGCGTTGTATTATATTAAATAATGTCTTTAGGCTGGTTGTAGGCACACTGAGATCCACTCCTGGCTCTATCCAAAGTAGAAAAAAACATTTTTCCTTCCTGCCTCAGTTTCTCTTTTTTTAATAAAGAGCACGCTCCTGCAAGAATAGGTTAACTCTCATTATGCATTTGAATAAGACCTGTCACCCATATTTTAACTCACCTTAGATTTCCTAGTATCCTTAGAATATTCTGAATATTCTGGAATGTTCTGAATATCCTTGAATATTTGGAATCTCCAAAATACAGCTATTGACAGCTGGGGTCCAAATACTTATCCCATAAATCATAACATAAGCAAAGGGCTTGACATAAATACTCTTGTCTCTGCTTCTCTCCTTCCTCAAGAAAAGATGAGAGGATAAAAGATTGTCTTTGCAGTATGCTCTGATTTCCAATAAATTTAAGTTATGAAGTTCCAGCTGGGATCTGAATTACAAACCTAAAAATTTCCTTCCAACCACTGCAGTTTGTTGGTATTGATAGAGCAACAACACTTCCTGGACCTCAGCTGACCCCTCATGCAACAGAGCAGAGCATCTCTCCTGCTGTGATATTGAATTGCACTTGCAGAACTGACTTAAGCAGGGTACAGCCCTCCATTTTCTCTGCAGAGGATCTAAAGAATTAGAAGGTTTAGTTTGAAACCTTGTTTGCAGGGTGGGATCTGGCAGTCTGTCTTAGCACTTGGTAATTCTCACCACCCTAGTTTTGCCCTCAGATTGTTTCTGAATCATATTTTAAGCTTAGTCCCTCTGCTGGCGGATTTCATAGCACCTCTAAAGGCTGAATGCAGGAACTTCTCTCTCCAGTGGTACTGTAGGTCACCTAAGTGCATCCATTTGAAGTTTTTGTGGCAGTCTAGCCATTCCACCCTTGGAAGGAGGGGAGTCTGGCCCTGAACCATTCAACATCCCGTGGAAAGGCCTAAGGAGGGAACACATGGGGCAATACAGACTTTGAAAGCACTGTGCACACTTTTCATTAGCAAATCTCTATGCATTTTTCTTATTCATAAGATTGAATCTGAAGAAAACTAAGCCAGAAGCAGAACAGTTTGGTTTCTGCATAAAGAATCATTCAGACTCCAAGACTGGAGTTATCTCCTGTCCTTCTGCATCCCAGTGTATCTTACTCCTAGCTGTAATTCTGCAATGCAGACTGTTATAAAAGTTCTCTAAAATAAAACCTCATGATTAGGAAACTCTCTTTGGAGTTCTGCATCCAAATCCTCCTCACTGTGAAGGGCCTACACCTTCTTTTCCTAGAAAAGATTCTAGGATCATTGGCACAATGTGAGAGTCAAATGGCCCACTAGGTATTTGGATTTCAGCATACCCTGGCAAGAAATAAGCAGAGAAACCACAGAACACTTTAAAGGTGTTTTTCAAGTACTGAGTGAAGTTCAAGTACACTTCAAGCTGGAGGAGTTATGACACTCTGTTTAAGGCTTATTCCAGGCAGATAATTTATTTGTCACTAAAGAACTGATATTTAAAGTGTTTTTTGAGACATAAATATGTCACAGACTTTTCTCTGAAAGCAAAAAAGGCTCACATTTCTTTTAAAAGTATGTCTAGAATCCTCAGAGCTATAAGATCCCTATAGTTGGTACTGACCTGCAGATAAAACATGGTTCTCCAGACACCAGGAGGAGCTTGGACCCGTCATTGCATGACTGAATGAAGAACAAATAAGGGTAGAGGCAAAGCAAGAGCAGAGAACTACGCATGGCACAGCCATATATGTCTGCAGTGGGATATCTGAGGTACTTTCCTTTGAGACAATGCAGCAGTGCTGTTAAATAATTCATTTATTTTCTTAATTATTATCAAAGTTTATGTCCCAGATCTCCACTTCTGAGTGGAAAGAAGTACCTTTCCACTCACAAGAACCTTTCAAGTCTGACCTACTAGGTGTTTTTCCCTAACGTTTTTGATTTGGCCAATATCAACATAATTAAGAAAAAAAGAGAAGAAAAAACCCACAGCACCTTAAGTATAACCTCTTCCTTGTTGTAACAGAAGCCACAAACCTAGAGAACACATTTTGGCTACCTCCCTTGTAGATATTTCAAGATTGAATTGGCAGCAAATAATTAATAGCTACCAGCATGAATAGAGCTGCTGCTTCTAATCAGAAACTTTAAGTTTCTCCAGAAACTTGTACTGCATCCCTGGCAATTAGTTTGTTACTGAGTGATAAATTTGGGATAAAGGAAAAATAAGTATGCAAAATGGTTTTGGAATTTACCTCATTCTGCTCTCCATTGTTATCAAAATATTACTTCATCTGTTCAGGATCATATACTTCTTATTTTGGGGAGTTGAAGCACTGCAGTGCTGGGACCCAGATTTAAAGGATTAAATGTAACAGAATCTTTCAGGGAGGTTGCACATCTTGACTATGAAACATAGTTCATCATATTTCACAAGATTAATATGAGTTTAATTGAACCACCAGAAGATATGTCAGAAGAATAATGCACATAATAGCACAGTTGCTAATTCTTCCTCTTCTATGTCTGATCTGGTTCTCATTCAAAAGGATTCATTCCAATTAGTTTAACAGAAGATGAATTGGACCCACAGAGTGGATCCAAATTACAATGAAGGGCCCAGGAAACCTTTTCTAATTTCTGTAAGCAGTAAATAGGCTCCTTATTAGTATAAATTAAATTGGTACTGAAACGTATTGAAGTTGTGGAAAGGATTTCTGTTTGTCTTTGTAGAAAAATTAATTTTATTCTAGATTTCTTTTTCCAGATTGATCAGAGTTACATGAATACAAACAGCATTATTCAGAGGTCAATGCATTTTGTACCAAAGCCTAGAAAATATTCCATCTGTGTCAGAAAGAAAATCCATTTTCCAAGTTTGATAGAGCAAAATCTTCCAGTAGTAACACAGATCGGTAAAAATATAAATGAAAAAATCTCAATTAAATTTCCTTTACATGTCCATCAGTCTAAAATAATTATTTAAACCCTTTTTGCCTCTCTACTTTTTATCTTAGATAACCTAGAATAATAATCCTTAACAGAAGCATAAAAAAGTGATGCCAGTTGAAAGGATCAGTGGAGGGAAAGTTGGACTCTGATCTTATATGTGACTTTGATTCATAAAGGCTTGAGCAAGAATCAGTATGTTACAGACTTAGATGTCTACAGATGTCTATGTTTGTCTCCATAAATTTATTTCCCTAGATTCTTTTTATTGACAGTGGAAAGACAGAGGATTTTGTGGACCATTGTTCATGCGAGCTATTTGTTACATTTACCTTAGGAAGAGCTGAGTCATATCTCCAAGGTGCCTAATTCTCTCTAATGACTATAAAGACTTTCTAGACAAGCAGCTTAGGTTTAGACATCCATATCTGCATGTATAAATCCTGCTCAGGGTAGTCCTCCATCTTTTTTTTTTTTTTCCATTCTTCCCTGTGCTCAGACATTCAGCTGTTCCAGACAAGAATATATTTAGCTGCAGAGAAACTGTCGCGTTGAATATCAGAGAGACAGTACTCATATACTCCATGCTTTGAAATGGCTGCAAAGAGAATTAGTGGAAGTGTTATTTCTTTATGCAAAGTAGATCCCACAGTTTCTCCAGCTGTGCCACATGGATACAGCTATGGGTAGATTTTAGGCTTTCCTCTAACCCTACTATGATCCAAAAATTATGTTGCTTTTCCTCAGGATTCAGTTACATTGGACTTCTTCCTCTTTGTTCTATTGCCTTCCTGGAATTCTACTGCTGAGGTGTGCCCCAAATTTTCTGTCAGCTGTGAAGAAGTGGGTAACCTCACATGATGTGTGCATTTTCCTTCTGCTCCCCTTTCCAGAGTACTCACATCAGCTCCGATTTTCTGCTGGAGGAAAGATACTGTGCTATTCAAATTCTCAGCTGCCTCTGCCTCCCTTTACTGCACTTGCTTTTGCTTTCCCAAGCCTTTATTAAAATAGTTCCAGTAAAGGAAAAATGGAAAAAAGTAACAATACATATGAAGGATACCTTATTAAAGATTAGTTGTGTACCATGCCACTAAATGGGAGCACATAGCTCCTTCCTAGCTCTGGATGGCTGCAGCATGCTAAGTATCCTATACTGTGGCATAAAATGTTATGGATCACCTCTCCAGCATTAAGATTTGCTTGTTTCCTTTAAGCAAAACCAGCTACATCCCCAGTCCCTCTGGCTTTTTACCCATATTCATATTAACTTGTACAGCAGAAGTCTTCTTCATTGATCATTAAGGCTGAACCAGTGACATTGCCCACAAGTTCAGAGGCAACAAAAATGTGCGAGTGTCTGCTTGTGTTGTATATGTGATTAAATTTTATGGTGAGGAGGGAGTTGATCTTATATCTTCTTCCCTATCAAACCATTCCTTAAGAACAGAATCTATTTCTTCATCCTCTTTCACACCACATCAACTTAAGCCATCTCTGAACACGCAGTAGATCTTTTCCACCTCTAATTTCTGAGATTTATTTACTGATGCCTATGGCAAGGGAGGAACAAAGCAGTAAGCGCAATATATGACTGTTAATAGCTGCATTTCAATGCTGGTCATGTTTGAGCCTTTTACTGCTGGGTAATAATAACTTCTTTATGAATGTTTGGAGATAACATACGTCTCATCACCTTGCTCCTTATGGGGTGGAACTGTAAACAAAATATTTTATATGAGTACTTGCTATAAAATTTAAAATAAATCAAGTTACTCTCTTAGCCTGGTTAAAAAAACTCTTTCCACAGGTTGGTTTCACCCTCTTTCTCCAGGGTGAAGATCCCAGATCAACTGTCGGTTGCACAGACATCACACCCAGTATTACCTCTTGTATTCTAAAAATTGTTTGGAGTTCAAGCTGCTTAGAGTCCTCTGGGGAAGTAGGGCTTATTAATGCAGACTCAGAAATATACTGACATAAAGCTCTTGCACTGTACATGGTTTACAGCATGGACAAAGGAGCTCTTGTCTATTTGCACCTTCCTGAGGAGCCATCTTGAATGTCTGGCCTGGCCATTAGGTGGTGAAGTAAAGCAGATTCCATCTCAAGTCAATTACAAGATGCCAGTATAGCCAAAAGATCTTGATTCAAAGCTATTTGAAGTTCCAATTCAGCCTCCCTTGGCTTTGATGGCATCTTACTCAAAGATCTATTTCACTGCTTTTTCTTATTCCAAGTTACTTTGGATTCAGAATTTAACTGTGAAAATGCACATATAGACAAAAATTTGGTTCACCTGTATCAATGCAAACTGTTTTCTTTCTATTTCGAAACACATCTAAATTATTTTGGCTGACCTCTTTCAGCTGGAAAAGTAGGAGCTGATTTTGAGGGCTGCAACACTGGTCCCAAGTCCAAGAGGGACACATGTATCTTGATCTAATTTATGCAAAGTCAGTACCTGAAAGTTCCAGAAGTTTTTGCTTGCACAGATTCTATTTAGCTTTACATCACATATCTAAGGAGATTAATTGCTATAGGTTCGACTCATAAGCAATTGATAAATACAAGTTTCTCTAGAGGTCAATGAAATCTGTTAGGATAATAATTGCCTGCTGAAGGTACCTATCCACACACACTAATTTTACAAAGTTAGTAAAATGGTGAAAGTTCGTCATGTAAGCAACTCAAGCTGATGCCCAAGTATTTGTGGAACAATCCTGGATGTATTTTTAGACATAGCATCAACAGACATTAGAATCATAGAATAGAATCATTAAGGTTGGAAGAGGTCTTTAAGATCATTTTTGCCTGATTTCCTCTTTGTTGGTACACATTGCTCCTGAGCTAGGAGGAGGCTGTCCTTGAACATACAACCAGATCTCTCTGGCACTTTCCATCTAGGGCTTTATCCCATGTACTCTACCAAGCAGATCCCTGAAAAGATCAAATTCTACTCTCCTGAAGTTTCATGCTGTGCACCCTCTTCACTGCCATAAGGGTTTTAAACTCTGCCATTTCCTGACCACTACAGCTCAGGCTGCCCTTGAGCTCTGCATTCCCCTCCTTGTTGGTGAGAACAAGCATGTCCTTCTTCAGCATGTACAGCTATGTACAGCATATCACCTCTCGTCATTGGGCTCTCTATCACTTCGAGACAGGAGTCATCATAAACACATTCCAGGATTTTTCAGGTTTGCTTCTGCCCTGTGTTGTTCCCCCAGCAGATACTGAGTTGTCTGAAGTCCCCCATGAGGACCAGGACTTGTGAATGTGAGGCTGCTCCTCTTTCTATAGAAAGAGTCATCTGCTCATTCTTCCTGGTCAGGCAGCCTGCAGCAGACCCCCACTGTAATACAGCCTATCCTTGCTCTCCCTACATTCCTGACCTATAAACTCTCAATTGGCTCATCATCCAAGAGATCCATGGAAGAGCTCCATGCATCACAGCTGGCCACTGACATAGGGTGACACTCCCTCTTCTCCCTCATCTTCCCTTCCTGCTCTTCCTAAAGAGCCTGTATCCTTCCATTCCAACACATCTGTGATGCCAATAAGATCACAGCCCTGCAGATTGCACGCAGCTCCAAACAGCTCTTGTTGATTCCCTATGCAATGCATCTCCACAGAGGTATGTAAGTTGGGTCCCCGATGAAGCTGACTCACTGGCTGGAGAGGCTGGAATGCCTTTGTGTCGTTCTTCAGGTGCTGTCTTTCATATCTTCTATCCTAAAACAACCTCTCAGGAAGCTCCAGGGCCAGAGACTCCCACACAGAATGCTCAGCTGTCAATAGTGGAAGGGAAGGCAGAGTGTTATTGCCTACATACCATCTGAGAATAAGGCCTGCAGAGAGTAGGGTGAGACACTCTGGCTGCAACTCACAGGAAGCTCAGTAGGATGATTTAACATTCATTTTCTTTTTTCAATTTTTATATCTTAAATTTCTCTGTTTCTCTAACTCGTGAAATATTCGGCCACTTTTTCACTTTGTTTTCATTCTTGCTGTGAGTTGTATGTCTATACAGAGAATCCTTGCTGTAGATTTCATCAAAAGGATTTCTGTAGCAAAAGAAACATTTCTGTTGTTCCTTACTCCCACTCAGAACATTAACAAGAGCAGGATAATGGATTCCTATCTATGTGCCATGACATTCTTCCTATAAAAATGCATATATAGTACACTGCTTCTAGCTTGCTAACAGCTACAAACTGTTTTTGTATTGATACCATAACATATCCTCAGCATTTATCATCAATTCTCAACAACTAACTTATGTCTTACACTGAGGGTGTTACGTTTTAATCTCCACTGGGAGCAGAGTAATGTGATGCGCTAAGGAGATGTAAGGCCTCTTCTATGTCCATTTTTTTACATTTAAATTCCATTGAAATGCTGCTAAAATCTAAGAAAATCATGAGAAGCTACATATTTCAAGACTGAACATCTGAGGACAATGAAGGTGGAGGGACATAGACTATGTGTTTTCTGAATTTTATGCACAGCTTTTTTTCCTTGATCATACCACATTTCATGTATTTGTGATGCTTTGTTGTTGTATGTAGATAAACTGTAGGAAATTGAAGATCAAGCATAACAAGGTAAGAACATGTTTGATGCTAGTTTTTAAACCTTGGCTGTGAAATTAGATGTCAGTAAAAAATTCAAGAATAACTATCAAAATTAACATCAGTGAGTGCTCAGTAATTGGAAGTAAAGATGGCAAAATCTACAGACCTTTTTCTCTGCTGACTATGTGCATAATTACAAAACCAAAGAACTTAGAGTGAGGAAACACCAAATTGGTTTTCCTAGTCATTTCATATGATATCCCACACTCAGTTTGCTAAAGATTTCTAGAGCTACTATGTTCTATACACATGCAAAAATAAATTATAGCCCTTCAGATACACTGACATGCTGGAAAACAAAATCTCATCCTGTGCCTCGTAACACTGTATAGCATCTGAGTTACTAGAAGCTTTGCATTTTCCCCACTGAATTCTTACCCAAAGCTTCCCTGGTTTTACCCCCATCTAATTATTATAATAGCACTACTTGAAGGGGAAAGAAGAACAATACTGTAATTGTAATATGTTTATCTAAGATATTTGTTCAAATTTTTCTCCAAAATTGAAAGATAGTGAACATGACCATTTTTCATAATAAGAATATGCCTTAAAATATATTAAATGCATGAAAATACATTAAAACACACTCAGGAAACTTGTGTTAATGTGAGGATAGAAAATATTTTCAAGAAGGATAAGTCAGTCTAACTTCACTGACACAAGTGCAACTGCACAGATTTATATCAGCTAAGGGGCCAGACCAACATGGTAAGTCCAAAAAAATAACACTAAACATATATGTGGTCAGAACATCGCCCCATACCACAACAGTGCTTGTACTTCAGTGTATAAATATGTAGCTCTCATTTGATTTCACAGTCATACAAGCTCAGAATATTTCAGCAGATTTTGTTTGTTGACTAGCATGAATTTGAAACAATATGCAGTATGTTTGAGTTACAAGTTGCTGAGGATTCAGCTCAGGTTTTCTACTCCTATTGCCATTGCAAGAGCAATGAAAGAAGAATCAAGAGAACTCATTTCCAAAGGAAACAAATATCTTTACTGCTCACTAAACTGTGCTCATATGAACTGTCTGATATGGATGGGAAGATTTTAACCAAGAGAAAGCCACCTTTGTTCATAGAATTTCACATTAAAAGTCAAAGAATAGGATTCATGAAGCTAACAATTTCCAGATCACTCCATCCCCACTTGGATAAATGTTATAAATGACCTTTCAGGGAGATTCCTGTGACTCTATGACAGTCACACCAGACAGAGAACTTTTCTCCTGTATTTGAGCTGAGTAATATCAGGTTACTGCCTGATCCTGACCTATCATTAATCACCACAGAGCTGGACACGCACACAAAAAAAATATTAGTAATCAGACAGAAAAGTCTGGAAGGAAAGAGGCTCCCTTGGCTGACAGATGCAGAAGTGCGTGCTCTGGCAGGCTGCTCAAATTTGGAAGCCTCTCTTTGGAAGGCTGCTCTCACAGCAAAGAGGATCAATAGAGAAAAATCAAATGCATTATCTTTGTTTACATCCGAGGCACAACAGTGCAAAAATCCTCACCAGGCTAAGGAGCCTGACGGGGTGTGATGGATGCCCTGTTTAAATGATGCCTTTGAAAGATTTCACAATGCTCTGACAGAGGACTCACTGGAGAATAATGACTTCCCCTTAAATTACAAGAGCCTGGGATGAGAAGGCAGACAGTGTGAATGTTGCTCTATAAATTCAATATGTTCAACTGCTTCTGGTGCTAAAGAGCAATTGTTAGTGGTGAAAACAC
Organism: Leptocoma aspasia; assembly: GCA_013399835.1. Classification (NCBI taxonomy): domain Eukaryota; kingdom Metazoa; phylum Chordata; class Aves; order Passeriformes; family Nectariniidae; genus Leptocoma; species Leptocoma aspasia. Next base: position 1,889,893 of record VXAX01000826.1, read on the forward strand.
ATCCAAGATTTGTCTCTGACCCAAGGATGTTTTGGTTATCAGTAATGAGAAAGCTATGGCATTTTATTTTGAATTATTTTTTCTACTTACAGAATATGCTTGCAATCAACAATAGAAATGTGCTTCAGGCTTGAATTTGCTACACTGGCAATCCATATAAAAATAATACATAAAAATTCAATGGAGGCACTCGAGTGTGCATTGTGTATTATTCTTGAGTGCATACTGAGAGTGTACCAGTATAGATATTTGGTATATTAAGTGTGTTATGAAGCTCTGGAATAATAGATGAAATATCTGGAGATGGAAATATCACCAAAAAATAGAATTTCCTTAGATAAAGGAAATATTTCATGCAAAGTATGTGGGGTTATTGGAAAGGGAAAGTTTGATCTTTCTGTAAAATGTGTGCACTCATGCTCTTCCCCTATACTACCGAGCTAAAAGTAAAGTTTACCTCTTTGGAATAAAATTGATGGGCTGGCAGAAACATTTACTTTTGTTGGGTTCTGGTCAATAAGTAAACCTATGCTAAGCAAGCAAAGCTCTTTCACCTCCAGACTGCATCTAGATACACCTGCATTCAGATTAACAGATACCACACCTGAAAAACAAGCTATTTCATCCACCACATGCACACCAAAAAAAAAATCCTATTTAGGAGCTGAACCCTAAAAATAAAACTTTTGACAACATTTTTCTCTTCTCTGCTAAGGTGGCTACATACTTCTCAAGGACACTGTCCTGAACAAGCACAATGGAAAAACGCCTCACACTATAGTGGCCTTCCAAAGACCAGACTCAGTAAACAACTGTGAAGGAGCTTATTAGGAAAAGAATGCAAGTCAGGTGGAAATGACTTAATTTCAGGATACACTAAATTCTCTAGAAGTCTAATTTTTCTTATATTTTGCCATTAAAACAATCCATATTTTCACATTCCTGCTACTTGCTAAAGGTAACTAGTGATAGCTTGCCTAACTGAAAGGTTTACAGGTTCCTCCAGAACAGCAAAATATGAGCAGCAAATACCCACATGCTATATATATCATGCATCACTCTGACTGCCATTTTGTACAAGAGAAATGGAGATAAAAAGAGACTGAAAACTTGTGGGTGTTAGACAAAATCAGAAAATCAAAACATAAAATAAAAATTAATTACACCCATGGATATACCAGCCATCACTAACATATATAGCCTTTTCTGGAAAAGGAACAAATAACCTGAGGTTTCCTTAGTCCAAATTACAATATGCAAAACCAGGAAACCAGGTTTTGGTGTTCATTTCTTGCTGGATTTTCATTGATTGGCCAAATGGATATCTCAAGGTCACTACAGGAAGATACAAAAAAGGAGCCCCAAAAGATTGGGGGAACGTCTTTTGTTCTTTTTGTCCCTTTTTTTTTTTTTTTTTGTCCCCATGAAGGGTCATGGACTTTGATAGAAATATATTTTATTCAAAATTTGGTTAAAGAATGCCAAGGTAATCTATAGAAATGGAATTGTGGGTACCTAAGAAAGATGGAGATTTGGCCTTTAGTCTGATCTATTTTTTACTTTTCTCCTCTTACTCTTTGTCAGACTTTCAGGTGTCTAATCTCTGTGCAATCTCATTCTCTGTATGGAGAAGAGATATTCTAAGTAGATTAGTGAGATTCGAGAGATCCTACTGCTGTATTGCCTTTCATAATCTGTAACTTTTAAATAATGACTGTATAAACAAACTGACCTTAATTCAGTTTGACTATTCTTTGGCTAGCAATCAGTTTTGTGCAGAGAAAAAATCAGTAAATAACATTTTTTTATCCAATCACTTTGCACATTTCCTGAAACTATTTAGTGAATTTTGGAGCTCCCATGCATCAGAATCTCTGGCTATGAAAGTATCAATCCTAAGTGGGTAAACCTCGGCTCATCATAAATTTCACAAGCAAAGGTCAGTCATTAAATATTAATAGCAATAGTAATAATAGTAACAATACTAATAATAGTCAACATCATCAGCATCATCATCTTATTTTTATTCAATTTTGCATGTCAGCATGCAATTTAATTAAGTTCAGATATCCGCTTCAGTTAGACATATTACCCAAAGGCCAGAAACACTTTCCTGGAATTTGATTTTCACGTAGGTCACAGGATGGACCTGAACCCCAGTCCCAAATTTTAAATTTGGTATTTGACCTCACAGCTCACTTTAGAGTTGACATCAGCATCTTCTGCCTACATATGAGTAAGCCTAGCTACATGATGTGCTGACTCTGGCAGCCCTTTATACCTTGCTGTTCCTATAGAGTTATTGAAAATGGAATTGGGTTGTCTCTACTTTAACCAAGGGTGAAAGCAAGACAAGTTGCAAGGGAGAGGGAATGAGCAGTGCAATTTGTTGACTAGTACAAATCCTGCTCTATAATTACGTTTTGTTCTATGGTAGTTATTTGAATTCACTTAGAGCACATAATTTCTGAAAAAAAAATTTACAGTTGAAGCTAATGGGGTGTTAATATATATAAATCTGATGGCTGTTGAGGCTCATGGAGAGTAAAACAGACAATTACAGCTCTGAATGTTCCACTAAAAAATAAGAAGTTGGTTTTGGAATATCTGCTTAAACCATATTATTTGGTTTTCCCACCAGGGAAAAATTGGCAGAGATGCGTAGTTGGAAAAGTTTTTTTTCATGTGAGAACTGGGAAGGTATGAGTCCTGTATTATGGGAGTGGGAAAAAAAAGATCCCCATCAAGAAATGCACTTTAATGATTTCAGATGATGATCTGCCTAGAGAATATATCTTTTCTATCTGTCTGTGTTGTGTTTGCAGGTGCTTTTGAAAATTAGTTTGTAAAAATTAAGAGTAGGATTAAAGTGAAAGAGAGAAAATTAAGGTTACTGAGAAAGTGTTTGGTCTCAATCTGTTTTTCCCATCAAATGGCCAGAGCAATGTCAGCAATGTGTGAGGTGCTTAGGGGTGAGAAAGTGAATGATGTTTGGACCTGAGAATGATTTTTCTCTCCCAGTCATCAAGGAGCTCTTTTATGATCTTAAGTAATTTTTCAGTCACTCACCATATTTGTACTACATTGGTAACTTGAAATTTCAAGGTGTTAAAGCCACCACAAACTGAAAAATCTGATGCATTTTTTCATACATAATTGGTAGCTCTAATTTGCTTAAAGTAATCTCTAAAATTCAATTTTTGAACTCTGTATTTGGGAATGGAAAGCCATGCCAAAGGTATTTCCACCCTGTGTACTGATGTTTCTGTGTTTATTAATAACAGGAAGGATATATCATAAGAGTGTGTAAAAATGCTACACTGTCAAATGCTTTATGGAGTATGAAATTGTAAGTGTCAACACAATAATAGTAAGATGGGGGTTGTAGTACAGTTAAGAGTGATCAAAATCTATAAATTCAGAAAACTGTCTGGATGCATCATAAAAGCAGAGCGTTCATAATGGTTGCTTCCCCATGACAAAATGAAGATAAACCAGATAACAGAAAATGAACAATTATGATATTTTAGTGTCTAGCATCCACCTCAAAGTGATGTGCTTTGGTATTGGGCAGATGTCTATAGCAAAGCAAAGACTGAAAGCCCATTAAAGGAAATGGGATTCCTTCTTTTGGCCTAGATTAAAAAGATAAGTGAAATGTGAGACAGCCTATTCATTCACCAATTTCACTCTCAAGTCAGTCATAGAATTCAGTCTCACTGTAATGAGGAATTTGCCAGTCTACAGAAACAGTGAAGCCAAAACAAGTCCTTATTTTCCTCCTAATTAAATACTGTTTATGTCTGTGGCACCCAGTTCATTGTCATGGCACTGAGTATTAATATTGCACAGTGCTGAGGAACTATTCAAAACCTTTTCTGATTAGCCTTTTTAATTGCATGATGAGGGTTTTTAAGAAAAGTTATTTAGAATCCCATAAAGGTAAATTTGCTGAATTTTGAGTCTAATTGTCTATAATTGGGAAGTAACTGTTAAAGGTGCCCACAAGCATATGACAGTGTATCTAAAATTTCTTAAATATACATTATTTCTGCCTATGAAATATATGTTATATATATATATTTGTAATATGTGTAATACATCATATTTTGAGGGAAAAAAGTGGTATCCTAAGCTTCTGTTTTTATATTCCCAATTTCAGATTCTGAAAATAAAGGTCTTGATGTGTAATGACTTCTTCTGAAATGCTGCTTGTTAAGTCTCCTGCCAACAACACTTTTTAGCACAAATTTAATTCAAATGCAAGAGCAATGCAAATATTTGATGACTCAAAGTTGGATATAAGCACAAATATTTTTTTGAATGTGTGTCACAGTTCTGAGTTCTCCACCAGGGAAATAGCACACATTCAAAGACAGAAATCTTAAGGTGCAGCGATCCAAACTAATTTTTATTTTACCATGGTATATTGATGCATGTAATTTAAACATATATCAACCCACAAGTGAGGTACTGCAGAAAAATTACTTCATTGGGATAATTTTGGAATAAGAAGAGCTAAAGATATCCTTAGTGTGCAGGTGTTCATTTCTTAATATGGGATAATTATAATTGGACTTCCATAGGCAATTGTTTCATTCTATTTGCTCCATGTCACTACTGCCATTAGATTAATTGAAGGTCTCTTTGTGTATGAGTTTAGAATTCAAACATGGTATGAATTAAGAAATAGTCTTTCCCCTCTGGTGAGTAAAAATGAAGGGATGATATTTTTCTATTGCCTTCAACAGAATTTTTTTTTTATTAATTTAAAACACAAAAACCAAAAACTGTTTTTTCCATATATGCTACATTCTTGCCTTTGGATTCCTAAAACCTGTGCAGAAAAAAATCTTACATAGAACTGCTGAAAAAAAATCACATAGGTGTTCCACTTATAGTGCCAAAATAGATAGGAAATATTTTTGTTCACTAAAGAACTCATGGTAGAAATGAAAATACTCTGTATAGAACTATACAAATGAAACTGCTCAGTTTAGAGTCTACCACTGGTGATTTCTGCTTTTGCATATGGGAAGGAGCTGTTAAGGTTTGTTTAATTATTACTTACACCGTAATATAGTCCACAGAGAAAAATTAATTGCAAAATGTATCCATCTTAGAGGGAAAGTAATATCAGCTAGGATAAAAGTTGAAGCTTTTCCAATTAAAGCTGCTGTCAGTAAAATGCAGAATGTGATTGTAAATGCAAAAAAGCAGTTTAACTTTAGCTCTTCTGCAAATACACCATGGACTGGGGATGTGAACACCATCTGTCCAAATACTGGCCAAACCCATCTTTTTAATAATTATATAGATTCAAACACAATTACCATGACATGCAGTGTAATCTTGCTCCAAGGTTATTGAAGATGAGCAAAATCTCTGTTTATCCATGAAGGACTAAGTGATGAGTCACTTTCTGAGTATTTATTTAACCCACTTCCATTACATCCATTTGTTGCATCTCTGAATATGGGTTCAATAGAGCTTGAGATCAGAAAAGGAGCAAAGTTATATCAGCAATCCTGCTAAATCCCATTTTAGTCTGAAGAGAGAGCAGCTCAATCTTCCACTGGTATTGATTGTCCTAGCTACCATATTGCCGCTTTGAAATTTTAAATTTGGCATGACTAATTAATTAGAAGTTTTATTACTTTTTAATATATTGTCTTCTTGAGAAAGCAGTTTAATAGACCAAATGAAATTTGTTGGCTATTTTAATTCAAAAATTATTCAAAACAATAATAAAAACAGCACTTTGCTTTTCTGAAAAGTAACAAGCTGATCACTCCTATAACTTTTTAAAATCATCTGAGGTTGACAAAGAGTTTTAAAGATCTGCTGGAGACAACAGAGAAATGTGTTGGCTTGCTTTTCTAAACACAGACTTTTCCTAAATATGAATGCTAGATGACAGTAAGTGTGGCTAACATGCCTGAAGGATGGGATGCCATTCAGATGGAATTGGACAAGCTCAAGAAGTGAAAACCTCATGCAGTTCAACAAGGCCAACTGGCAGGGTCTGCACATGGGTCAGGGCAATCCTCAGTATCAATACTAGCTGGGGGAAAAAGGGATTGCAAGTATCCCTGACACGAAAGACTTGAGGGTGCTGGTGGATGAAAAGCTTCACATGAGTCAGTAACATGTACTCATATCCCAGAAAGCCAACCATGTCCTCCACTGCATCACAAGAAACACAACCAGCAGGTCAAGGGAAGTCATTCTCTCTTTCTTTTGCACTGGTGACACCCTATCTGGAGTTGTGCGTCCATCTCTGGGGCCCCCAACACCAGAAGGACATGGACCTGTTGGAGAGTGTCCGGAGAAGGCCACTGAAATGCTCAGAGGGCTTTTTCCTCTGCTATGAAGGCAGGCTGAGAGAGTTGGGGTTGTTTACCCTGGAGTAGAGAAGGCTCTGGCGGGATGTTCCAGTGTGCAACCGTGGCATTTAAGAAAGATAGGGACAAATCCTTTTAGCAGGATCTGTAGTGATATGACATGGGGTAATGGTTCTAAACTAAGAGAATGTAGATTTAAACTAGATACAGGAGAGTTTTCACAATAATGGTGGTGAAACACTGGAAAGAACAGTCTACCCAGAGAGAAGCCACATCCTTGGAAACATTCAATATCATGTTGGACAGGACCCTGAGCAAATTGCTCTGATTGAATATTTCCCTACTTATTGCAGGGGGGTTGGACTGGATGACCTCCTTTCCAACCCAAATAATTCTGTGATTCTGTGATTCCACTGTCATGACTTTTGTTGGTCTAGGACTCTGCAGTAATTAGTGGATGCTATTAGTCGTGAGAATTTATAGAAGGGAAGTCTTGAAGTCATGGTGCTATGTAAGTTTTACTGACCAAGTATTTCATCCAATACTTTGAAATGCAGAGCCAGGAATGAGTAAGACATGCAACACAATACCTCAGGTCATAGTTGGAAGTTTAATAGAAAAGATGGAACATTCCCAGTTTGGATACACTTCTCCAAACTTCTTTCTGCTAGTAAGCAAAAATATTTTCAAGGACAGATGAGGAAGAGCAGATACTAACGTGTCAGCAGTGTTAATGTGTCAATTCATCTGTTAAACAGAGTTCTAACTTTTGCAAAATCTGTGAGTTTGAGTTTAGTTCTATTGCATTTAAACCACAGCAGTATCTATATAGTCTAAAGTTCCTCTGTATCAGCTGAGAATCTAGACCACCAGGTTGTTAATAATTTTAGTTTGTGTAAACAAAGCATAGTTTGCAAAAATGCATCCTTGCAACAATAGCCAAAACAAGTAACTGTTGTTATGGAGAGGGTGCAATAAAAAAAGCAAAAGCCTTCCCTAAAACAGTCTTCCAACTCCAACAAACTGTTTCTCAGTGAAGTCCTGAGACAGGAGCAATATATCTCCACTCTCTGCCTTGTGGCAGATTTTTTTCCATGAGTTTTTCCAGTAACTTTTTCAATTCATATAAGCTTAATACCCATAGGTGTGAATTTCACAGCCTATTTACATGCTGTATAAATATTTTTTTTATGAGCTTGCCAGCTACTCTTCATAACAGGTGCTGAAAGCTCAATACAATAACCTCCTTTATAAAGAAAACCTGTAGTTTTTTTCAGAAGTCTATACTTAAGAGAAGTAGAAGGAGCTGAGACCTCTTCTTGAAGCAACTTTAGTATGCAAAAACTGCATTCAAGTTCCGCATTCCAGTTAAAAGACACATGCACAATACTCCAATTTTCTTTATAAACTCAAACCAAATTCCTTTTAATGAAAGGAAGGCATTTCATTACTTTGGATTTATGTATAATTGTAAATGGCCAACTAGGAAAAAAATTATTGCTATCACTCTCTAAAGGAGAACAGCAATTTTGTTTTAAGAAAGTCCTTATTCACAGGCTTATTCTTAAATAGAAAAGCAAGGAAAAAAGAGCAAAAACGTGAAGTTGTTACTAATCTGCCTTCTGACTTCATATATCCTTTAATGAGAAAGCTATAAAGGTGTTGCTGTAAGAAACTTTCTTTTGCTAATGCTGTAAATCCAGGAAATGTACCTGTCAAAATAATATTCCTTTATATAAAATCAAGGAAATGTAAATAATTAGGCCATTATCCAGCTGCAAAAAGCAACTGTGTTATCCCTTGGTCATACAGTAGATTAAAAAAAAGTAAAGTTTTCTGAAAGACACCATTTACTACTTGGTGAACACATCTTGATTATATTATTAAAATGATCATGATATGATAGTTACATTATTTTTTGTTCAGCGGTAGTCTAAGACACAAAATATATACATTGCTTTTTTTGTTACTATGACATTTAGGTTGTATTGCACATCTTCTGTCCCAGTACCATAAATATCATAAATATTTTTTTTTTCTAAATTTGAAAATAAATTAACAAAAATGTACACGGCATAACCTCCCTTCTTATGTATCATTTATATAGCTTCATAATTAATAGGTGTGTCTGAGAGAAAAATTAGGCATTATAACTAATGAGACTTTTTTTAGAAAAATGTCTTTCATGTCACACCAGTGTATGAGGTACTTGGAGGTATTCATTTCTTTTAAAAGACCAGTATGTAAAAATACTTCATAAGCATCGTTATTTTTTTATCATTTAGAGATTATTTTTATATACTTGTTTTCATGTGTAATGGTTCCATTTTTCTTTTGTTGGTTACTCTTTCTTTTATTACAAATAAAAATATGTTTGGATAAATTGCACATAAAGTTGTTTATTGCAGCTTAAATCTACTGGAGGTTTTTAAAAAACGTACCGTGCAGCACTCTCATTCAAATTGGGTAAAGATTCCACCTCCTGTTAAATTCTATGCCTTATTTCTTCTACACCAGAATCTTACAAGAAGACAATTAACAAAAGAAGCTGTAGAGGTTTGGTTCGTTTTTAGCTGGGGTTCATTGGCATAAATCCAGCAAGCATGAAACTACGTTTGTTTACAGGTTGTAAAGGCTGAAAATTCTACTGAATTCTTTACTTTCAGGTCCCTCTTTCATTTACGGTCCTTAATACGAAAATGCCCCATGGAATGGTACATGCCTGCACAGGGTCAACACATAGACCAGTAAATAAAGCAATCTCCAGACAGTCCTTGGACCTGATGTGGTGGGGTATTACTCAGGTATGTTTTTCTAAAAACAGGAAGGCCTCTTTCCTCTCCTATGGGAAAAGTTATTGCCCCTGCATTGTGCTTGAATGTGGTGAGAGACCATTAGCCATTATCAGCTAAAACCACACCAGGGAGTACAGTAAAATATAGTATGGGACAATCACAGGCCAGAGCTCACACCCAACCAGTGTTTTATTAATTAATTAATTAACTTAGTATAAGAATTAGTCAAATGTTTTGGGATAGGAACCTGAGTGACAAGTTTGGGTGGCAAGAACAAGCAACTCCTGACCCAAAGAGAGCACAAAGCAGAATGTGAATGCAGTTGGCTCCCCAGCGCAGAAGATGCAGATTCTTCTTTGTTTGCAGAAGTGAGAAAAGGCAGGAGTGCATAAGCTCTTTACTGAGGAAGTTTAAACCCCATGTCTTTAGGTGCCCATAATTACACATAGTCTTGAACAGATCTGTTTAGTTAGCATAAATTTTGTTTTTTGAGAGGTGAAATATACACATGGTCTACAATTTCAAAGGCACACCTGGGAAAACTTTCTGCTTTAAAATACACATAACTACAGTTAGGATGGATGAATCTATGGCCTCTCCCATGGCCTACAAAATACTGTTTCAGCTTATATGAAATGGAAGAATTTTATAACTAATGATTTGGGTTAGTTTCTGGGTATGTACGCAAGTACAGAAACATTTAAGCACATTCCTGAAAAGTAGCTCATGCCCATGGGATGTGACTGAGCTGGGTCACTAAAATGAGCAATCACTTTCAAAAATGTCAGATAATCAAGAGAGCTTACTAATATTAAATATTGGCACATAACCATCTGGTTACTCATCACCTTCTAATTGTCTCACTCTGCAACTGCTGACTAGTAAAACATCAGCAATGTCAAACAAAGAGAATAATTTCCTTCAAGAGATTTTCCCATTTTGCCTGATTTTTTGCCCACTGAAGTAAATGGCAAAATTATCTAGGATTTAAAGGGCACAGGATTAGGTCATTGGTGTCTCCTCATCTATTTGTCCTAAACCTCCTAAAGAGAGACAAGTGCTGTAAGTGTAGAAGAGAAGACATTTGTTTTAATTTTGCTTATTTGAGGTAACAAAATCTGGCACCAAATGCATTTGTGTGTCTGGGTGTAATTATTCTCCTTTCAAAGAACTGCTATTTCTCTCTCGCCTCAGGACCATTAAGGTGTTAAGTACAAAGACACTGCTTGATGGAAGTAGGCTCCAGACAGTCTGAGATGTGAAGAATCAGCCTGGTGAGAGTTCTCCCATCAGACTGTAGATTAAACAGAGGTAACTCAGTACCACATCACCAACAGTGAGTGCAAGGGCTTGGGGGGCGGGGGGAGGAGCGGGGGAAAGGAAGAGGAAAAAAATTTACAAGAATGAAAAGAGGCAGAAAATCCTAACCCTCATATCCTTCACAAAATTATTTCCTATTTATTTTTTCTCCCTTAAGGTCTCTCAAGTTTTAAGTTTAATATTTCTCTTGAGTATAATCACAGCTTTGTTGGCTGCAACAATTTACAAGGTAAGGTACACAAAACCAGAAGCTGGCAGCAAAGGTTTCCTTATCAATAGCTGCTCTGTAAGTGTGATCATGGGTTTCCAGAGCTGCCTCCCACTCCCTCCACCTACTACCCATTAAGTCAACAAGGACAGTCACTCATCACAGAAACAGGCTCAAGAAAGATGCCTCATTCTTACAATAAATTGACCTGGATATTAAAATGCAAATCTGTCATCATAAACCACTGCAAATTCATGTGGATAATGACAAAAAATGTGAAGTTAGCTTAAGGTTTTGAATAATGACATTGAAAATTGTTAAAAAATTTAAAAATTTCCCCTTTGTTTATCTGTTACTGATTGATTTCATGAACTCAAATTGGAGAGATCTTGTCTGGTTATACAGGACATTTGCACTGTCACGTCCAGTGGTATCTTACGTTAGGTATTTTTCTGGTTTGTACATGGAAATATTCACAGGACAGGTATTGGACAGGTATTGGACAGGTATTATGCATAGTGGAGACCAGCTATCAGCTCTGGAAGGTCTCAGTCAGTCTGTGCAGAAGGTCTAAAAAGTAGTGTTTGAAATATATTGAACTGAACAGAAAATTTAAAATTTCCCTACGGACTTTAGAAAGAAAATCAATTTTTTTCACAATTTGAAAAGACAGGCTCTTTACTTTTATGTATCAGGGATGATATTGGGTTTGAATATTATGTTAAGACTAATAAATCTTTGTCTCAAAAACACATTGGGAGAGGATTCAATCACCTTCGTTTTCTCAAGTTTCTTTGCTATTTTTTTGTGTGTATACACAATTCACAAAAGGTGAATTTTGGCTTAAATATTTGGCTGTGTTTGTGAGACATTGATGGTACACAGCCATACCTCTTATTTTACAGGAAAGGATCAATGGAGGTCACAAGGCTATTGCCAAGACCATGTTAGAGCTTCTGCTGAAGAGGTTATACCCCAGATAAAATCTTTTTATCGTGATAGAACCCAGCTAGACAGACCTCATACCCAGAGCTCCTTTCTGATAAGTATTGGAAACAGCTGTCTGTCTGGAGCAATTCTAGCAGGCACGGAATACTGCAAGAATCTGTATGCATAGAGTGGATTTCAGGGTCTGTCTCTAAATAAATCAAGCTTTTTTGATTCTTTCTTTCTGCTGCTGGACAATGTATTACAGGAAACAATGCAATAAATTCTGAAGTAGCAGAGATAAGTAACCAGTTTCTGGTTGTTTTTCACATTGACATAGGATATCTGCAATTTCTCATTAATAATGGAACATAGAAGACCCATCAGTAATGGTTAAAGGCATGATGCAAACAAAAATTTTGCATTCTCACAATAAAAGAATATAATATAATTATATAATGATAGAGTGGTTTGGGTTGTAAGGGATTTTAAAGATCCTTTAGTTCTGATGCCCTCTTGCCATGGGAAGTGACATTTTCCACTAGACTGGTTTGCTCAGAGCCCCATCCAAACTGGCCTTGAACACTGCCAGGGATGGGGCAGCCACAGCTTCTTTGGGCAATCTGTGTCAGTGTCTCACCACCCTCACAGTGAAAGACTTCCTCCTAAAATCCAATATAATATCATTCACTCTAGCAACTCTTACATTTACTTATTTTCTCTTAACTCAAGGACACTCTTAGAAGTAAGCAAATAAGAAAGTAGCACAGACATAAGAAAGAATATGCATGAAATGTTCACAGTTATAATGGAAGCAAGAAGCAACCTACAGTGTCACCACCTTTACAACTGATCCCACCAAGCTTCCAAAAAATATTAAGGTCTTCCTCGAAGTTGTAGTTTTTATGCCAAATGAAATAGGGATTTATGGAAAAAAATATACACCTGAAAAACACGAGATGGCAGGGAGAGAGCAAGTGAAGGATAAGGCACGGAGCAAGTTCCTGCAGACAAATGTTATTTCAGAAATTTGAGCCTTAATTATGATTGACAGCATTAAATAATATCATTCACAAACAGCATCTCCCAGTCCTTTTTAACTGCAAGTTTTGAATAAGAAAAACAATAAATACTTTACTTACAAAGTAGGAAAGCAAATTTGCAAATAATTTCCTATCTCCCAGATGGAAATAGATCTCTCTAGTTTTTTATCAACTAAAAGTCATCTTTTCCCCTTTGCACACTACATCATTAAATCATCAGACTATCATAACAAGGATAATACGAACTGCTGAAATGATGGAATGCAGGCTTGGATGCCAAAAACAAGAAGTGTATTCTCAATGTGCCATTGATTGAGCCAGTGGAGCAGACTGGCAGCTTACTTGTCATGCTGAAAGCTGATTGATAACAGGGGTAGATTATTTATAGCAAGCTTTATGATATGACTTTTTATAGAATTTCTTGCAGAAGAGTACAAACCCAGTTTGTTATTTTTGTTCATCCTGAACCAAGGCTCCATATCTGAAATGCTATTGTTACCATGGATAAACACCCATTCTGAAGTAGCATCCTCTAGCAAACCTGTTTCTACCTCTGCAGCTGAGGCCTTATTTCATTTGTGTGAAGAGTCATTTGTGCCCAAATTTGAAGGAAGAAGGGGCAGGCAATCAGGAAGACTACAAGGATGTTTGTCATGTAGTCATGCAAGTAAAAAATCAGAAGGACCAAAGCCTAACTAGAATTTTATCTGTCTCCTGTCATAAAACACTATAAAAAACATTTCTAAAAATACATTAGCAACAAAAGGAGAACAAAGTAGAATCTCCATCCTTCATTGCATGCAGATGGAAACATAGCGACAAAGGATGAGGAGAAGGCTGATACTAAATGCCTTATTTGCTTTAGTCTTTAATAGTTGGTCTCCAGGTGTCTTTTTTTTGGGTTTCCCAGACAAGAGTGGGTTCCAGCAAGACTGGGAACTTACCCCCTGGGCCCCTGGAGGAGGTTCCCTTGTGAGTTTTTTGGCAAGGATGAAGAACGAGCAAGACTCTCAATTTTCTCTGTCTTCGGTCTACTGTTTATTTTTATCTTATCTTGAGTTTGATACACCGTCTGCACACCAGACTTAGCGTACAAGAAACAAGCACAAAATGGAGTGCAAACACCCAAAACCAAGGTCTTTTAAAGCTACATAATCCAATTACTTTCTAACATGTATCTTGCTTTTACTTTTCTACCAATAACTTCTATTAATCTACTCACGTAGCACCTATGCCACTACTTTCTCTAACCAATAATTTCTTGCCACCAGTACTACAGAAAATGGAGTAGAAGAAGAACAAGAAGGAGATGAGACAACACCCAAAATCCTCCATCTTGTCCCCTATTCACTCTCATATTAAAATCCTAAAATTCTAAATTCTTCACCCTGTAATAAAGTATTAGTACTACTTACTACTATCTAGTTCACACCTGGATGCTCCAACTCCCAGAGCCTTGGCAATTTTTTCCCTGGGACAGAGGTTAAAAGCAGTGTTCTGCTGAGGATCAGGGCTTCCCAAAACAGACAGAAAAACATTCTCTGTGCCCTGGATTCCAACACCAGCTACCCAGTCCCCTAAGCCAAAAGGGAGGGACAGAGGAAAGAATAAAGCCCAAATAATCCAAGGGGAAATGGCTAGTGACCTGCTATGCCACTTAAACCTGCACAAGTCTCTGGGACTGGATGGGGTCCACTCAGTGGGTGATGGTGAGGGGTGAGGGAGCCAACAGAAGTGCTCACTGAGGCACTTTCCATCATTTACCAGCAGCCCTGGCTAACCATGGAGGTCCCAGGTGACTGCAAATTGGCAAGTCTATCTACAAGAAGAGTCAGAAGGAGCATGTGGAGAACTGTAGCCCAGTCAGCCAGGCCTCAATAGAGGACCTAAAGAAGGTCATGGAGCAGATTATCTTAAGTGCCATCATACAAAACATGTAGAACAACCAGGGGATTAGACACAGCCAGCAGAGGTCCATGAAAGGCAGGTCCTGCTATGTGTAATTTTGTATTAATTACAGTGTGATCATTCTCCCCCCAAAAAGTGATTATGCCAGACTGTGTGATAGATTCACTTGAAGATACATAGATAATAGAAAACTTGTTTCTTAGCAGCATATTTTGAAGTCAGAGACAAAACTATGAGCAGATTAAATGACTGGGGCAATTCAGCCTGAGAAATGCATTCATCCTAATGATCTTGGAGATCCTTTCCAACCTAAATGACTATGTCCATCTCTATGTCTCCTGTCTCTGCTTAAGCTTATATACTATTGGTTAGTCTAGTGAAAATAGTTAGTTAAGTTTTGAAAGGCATCATGGCCGGCTGATCCAGCAGCACACCAACAAGTAGGCTTATTGCAGTTTGACTTTCAGAATATTATGATTTTAGAGACGTAAATATTGTTAAATAAAGGACAGTTAGCCATTATTAAAACCTAATGAACAAACAAAATCCCAAACAAACAAAAAGAAAAGAAAACCAAAACTCCATTGAATCTAAAAAGAAAAAAAATCTAAAAGTACCCCAAACTCAAGCACTTAAATTCCAGAGCTATGAGAACTAAAATGATACAGGAACACTTGCCAATTGACACATTACGACAGATAATGGGCAGCTCTTCAGGGTCATTTGACAAGTAGTAAAAATCAAATTGAGTGAAAGATCCTTTCAATTCATATATCCCATCTACGTTGTCCCCCACTGGGGACAGCTGACCACAGAGGACCTCCAGGAACAGCTGGGACCAAGCTCACATGGCCAGAGGTAACAAATTTAGCGTGGTGCTTCTTCTGTATGTCAACAACCACCTCTCCAGCAAAGCAGGAAAGGTGAATTAAAAGTAACCAGTTTCTGCAGCTGTGTACTGTTCTACATATTAATAACTACTCTGTCACAGAGACAACAAATATTCAAAAATCCTTCACATGGACCTTGTTATTGCACAATAATTAATGCCTGTGCTTAAGTCTGTCCTGGCAAACAGATGCATTTGACTTGCTTAGTCAGCACTTCTCACCAAAGACATGCACACGCATTTAATTAAATATTGAAATTAAATTAATGAATTAAAAAATATCACCCAAGGAACACAGCATCAGGCATAAATGGAGATTTGATTCTGAAACAGAGAGATGTCTGATTATTGAAAATAGGATAGATAGGAAAAAGTATCATTTGGGAGAAAAAAGCAACTATTGTCTCATAAAATCTGTCAGGTATAAATATGGCTTTTGGACAAACAAAATTAGTTGGTGTGCTTTGTCAGGTGTTTTTGGTTACTTTTTTTTTTTCTTTTTTTGACTGATATAATTAGACTTACCCAGTCATTCACACACAGCAATTAAATCAATAGTAGCTCTGTGTTTTATAGAATTTCCTCTTTACCACTCACAAATCTGAAGTATTTTTACCAGTGTTTTGTCCATTATGGTCCAATATTCTAAATAATAACATTTGGCAATCTAGAGAAAGCTTGGGTGTTTTTTTTAGTAAATTTTGATTTACTCTGATGGATGAAATGCTGCCTAAGAGAGAACAGCAAGAGGCTATCTGTGCAGTGAGGCCTCAGTTTGAATAAGCCTGGATAATGATTAACCTTTTATCCCTTTAGGGAATTCTTCTCTGCAGCTCCCTGTTCAAAACTGGTACCTTTTGATTCATTAGGAATATGTTCTTTATATTCACATGAAGGGCTCAGAGCACATAAATTATCCAAGACTGAAATTTCACTTTATTTCAACTACTTAAAGTTCAGCATTGAGACCAAGAGAATGAGCTACGGACTTCCAAAAGTCAGTAGCAAGGCTGAGGCACTTCTGAAGGATACTTCATACCTTGCTAAAATAGATATTCAGATGTGCAATTACTTCCATTGACTAAAGACTAGTCTGTGGACATACATAGGTAGCAAACATAGAGCTGAAGTCAGGTGTAGCAGTTCTAACCTTAAAACTAACTAAAAATCATATGGGGATGATTAGTGGTATAAAACCATAATTTTTAGGATTTCTGGCGATGTGTGGATATGGAAATCTAACAAGCATTTTTTTACTGGGGAACAGAATGTGTTTGGTATGTAAATTATTGACAGTGGACTTTCTCATTACTGTTTTCACAGTGGAATATTTTCAAAGCAGACTGTGCTTTCACAGTACTTTTTCCCAGTAAATAGATTACAGGCTGAAATTAAAGAAGTTGCAGGTATATTTGTGCATAAAAGCCTGATAAGCCCAAAGATACAGAGATTGGGTCCTGTAGGTGCTTTGATCAACACATCTTTGCCTTCACAAAACAGTATCAACTTGCTTTTCTAGTTAATTCCTTCAAATATTGCCTTTCTTATTTAGAAATAGTATTTTGTCAGTACCATTGTAGCCTTATTAAAAGAACTGTAAATAAAAGATTTCTTATTATGAAGAAATCAGCTCAAATTATGCTGATCTCTGAATCACAAGTTGACTGCTTCAGCATTCTGTACAAACTAAGGCACTTCCTAGTGGTTAAATTCATTTTACAAGCAAAAATTAACTGCTGCCATGAATATAAGTACTTTGATTCATGAACATCTTCCATTTGCAGAAATGTTTCTGAAGACCACCACTAGCTCAAAGTTTATTAGAGAGGCAGGTAAAGACACTTTTGCTGCCCAAGAGTGAGGGGCTGAGGTACAGCTGACTTCGTTGACAGAAGTGGGTAAGAAAGAGCAAAGTTGGGTTAGAAAGAGTAGAAAAAACACGAAAATCTTGGAAGAATACTTCTCCACTCCCAGGGTGATCAAGAAGATAGTGAATGGAAAAATGAAGAACATAATAGCTGTGAGTAGATTTAGTCAGATTTCCTTATTTATAGGGTTACGACATTAAATTCTAACATCTGATAACAAATCTTCTCAAAAGTAAGATTAAATCCATATCCTCTGCAAGTGTTTTATCTGGGCATGGAGAATGTGCTCTGAGACACTGAAGTTCTCTCTCTCCTGGTTCATCCACAATTTTTAACATTAAATTAGCATGGATTGACACCACATTAAAATAATGTAGATAGGAGAAATAATACTGTTCAAAAGTTAAATCCATGAAAATACCCATATTGGAGTGAATCAGTGAATGTATCAGTCTGTTGGTATTGTCTGCCAAGTAAATTAGGATCCCTTTTAAATACAGGGTCTTTTAAATACACAGCTATAAGAAATGGCTGATGTTCAGTTAGTCTTTTTATAAAACTGATCTTTTGGGTTTTATAAAAAAAAAAAAAAAGCTCAGTTGTTGATCTTTTTAGCAATGATTAAAACTATAATATTATAAACATCTTTATAAATTTCATGGAATCTACTACCAGTTTTAACACAATTGCAAGTCTTAACCCCAAATCACCTACTAAAATCCCTACCACAGGTTAGTAAAAAATCAGCATAATTGCAAGTAACTAAGTATAATTTTAGCATAAAGTCTGCACAAGCACTAAAACTGATGCTAGAAATTCAATATTAATTCTGTTGGTAGGGTTAAAAATCCATAGATCATGAGTGGTGAAAATAACTAAAGGAGTTTATATAATTTTGCTCATTGCATACATATTTTAAAACTTCTCTGTATATAAAGCTGAATGGTACATGATACTAAATATAAAAGCACCATTTTCTTTTTCATAACAAGTTTGGAGTTAATGTGCTAATTAATATGTACACATGCAAATCAGAGCTCCTATAAAATGAAAAATATGCAATAATATTTACTTAAATAAGATTAAAAAGCCCCACCTCATGCTGTTTTCCTACACATAGCATTTTGCTGCAAGTGTAATTAGACAAATAAGGTGTTTCCACTAGCACTGCATTTTACAGATAATTCATTTTTTCAAGCATTAATGCCAAGCCTTAGCAAGACCTCTTATCTGATATGTCTTATACAGTGCCATTTCTGTCCAGGTTCTTTTCTTGTTGCTGGAAGAATCTTAATCATGAAGAATTTTGTTGTGAGGTTTTTCTTTCCCCCTAACTTATCATTGAATTTGTAGATAAATGTTTCAAAGTATTTAGTTAATCATATATGAGCTGCATTTTAATAAGTTTGCATTGGCAACATCTCTATTGATATCTCATAATACTAACAGTGAATTTTAATCCTTTATTTCTCCAGTATTAACAATAGTTACTCATTATCAAATTTATCATTCTGGAATATCAGAATACCATATGATATCAGAATGTCAACTGATGACCAAAAATACAAAAAAAAAAAATACTAGTAAATGCCATTTTGATGAAGGAGTGCAACTTTCTGACTTTTTCAATTTAACAGCCTAAAAAAAGAAAATGCCTACTTGTGAAACCTGGAACATTTAATTTCATTTGACATGTCTAGGTTTAGACAGCCTTCCCCGAGCTCAAAACAGGGGATGGACGAAGTTCTTTCTGCCTTCCTGGTATCTCTGTTTCAGCATTTTCAGACCTTGAAATTCTTTCATGTTGATGTTCTTGTCAGTTGCTCAAGCTGTGCAATTTGTGATGAAAAAATCAGTTTTTCTGAAGATCTGCAGGATCCAGGAAGTTTTTAATTCATCAGAAATTTGAAGTATATTCTATTTCAGATTGACACTGAACCAAAACCAAGTATATATAATCTTTTGGCAAACTGTAAGAGAGAAAACAGAGAAGAAAAGAACTGTAGCATAATGTTCAGCTGGTGATAACTGAGAGGAGTGGCTGATACACCTGAAGGCTGTGCTGTCATTCAACAGGACCTTGATAGGCGGAAGAGCTGGGTGGAGAGAAACCTTATAAAGTATAGCAAAGGCAGATGTTGGGTACTGCACCCAGGGAGAAATAACCCTAAATATGAGTACAGGTCATGGCCTGACCTAGCAAAGAAAGCAGCTCTGCGGAGAAGGAACGGGAGTTTTTGTGGATGACAAGTTGACCATGAGCCAGCACTGTGACGTTGTTGCCAGGAGGGCCTATAATATCCTAGGGTCAGGAAGACTGTGGCCAGCAGGTCAAGAGGTCCTGTACCTCTACTCCGCCCTAGGAGGCCACATCTGAAGTATTTTTTTCAATTCTGGTCTCCACAGTTCAAGAAAGTCAAGGAGCTGCTGGAGCGGGTTGATGAGGGGTCTGCAGCACCTCTCTTGTGAGGAGAGATGTTTAGTCTAGAGAAGAGAAAGCTGAGAGGTGATCTCATCAGTACATATAAATGTCTCTAAGGCGGGTGTCAGGAAGATGTTTTTTAATGATGCCCAGCAACAGGACAAGGAGCAATGGCCACAAACTAAAATACAAGATCCATACCAACATGTGGAAGAACTTCTTTATATTGAAGCTGGCAGAGCACTGGAACAGGCTGCCCAAGGGTGTCATGGAGTCTTCCTCTCTGGAGACATTCAAAATCCACCTGGACATGTTCCTGTGTCACCTGCTCTCCCAGCAGGGGAGTTTGACTTGATGATCTGCAGAGGTCACTTCCAACCTTAAAAATCCTGTGATTTTGTGAAGAAACTTTGGAAATCTTACAATAGCTTTTGGAGCCATAGTATTTGGCAGAGGCTGCAGAGAATTAAATAGGAAGAAAGGCTTAGCTGAAAGACAAAGAGATGGTTTCAGTGATTTTTACTAGAAATTCTTCCCTACAGCTGTGTAAATAGCAGAAAAAACAGAGGTATGAGGACAAAACGTCTACTAGATTATAGAAGAAAGGCTATAGATACAAAATTTGAGTCTAATATAAAAAAGGTAGTAGGTAGGGATGATGTAGATGATTACAGTCTTTAAAGCCAAAGAGAAAATATGCACTAGAGTATGGTGATGATTGCAAAAACATATGCTGCACTGACAAAAATGGGAACAAACATTGAAGGGGACAAATTGAGGGAGAACTTTCATACAAAAGTAGATCACTCTGCAGCAGCAATCAGACAAGAAAAGCTTATATGAAAAAGGTGAAAAGCAGATATAGAACTTCTTTTCATTTTCAAAACCCAGTGTCTCTATGAAGAATGCTGACACAATGTTTCAGAGACATGTCTCTGGAATACACTTCGAGGTATGGAAGTACAGTCTCAAAACCAGAACACTTTTACACATGACCAAAGCAAAGCTGTGAGCGAGCTAATAGCATCCTTGCAACTATGAGCCAGAGTATCAGAGTTCAGTCAGTCAAGATGCTGGCCCAAAAATATGCATTCACATAGTCTAGGCAAGAAGGATGCAAATTGCTCAAACACTCCAGATCCGTTATCCATCCTGGTAAACTTTATAGAAGTGAATATATGGGAAATGCCCTAAAAAATTCAAGGTACTCCTTCACATCTTTCATATATGTTCCAGTTACATTATCTACTTTAAATATTAATATTGGCTGTAACTATGACACATAAAATCCAAGAAAATCATCTTAATTATAAGGCTTTGGAAATATTTTATGAGATAGTCCCATGAACCAATGTTGAAACATTGGCCTCTTTGTACTTAATGAGGTTAGGTGATTTTTCAGGTGTGAGATATGAAGTGTTGTCTAAGGAAAGAAGGAAAAATCTCTTGCGTATTTTAAACTAAAGACATAAAATTATGGAGAAAATAATTGAAAAATGGTAATTTTTTAACATTAGACTTGACATATAAACTTCTGTTACTGCACATTCCCATAGAGTATATTGCTGAGGTAAAGAAGTTTAATATATTTTACCTTGCAACTGAGTTTCATTACGCATAAAAATAATTGTGATAACCATCCAAAGGGGGAAAGTCTCGCACACCACCATGACAATATCCATTTAGACTTCTGTATTATTTAAAGATCACTCCTACAATAAAAACAAAAATAAATAGGTGAAAGACCTGTTACTTCATTCATCATAGGTCTATTTTAGTCAAGTTCTAGGGAAGAAATTACAATTTGATGCCTTGTGTAATAACCCCTAGCATATCAACTAATGAGCTTCTGAAGTGGTAGAATCACTTTTATGTGCAGTTGACCATTCTTGACCATTTTCTTGGCTCTATATAAAATTTATGTGTAGCTTTTATAGAGTCAGTTTCTTTAATTTTAAATTCTACTAGTTAATTCCTCCTTTCCTCTTAAATCTTCTAGCATGTGTTGATTTTTGTAAAGAAACATGAACACAAAATTGGGGTAGCATAGTAGAGAATTAGAAACTGAAGACCAGACAACAGCCAATAAAGCATGTTTTGCTAGACTGAAACTTCGTGTGAGCCAAACATGCAAAATCAGTCCATTTCCCTTGAAGACCATTTATTATACACAGTAGATAGCAGGTTCTGATTATTAAGCTTGGATAGGATTTTCAAGTACACTTTCTATATATTACTACTCAAAGCTTTATCTAACCAAGGCAAATAATTTTATTCAACAAGTGTCTGGAAAATGTAAACAGGAATCAAACTTTGTCTTAGTGAAAAATTGATTATTCTTCCAGAAAAAGGTGTCAGGGTTTTGTTTTTATTTTTGGTTTTTTTTTAGCTCTGAGTCTTCATTGTAAAATCTCTTAGGACAGCTGATAAAAAGAGCTTCAAGGGTCTAATCTATAGACTTATAAAGAAGTGCAAATAACCTGCAAAACAAGTAGCAACTCACAGAGTTACTACACAGAGGACAAAAAAAATGGTCTGCATTTTAAGTAATGACTCAGGCTCTTCTCTTCTTTTTATTATTTAACTTTTATTTAAGTTTGGCTAGTATACAGAATTATGAAATGTACAAATTGTTTGATGTTTTTATTTAATTTTCTTCTTTTTTTGGAAATTGTGTTTTAGGCTAATATGCGGTCATCATCCCCTGGAGAACTATATATGCCTATTACTGCTCCTCTGTAATGTTCCATGATAAGGAGTCATTTATTATCAAAAGATGACAAGATACATTGCAGAAGGGAATAGACTCTTCTCCATGTCAAGCTGATTTAATTCAACATTTCTATAGGTTTATCCTCTTCTATCCAAGGCATTGATGTAGATGTGCTTTCAGATGTTGTGCTTTCAGTCATCAGCAACATTTATTTTCATGAAACTGTAAGATTAATGTTCATAACTCACAGTGCCATAGTTTAGATCCAGATTTTCCAATAAGCTCACTCAGGTACCATAACACTCAGCATTGCCACACTCAGCTCTGGAAATGGAATTCATAATCTCAAATGGAGGTCTAAGTTCCTTTTATACAGGAATCAGATAGAGTTCAGTGCTTGGTTTCACAGCCCCCTACACACTGAACTGACAAAGCCTAACAGGAAGAACTGAAAGGTAAGTTTTTCCTAGCACTCAACAACACTCCCAGATCAGTGGCTCAGGCAAAGACCCACATGGTTCCACTGCCCCACATAAACCCATAGCATTTCTTTTTGCACAGATGACTGACCCGGGTCATCCTCATCACCTCAGTCTGTCCTGGAGCTGGCAACGTAAGTGCAGCTCCCTCTGCAGCCAGAGGGGGTTTGAACCATACAACCTCTCTTGTTACGAGTTTTTTATTCACACTCAGTTAGAGCTTACTGGGATAGTGAAATTTCTATCCTTCTTGACTTTCTAAAGCTATAGTAATCACCTGGAGTGAAATTTGAAAAGACTGACCAAAATTAGAAATATGTTATAAAAAGCAGATCATCCTAACTTCCAGTCAGATATTAAGTACTGAGATGTAGTTCCAACATTACTTACTTTCTTTTGACTTACACAGTGAGAAATGGAGCCTAATAAAATTCTCAATATTCATATGTCTTGTATACAAATATTTTTGAGTCTGAATATATATTCTGCTGATTAGAATTCCTTTTAGCTTTTCTTTTTTATGTTTGCAATATGACTTTGCTGGCATCCTGCAAACTTATCTTAAATAGCTAACTCCTAGTCAAATAATATTCTGCTCTGAAAGCCTTTGATATGCTAATAGAGCAATATAATTTCAGACTTGACTTCAGATTAATATACAGTAATTACTCACAAACAGGTGAAGCTCTTTCAGTTTTAGTGCCCCTGTTTACAGATCAAAGACCTGGCTTAATCCTCGCATCAGAGATGTGATTTAATGTTTTGAGTTTCATCACCGGGAAAATACCTGAGTTACAATTACAATATTTTTAATTGTCAATGAATAAAAGCGTGATCAACTAGCCAGACAGCAACTCTGTCCATTAGAAGCAGCAACAAGCCTAAAACCTGAGCTACAAGTACAAAGATTCAAGTTGGATTCTTAGTAGACTTACCCATAAACTCCACCATGGGTGGTAGACAAATTCTCTAACTTATATCATAAGGAGTACTCCAGTAAATAATCCTGATATGAAGAATACCCACTTCAGAGGAAAAAACTTTCTGTTACAATGCTGCCAGAGCCCCATCTAGCATGTATTGTTTTAGTGTATGTCCCTCAACCATTTTGTGGATACACATTATTATGTTAAAGAGCAATTTCATAGGTATAAGTGGGGTTACTCTTGTGAGTAATAATTCACAATGTATAAATATAAGATCAGAGATTAATTTCTCTTTAATAAGAGGAATTAAGTTAATGAAAAATTTGAGAACATTTATTATGCTCTGTATATATATTGTCCATATATATGGTCAATATAATATAAAATTCGGTAAGGCATAAATTGTGTTGAGAAATAATTCTCATTGCTTTTCCATCAATGTTTCACTTAAAGTTTGCAGCACTTACATTCATATGTTCATATTGCACATAGTTATACAGGAAACCCATATCATCTCAATTGTACAGTCAGGTCTCAAAGGCTTTAAAGAAGAAAACCCAATAAGTTATCTGTAAAATTATTAATTTGCAGCAGTCTTTAAATATATTTGAATGAACAGTATTCCAGGTAAAAAACCTATTACCACAATCATGAACAACAAATATAGTTACAATGAATTTGTGAATATTTGAAACAATACTCCTCTCTTATAAATCTCTAGCTTACAAACTAGCGCATTTTATTTTCTTTTATGCCCTGTTCTTTATATCTACATATGCAGGTATATGACACTGTTATGTGAGTTTTGCGGATTATTTATGCACAACATAAGTGCAGAAGAATACACAAAACATCTTTTGCCTCCTCCCCCATCAGTCAGCAATATCAGCAATATCAGTCAGCAAAACTGTAAGAGTATATTTGCCCAGGGATTTTTTGTTTGGGATCCCCATTTTGAGGCACTTAGTTCAAGATACCAGATATCACAACTGATTTATGCCAATAAACCTATCTAATGGGGAGGGGAGCCTAGGGGAAAAATTTCTTTAAGAGCAGTGCTATCTCTCATCACACACTGGCTGATGACGTCAGCCTCTTTCATTTGCTTTTCAGGTCTTTACCATTTTCCTCTCTTCCTTTCATGCATACCTTTCCAACAATTTAATCCTGATGCCTTCAGACTCCTTCCAGATGATGATTTTTAACCCTGTTAAGAGTTCAAGACCAGGTTGGGTGTGGCCATGATCCTCTGGTCTAGTGGAAGGTGTCCCAGCCCATGGGAGGGAGGTGGAAGTAGATGAACTGGAAGGTCCCTTCCAACCTGAACCCTTCTGTGATTCTGTGACAATGAACAGTTGCACTGCTTTGCTCATGCTGACCCACCTCTGTACACTCATCTGTTTTCTTCTGCCTGACACTCTGAGCCAGTTGTAGTAAAGTTGTTTGATCTTTTTTTTTTAATCAATTTAACATGCTGAGGTCCTGATCAATGACTAAGGCCCTGTTACACTAACAAACTAATTGCAATGCATTTTAGTAACAGTTATAACATTTGGAGCAATTAGAGAGCTCTGCTTTATTTTCAAAGTTAAAGGGCAAAATTCTACTTCCACCAGAGTTAGTATCTCTGGATATCATATGAAAGAGCTGTTTGCTTTATCAGAGTCAGTCTATTTTCTTGCTTTGGGAATATTTTACAAATAATACGAGCATTTTTTCACAATCACATTGTTTTGCAAAAGATATCATTTGTTGGTAAGGAAATAGCCTGCAAACCTTTCTTGTCCAGGACAAATATTTCTTATTTATTATTACTTTACCCTAGAAATATATAGTAAATAACATGTCCAAGTCACCTTGGCAAGGCATCATTTTTGCCTTTGTCATTCATCAAGAAACTAGAAAACCAGTACAACTTTCCATTCAACTTGTGTCAAAGATATTGGCATTGCTATAGAAGATACCAGACACTATTTGTTGCTTTGACACCCAGAGTAATAACATTGGTTGCAATGAACTCAGTTTGTATGGCCATATTATCCTCTGTTTGTACTCTACTTGGAAGCTTTGTGCAATAATATTTGTCATTTCTGGTTGCGGTTAATATCCATGAACAAGAAAAACACTGCAACTTAAATTCAGCAAGCCAGAAAAGACATCAACATTACTTAGGTTTATATTTCTAGGTAGAAGAATACCTCTTACTCCTTTAAAACCTGCTAGATGGAATCCCATCTGGTATTAAAAAAAAAAACAACTCTCAGTCTCTCAGTGGGATTCAATGGGATTTTCAGGTCTTGAGAAAAAGATCTGGTGTCCAGAACATCAAGGTTCAAAATGGCACTTTCCTATAAACTATGGGAATTTTTGTGCATAATCTGCATAAAACAATTTACAAGATCCAGATTGAAGTTTATCTCTGCATTCTAAGACAAGCCTCTAAATATCAATTTGAAGTCCTTTTCTGACATCAGGGTGTCTACCCTGCACTGCCAAAGCATGTACCAAATCATTGAAGGCTGATGTAGAACTGGAAACGTGGTGATAATTTCAGATAACACAATGCTTTATTAGGTCAAGATTCTTTACCAAAATGTCAATAGGAATTCACCATTGACAAAATCAAGAGCTGGAGCAACACTTTTTGTGTAAGGACTAACTGAATTCCTGGTCACACATGTCTGTACTATAACAATCCCTCTGAAGCAGCTCTATATTTTTTCGCATGCTTTCCAGGAGAAGACAATGATTAATCCCCTATGCAATTTTTAATTCTCAGATCAGATCAGCAATTTGCTATAGGCTGAGCTGAAATCCTGAGAGACATTCACACCACCTCTATGTGTTATACAGCTCCCATGAAACCCTGGTAAATGACATAAAAAAAAAATTAGGAAAAGTTGGATTTCATTCACACCCATTTTATCCCTCCTCCTTCCAAAGACAAACACAATCACATAGACTGGAAATAACTCTTCAGCTGTACCAACTTCGTAGGCAAGGAAAAAAAATAATTACTTGTCAATGGGCATAAAATACAGGCAAAACTTCTTTCTATAAAGTTGAGACTTTCACAAAAGAAATGCCAAATGCTCCTCAAGGACCAGCTGTAGGATGATTTCTTGGCAGTAAGGGGATTAGAGACATGACATACAGATTAGTTGGAATAAGAAATTTTCCACTGTGCTAGAGGAAACAATGAAATTAAGTATGAGGTTTATTCACTTTGTCATACTCCTCTGGTCCAGTTTTGTTTAATGCAACACATTTATGTTTTTAGTGCTTATTTTCTTGTCTGGTTGAACTGAAATGGGGACTCTATTAGGAACATATTAATAAAGCTGTCTTCTAACTGATGCACACGTATAAAAGGTAATCAAATTTGACAGATTTAGCAATTTAGCAGACAATCATAAAAATAATCAGATTTTCTTCATAAGCTTCTTAAGCTATTAACCACCAAAGTTTCACACCCTAATGAGACTTCAGAAGAATATTATGGTTATTTGAGAACAACAGACATAATAAAATTTACTTCAAAAACTTTTACAGTTTATTTATTTATTGAAATATTCTACAAGACAGGATAAGAATATCCAAAAAAAAATGTTCAAGTCCCTACTGGACTGGCAAGAAAAATCACATCAGAGATACAGCAATACAGGGATGTGTGAAGTCTAGTATATAGTTTTAGGTTACAGTGTCTGTCATTTTTGTTCATCACATGGAGTTTGCATAAAACACAAAACCCACTAATGTAAAGAACCATTCACAATGGGAAAAGGTATTATCATCCCATTAAGTGTGAAAACTGTCTCCATCATAACACATGATAGCCCCAATGAGCCATCAAGAAGACTGCAATTTTTGGAAGGATCCAAACCTAAATCAATTGCTCAGTGATTAATACCACTTAACCTATATACTTCTCTCCCAGCTGAATATGAACCAGCTTATCTTCCTATGTCTGTTTTTAGGCCAACTCTACCCAGAGCTATAATACATAAGGTAGAAAGAACTCTGTTCACTCCTAATCTATCTCCATCAATTTTTTGCACATGTTTGCAGCCCTGAGAAAAACAAATGAAATTTCCTGTGAGCTACACAGTGCTATGTATGCACTATATAAACACTTTGACCACAGAAAATGCAAGGTCATTTGATTTAACACAAGAGACTTAATTAAACTTTAAACTGGTATGATACAAGGTGCATGCAGATATCTATATTGCTGTCACATATGGAATTCCTTGAGACTTAACACTTATTCTATGAAATGCAAAAGACTGGATTATATCCTAAACCTCATGTGAAGGCAGTGAAAAGGGAGATGAAAAAGTCTGTTCTGCTTCTTTCCAAGTATGAGTCCAACACATTGATAATAAAATTTAAAAAAATATATAAATACAGCAATGGAAAGAACTGGAAGATTTCCTTCTGTGCTTCCAGTTTTTTGTGTGACCTTCAGTAATTTCAGCCTCCCTCAGTTTCTCCTCACTTCCCCATCTGTTTTCGTCTGTAAAGATAACATTAAATTATTTTCTTCACAGAAGACTTTATATCAGGTAGTAATAATTATATAAAAAATGGAAGAAACCTGCCAACTACTGTTAGCAGAGCTGTTTTCACTTTTGGCTCCCTTTGCCTTCACTGCTTCTGCCACTGTTTTCTGTTTTCCTCATCAGAATGAAACTATGCAGCACAGAGAAAGATCTTCCTTCAACAGTTGCATACAGTATTTCATTTCCTTGTTCACTTGCACAGAGTCTTTCTGATGGAAATAAAGTCCAAGCTTTTCCTCCTAGACAAGATAATTCCATACTGAATTTTTATAGTGTCTTTGTATTATGTTTTTACCTGGGAGAGAGTTAATTTTTCCAGAATAGCTGGTAGGAAGCTTGGATTTTTGCTGGAGGCAACATTGATACACACAGGGGTGGGTTTGTTATTGATGAGCAGTGCTCACACTGAACACAGAGCCAAGGCCTTTTCTGCTCCTCACCCCATCCAACCAGTGAGGGGGCTGGGAGTGCACAAGGAGCGGGGGGACACAGCCAGGACAGCTGACCCCAATTGTCCCAAGAGATATTACAGACCATACAGCATCGTGCTCAGCATGCAAAACTGGGGAGAGAAGAAGAAAGAGGAGAGGGAAGACATTCAGAGTAATGGTGTTTTTCTCCCAAGTCACCATTATATGTGATGGAACCCTGATTTCCTGGGGATGGCTGAAGAGTTTTCTGCCTGTGGGAAGTGGGGAATAATTCCTTGTTTTGCTCTATTTGCATACACAGCTTTTCTTTCCCTACTAAATTGTCTTTATCTCAATCCACAAGTTTTCTTACTTTTACTCTTCCAATTCTCTCCCCTGTCCCACCAGGGGGAAGTGAGGGAGCAGCTGGATGGGCATTACTTGCCAACTGCAGTTAAACAAAGATACTTGGTTATGCAAGAAATGTGGACTTGAAAAGACCTACCATTGGGTGGACTGAATTTTCTAGAATAGAGTTAAAATGTATCATGAGCAGATTAGGCCAAGCAGTGTCAATGACAGAGGAAGAGCAAAAGATTTAGCATCAGAGAAATTGCAGTGTTTACCTGGAAGGAGAAGTGGAACACTCAGCACTATTTGCATTTTAGGCAACAAACATTTTTCTCCAACACAGCTGAGCAGTGTTCATCGTACATTTATGGTTATACTGTGCCGGAACATACAGATTTATTTTTCATGCTGCATGCTCTAACTGACTTGCAATACCCTGAAGTACCAGCGTATAACCAGGTTTGTAATATCCTAGATTGAAAGTAACCACGAGATGGAAAACTAGACAGGCCAGCAAGAGAAAAACTCATGGATGGGTGCTGGAATAGGTTCTGTTCTCACAAAGGTTACCAGTTTCAGAGGACACAGCCTTAGAGCATCCCTTGGGCAGGATGTAGTAAGAAATGTTACGGCAGTAAGGAAAGCCATATTTATGCCATAATGCACTAATAGCTCAGACAAATGCCCCTGAGCCTACAGAGTTCACTCAAAACCTCAATGCTAAGCAGAAAGCAGACACAACAGGGAGTATTCTTTGTGTGTCATCTCAGGCTCCTAGAGTTGTCAGGGAAGGTTACTCTCCCTCTAAAGTGCTCTGAATTATGCCATGAAGGACAGTACTGCTGGCTTAAGAGGGATCATGGAGTAACTTCTTGGGTATTTTGCTAAAATGACCATGTGCATTGGAATCAGTACGCATGAAATGGATGCCAAGACAGCTGCAGGCATTTCACTTTTATTCACACTGCAGAAGCACTGAAGCAAAATGTCTGCGGAGATTCATCACCCAGCAACAAAAACCAAGAAAACTGTGGGACAATAAACTCAATCACAGAACAGGGGGACAATGACAGAACCATCTGTAGAGCTGAGGGACTGCTGGTATCTTCTCCCAGTCACTTCATTTCCCAAAGCCGACTCTAATGCATGGAGGAGAAAGCAAGTTTAAAGTCCTCAGGTTTGCCCCAGAAGGATGCAAGACTGCTGAGACAGATAGGTGTGCAGTCCACTGCCACAGTCTGATGCCAAAAAAAAGTACACAACAGAGGAAAGATTACTTACAGTCACTATGAACACTCACTGGAAGCCTGCAGGTGAATCACTTATGAATCACTTATGAAAATGTGGGAAATCAAGAGGACAGAGTCATAAGGACAATGTAGCTCTAACAGGGAAAGTAACATTTCCAGATACAGAAGCACTGTTAATTCAGATGCTCATCTCCTCTTTTAGTTTTACTGCAACACGTGGTGATATTATTAAATTAGTATCAAAGATAGAAGATGGTTTGGTCAATAATCATGTGCTTCTTTTAATTATATAGTGATCTCCCCTGTGATGGATTTTATTCTTTATTATAATTATAAAAATAATTTGAAAAGTACCACTCTTGTCTTCCTTTAATCACACACCATTTTTTGTTCTTTGTTTTTCTCAGGACTCAAATTTCATAATAGCAAAAGCAGAAAAGTGATATCATCAGGGCAAAGTTGATAGAGACTTGAGTCTTTTCTTAGCAAAATTTTCATTTACAAGGATTAAAAACAGTTGAGTTATTTTTATGCCCTGCTCTTATCTTGTGATAAAATTCAAGACTAAGTTTTTTTGTGTTTGTTTGGTTTTTTTGTTTGTTTGGGTTTTTTTGGGGAGTTTTGTTGGGTGTGGTTTTGGTTGGTTGGTTGGTTGGTTGGATTTGATGCTGTATCATCAGCTTAAATAATTTCATTGGTTATAGTATAAATTCATAATAACTGGATAGTTAATATTTTAAATGTTTATGGCAGACCAAGGATAGGAGAATAGCTATCACAGAGGTGAAAAGTGTTGTTCAAAGTGATGTGTAAGGTTAGTGTTTGAGCTGTAGCACGGACAGACGACTCCTCAACTAATTAAAGTTGAAAAGAGGGTATATTTATTACAACGCCGGACTCATGCGGAATTCTTTCCGAAGGCATTTGCAAGGAGTCACAGACTCCAGGTCTCTATTTATTTAAAAAGGTTTTACATATTCTAAAAAGGTATCCAAGACACTATCCAAGACGCCTAATATATAATAATTATCTGCCCCGCTTCGTATTATAATTAGCTGAATATCTATTATGGCTGCGCAATTGTCTTCTCTAATTGGGTCAGTGGGCTTTAAAATGAGTCAGTGGGTGGATGAGGGAAGGAAGTAAGATGTAAACTCTTCACCCATGTCCAGTTGGCAGGACTTTTTGATCTGCTGGTCACAGTCCAAGCCTTCCCTCATAGTTCAATTGTTCTTAGAAGCTATTTGTATTTATGGTTCATGCTCCTTTACAATACTTCATATATCCCCTGTCATTTCTAGCTTTGGATCAGTTGTCCCCACCTGGTCCTTGCTAGCTACATTTCTAACTTAACCCCTTAATTCATTTAAGATCTTCACTATCCTAGTCATGTTCCTAGCTTGACCCCTTGACTCAGAGCTAAAAATAAAACTCAGATTCAGACCTCCTTGGAAAAGACCATGGGATGACAGAGCCTATAACCTCTTCTTCTCCCTGTCACCTTTAGAATTGTTGGACTTAACATACCCCAGCAGCTTTCCAGCTTCCTCTCATTCCAAATTCAAACTGAAACCAAGGTCTCAGACCCTCCAAATCAGTCTCCCACTTCACATTATTCCTAATGCCTCAGTCCACACCAGTATCAGCATGTGATAAAATTACGTAGAAATAAGATAAATCACAGCATTGCAAGTCTGTAAAACCAGCTAGGTTTACAGACTAAATATTGATTGTTCCATTTCTGTTATGCTTCGACTGCATGGGAGTGTCATGAATATATTATGGATGATACTTGGGTCAGAGTGTTGTATTAAGGCATTTGGACTGCACCTTGGTCCTAGTTTGAGAAAACTGCACATCAGTGACACTGCTGCACACGTATCCTAAGTAACAGCACTGAGATGCGCTTGAAATTAAGAGTGACAGAATAATTTACTAGCAATGTGGGATGTGATTAACTGTAATGAGATGACACTGACCAAAATGAAATTCTAAATTGAGTGATTTCCTACTAACAACAAGACTATTGGGATGCAGGACTAACCCTCTGCGTGAAATGTTTTATTTTTTCAGTCATTTATCTCAATGCAATCATCTGAATGAAGTTGGGGTTGGACCACAGATTGCAAAAGGAGAGTTTGCTGGTATGCACAGGAGAGAGACTGAATGTCTTAATACATTGTTTAATAAATAACCAGCATGTGTTTAAAAATACAGTGCCTTCTTATTATCCAGCCATAGAATTCACAAAGTGCAGTGGAACCAGCCAGTAAAAAGAGATTAATAGGAGGTAAATGAGAAAAAATAACAAACGCAAAAACAGCTCCCATAGAGAGAACC
Organism: Leptocoma aspasia; assembly: GCA_013399835.1. Classification (NCBI taxonomy): domain Eukaryota; kingdom Metazoa; phylum Chordata; class Aves; order Passeriformes; family Nectariniidae; genus Leptocoma; species Leptocoma aspasia. The sequence goes on from VXAX01000826.1 coordinate 1,922,648, forward strand.
CAAGCATTGCAACCAAGTCTTATTTTAAAAAATGCATCTTCAATAGCAATGGACATGAGGTAAATGGAGTGAATGGTTGGTACCATCTACAAAAATGCTAAAATTCCTAGAACTGTGATGAGATGTGTCCAGTGGCTCTTATGAATGGCAGTATGAGACTACAAAGAGATAATTTTGGATCTTTTCTGATCCAGAACTCAATGCAAATGAAGGAAATTCAAACTCCAGCATCTACATGCAAATTTGGAAACATTAAAGATTCTCTATTAATTGACAGGGTGGGCCATGGAATGTCTGACCCTACATGACTGGAGAGACTGCTGAGAGGAAGATTTCACCCTGCAGAAATGCATCTTAATAGTAAGGACAGCAAAACTGTCTGGGAAAAAGCTCCCAGCAATGACAATCATTGGTTCAGAACAAATACGGTCAAACAAAATGTCAAAGACAAAGTAATAAGCAAAAGGCTTTTACTGACCAAGAGGACCAATGCCCAGTTTATGTATAGAGGGAAGAAATACAAAGGCAGAAAGAAAGTATCCACAGAAGGGCAGCCATGGAAGGGAATGAGCAAAGCAAGCAGAATATGTTGCAGTTCAAAATTAAAAGCTTCCGGGGAAGGAGAAGGAAGGTCAGTGTATGATGGAGATCTTGCTACTGTGGGATGAGGCAGATGATGAGACTGACTCACAGAGGATAATAGAACTGAGAGCAGCATCACAGATGGACATGCAAAAATATTTGTTAAGAGAAACTGGCTCAATGTTAATAACCTGCTGAAAAGCTTTCTAAGAAAACAGAAAATGCCTTTTTTCTTTTAAAGAATGATGAAGAAATGAAGGCTTATTCACAGTATCTGAAGGACAACTATTGAAATATTCCTGCTCATCTTCTTTTCACACAAAGAAGCTGATCTGTCTACTTTGTAATCTTAATGATCATTAAGGGTTGTAGTATCAGGATTGAAAAGGCTAGGCCGAAAGCTTTTTTCTGGAAAACTAGAGAATAAATGGAAGAGCAAGTTTGAAAAGGCAGGAAAACCTATGAAGAGGTATTTCTGTTTTGCAAAGATGCTTAAAAAAATTAAAAGTAAATAAAGTATCTGATCCCAGAATTTGATGCATTTTCCTTAAATAGAAAAATATTTAAAGTGGCATCTGAAGCATTGCTTGCTACATTTCCTATTTGTTAAATTGGAAAAGCAAACCATTTTACTGTCAAGGAATAAGTGCAAAAAGGGAGAAAGAATAAAGAACGATGAAAGCATTTATTGATGAAACCGGTTCAGCTTAAACTAAAAATGTCAGTACTCTGTGTTAATTAAATCCTTAAAAGTGATTTGTTTTTAAAGGCAATATTAATTAGAGAACCCTCATGAGAGAAGACACTGAGCGTTGTATGTCAAGTGACAGAGTTTTTTTACTGTACAGCAGATTCTCAGATCTCACTGACACAATGAACCTAAGACAAAACATTCTCTAAACAAAACTTACTTCCTGGTTTTATTAAAATAAGGAACGCAATTTCTCAAATTACATATACAATATTGGAGGAGTGGGAAGACAAGAAAGATAAAGAAAATGACACATAATTTCACCAAGCCCTTCAGCTTGGCTTTTCATCTGCTGCAAGCAACCGATTTCTGTAGGCTTCTGCTCTTTATGTGACCTCTAGTTACAGCTCCTTCTCCTGCTTTCCTTTTTGACTTTTCCTATATTACCTAATTTTATCCAATCTGTAATCAGTTGTAATCTGCAGCTTTTGTAAATATAAGATCATTTCCACAAAAGGACAATGATATCTGCTGCTTCATAGTTTTTCCCAAACAGACATTCTTGGCTCCCAATGATGGTAGCTTTTGTTTCTTAAATGAGTAGACAAAATCTTGAAAGTGTGAGATTTATGTATTTGTTTATATATGATCATAGAACCATAGAAAGGTTTGGGGGGGAAAGGGCCTTAAAAATTATCAAGTCCCACTCTCCCCGAGATGGGCAGGAATACCTTCCCTTAGATCAAGTTTCTCAGATCCCCATCCAATCTGGCTTTGAACACTTCCAGAGATATAGATATATATCTGACACTTTGAGAGAGGTGAGTGGTGAAGGTGAGCTCTTGTGTCGTGTCTGTCCTTCATGAGTAGTTTACAAACCTCTTTGGTATTTTGGTCTGTCTACTACTGGGAGCATACCTTTCCTACAAAACATTTTGGAAATGGCTCTTGGATCATGAAATCGTATTTGTCTTGAAAATTCCACATGCACATAACACAAAAATTCATATTCACCTGTGCTTTTTTCTTTCCTACATTTTTTTTCTAACTTAGTATTCTTTTTCCTTCGATTTTTTTCCTTTTTCAGGACAGAGGAAAGGGCGTCCTATGGTACTATTGATACTTGCTATCAGCAATCTTTCTTGTCATTCTCAAGAATGTCCTTTTAGTGATAAATTGTGTATTTCTTGTCCTTGTGGTGATAAATTTACTTTTATCCTTTGAAACTCCTGTACAACTGAATTTTAGTCCATGGGAGAAAACACCATCCACCCTTAGTTTGGTGCCTCCAACGAAAATTGATGAAAATGAGATCACCCAGATTCACTTCAGACACAGTCTTCTGGTACCTAGGCATACTTAAATTTATTTATATTTAGAAGGTCATTCTTTCCACATCAATGATTCAACATATGTTAACAATTTAATCGCTCTTGATCCTCCTTTCCATCTCTGGAAAGACATTAATTTAAATAATTTTTGAATTAGCATGGGAAGACAGCTTAATGTGATTAAAATTTTATACTCTCACTCCTCCTGAAAACACATAACTAGATCTTTAGATCTAGATCTTCCAAGGTATTTATTTCTACTTCTGCCTACTGAGGATAATTTGAAGTTTTAGCTTAACCAACTCTTAAAACTTTCAATGTGTCTTTCAGAGGAATGGAGATGCCTAAATGGGATACAAGTACCTAAGAGTCCTCTGAGAACTTGGAGTTTAAACTGTTTCTAACTTACACATCTATAAAATGGGCATAGTATTGCAGCACTATGATATGCTAAGATGCAAAATGTTTTTGAGATGTCCAGGTATAGCATTCAATAAATAAATGGCAGTGAGAGTATTTAAACAGGCTTCAGCTAATTTAAGTGAACCTGGGAACAGCTTTCACCTCCTATGAATGGACTTTGAGTTTGTACCCCTACAAAAGCCCTAATTTTGTTTATTGCCAATAACTCACAATTTGCTAATCAAGTGATGTATGTTATCTACCACCTCATTAGTACTTTTTGGGCTACTTTCTTTATATGAAGAAAAGGCCTTTCCCTGGAACCAAAGCAGGTACTATAAATTTTCAAAAGATATTTTTTATTTTGATATTTCAGGAGAATTTTCTGCAACATAAACAATGAAGTATCACTGGTGAGAGAAGAAATAATAAAAAAAAAAGAGTGAGACAAGACCTGGGCTGGAAATGGATCAGACCAGAAGCCTTTTTCTGAGATTATATGCTTCAATATTTTTACACAAATCTCAGAAATTATGCACTGTTTATTTTGAGATCAGATTTAATCAAGACATTATTAAACCTTCAAAAAGAGGTCTATAATGATTTAACTGGCAGACCTTAAACATGAAGATGAAGACAGATGTCATTCAAATACATTTTCAACAGATGGAATTGGACACAATTGTTTTCCAGCATCCCCTTTTATTTGCATATGTATTTACTGCATTCTATTTTTCATAGTGTTTCATAGGTCTATTTTCACACTTGCTTCCATCAGCTTTGTGCCCTGCTTGTAATTTGAAGTTCAGTAAACTGTTTTTTCTACTTCCTTCCTTGGGTACCAATAAAACCTCCATCTGCGTTAAAAAATTAATATTGATGTGCAGATTGAGTACAAAAATATACCTAGACCAGCTTCAAACAACTCCTGATGATTTCATTAAATCTTTTTAATAGCCACTGTCAGTGAGAACTCTGTGTTCTCAGAGAACATGACTTGCTCTATTTCTTCAGAATCAGTATTTGATTTTTAAAGCAAAACAGCCCCAAGATAAAATAATAGACAATTATTTTGCCCACAGTCAAATTGAGATTTGTCAGCTAAGATCCTTTATGGGACATGCAGTGGATGTAGCATGTTTTACTTGGAAACAAGAAATTACACTTTGTAGTTTAGTTTTACTGATTGCCCTATTACAAAATGCTGGTATATTAACTGGTTTAGTTATTACTTTAACAGTTTTATTTCAGTGTAGGGAAAAAGATTACACTGGTCCAAAGACTTTTATGGCGCTTCTTTCTTTAGCTTCTTAGGAATACTAACTGAAATGTGATTACAGCAATCAAACATTACAGTAGCTGGGCCAGCATAAAATGTAATACAGAAAACTCTCATGATTTATGCAGGGTACTTCCCACAATCTGTGAATTTGATCAGGACATAAATTCAGATTGCTTCCTCTCCATTTCAGATTTGGAAATACATGTAATAGATTCTAGTAGAGGACAAAATATGTCAAACTGTAGAATAGGTAGCAAATTCATAAAGTTCCCTCAAAAGGTTTCAGGGTCCATTGTTTTCCTCACTAGTTCTGGAGAAAATCTCTCTCAGCTAGAACTGTATACATATGTCATCATGAGATGAGCTAGGTGTGGATTTATTATGTACACCAGTTGCTCTGTAAATAGCAGTTTCCTGCAAGCACAATTTTATCCTGCAATAAGCTGTCATCTCCTGCCCTGCAGAGAAAGTGAGAGCCTGTTCAGAATCGTTGTCCTCGAGTAAATCCCCTGGCTTTCTCCATGGCATCTTGTTTGCATTGTCATACAATTTGAATCAAGAAGCAATTTTTAATTTTTTTAGTTCTTTCTACTGATTTTATTTCAGACAACCTCTTTCACTGCAATAAAGCTGGTTTGGCGAACACCTCTCTCTTTTTTTAACTGACTGATCACAGGCTTGATCACACCAAGCAAGTGTTTAAGGTCTTGCTGAGTGATGGAATGTTAAAAGTAAGGCTTGTTACAAATAATTTTATCTATTTAAGTTAGGCATTCTGTTTAAACAAGTCAACAAGTATGCTTGTATCATCAGTGGAACACAAGGTCCCATAACAGGTCACACCAAAAGTCCATCTATTCAGCATCTTAGTTTACAAGTGCTTACTGCAGAGCGACATGAATAGAAAGAACTTGTAGCAACATTTCCCAAAAATATTCTCACCCCTTCCAACTCATTCTAGCTCAGTGACATATCTTTGTTTTTATACCCTGCACAGAATTTCCCTCCAGGAATCTGTCTAATAAATCCTTGATCCCATGTCATCTTTTAGCACCCTAAAGGTAACATGGGGTAGAGTTCCTTTGCACAACCACCTCTTGTGAAGAATCAAAATCTCAGTATCACAGAGGCCAAAGATTCAATAAGGCATCTCTCTTCCACCTATTTTTTTCTGGTATTTTCAGCTTTTCTATTCAGTGAAAGACACTCTGTGCATCCAACATGTTTCGCTCTTCTACCAGTGGAAGACACTGTACCTTCATTCAACATCTGCTTTGTCTTTTTCTGAATTTTTACCAGTTCTTTCTTTTGAAATGGAAGCAAAACTAAGAACAAGATAGAGATGAACAGTGGATTCAGACAGTGAATAACCAAAGCATTTGTCTGGCAAGACATTATCTCAGTTATTGTGTTTCCAAAACACATGATACAATCAGGCTCTGATCTACAACACACTATTGTAATATAAGAATAAGATGTAACAGGGTTCTGATGTCATGCACCTCAAAAAGGGTCCTCAGAAACTGAAATTAGACTTTTATATATGTATGAAAATATTAGATAGCTATATTTTGAAAGGAACCTGCATTTTAATTAAGATATGTTACAAATGGTTGGGCCATGCTTATGAACACAACTTTCACCAGTGTCAAAGTATTATTTTAAAGACTTTCTACTAGTGAAAGGATTATCTTTGTTTCCTATTCCCAAGTATGCAAGTGGCTGATGACTCTGCCAGGATTGCAAAGGAGCTTTTCACTCACCTGTCCAGTACAGGACATAGGGCTCTCTATGGAAGTAAAATACAAAGCACAACTATCAATATATTATTGATAATTTACAGATTCTAAGGGCAAGACTGAAGAGTTTTCAGACTAAACATAATAAATTGGCACTGTGTATGTGCATGAGTGCCTCTGGTTTCTCTTAGACATGTATCTGTAAGGTTTGCGCATGAATTGAGGTGGTAATAAGAAGCAGAGAGCTGACACACAAGACCATCCAGTTCATTCAGGAACATTCAACAGTCCTCTATAATGAAAGTAAAATGCTGAATCTGGTCAGAAATTTTTTGCATTATTAAGATATGACAATCTGAAACTTATGTATACCAAGAAATATGGCAGCTATAATAAAACTCTAAATGGCATATCAGAATGGAGAAAAATTTGCATTGAAATCTTGATAGATTACAACCAAGAATGTCTGCATCCTTTATGAGGGCGGTAAAGAAAAGTTTTAAACTGTATTTTCTGAATTTTAGCAAGGAAAAACACACAGCTTTTGAAACACTGAAGGGTAAATTACTAAATCAGAAAAAATCTCCTTAAACCACAGCATACAATCATAGCAAATTTGAAAAGTGTCCCTCTTTCAGTTCTAACAAAGAGTCACAACTACGGATACTCTACAAGAACATGGCACAGACACACAAATTGTACATATATCCCTCCATAGCAGACTGCTTTTCTTTAACTCCAATTGATTGTTGAAGGAACTTACGTTGTGTGCAATTTGTGTGTCATTCTTCAGCAGCAATAGGGTTGTTGAAAAGTTGCAAGGGTTAATTTCTGTAGAACTAATACCTGGAGAGGATATTTATTGTGCAGTTGCCAGTGTTTTATTGTCTAGTGATATTGAAAAAAACTTATCACTTAGGCAGCCAAGAGAGCTCCTTCATTGCCTTGGGGAAAAAAAAAAAGCATCTCATATTTCATAACAGATATCATGAGTGTTCCACATTTTATCACTGCTTTATACACCAGGGAACATTGTGCTCTAAGCTATCACATCTGTCTCCTATGTTGGCTGTCCTTACACAGCAGGATGAATTCATCTGCAGGAGCGTGTTATTTCTACACCGAGATTTTCAAGCCTTACTTCAGGAACCTGATGCAACCCTGGGTGATGGCTTTTTACAAGACCATGTGACATGTTTGAGAAAGGAGGGAGAGCTAAAATATTCCTCTGGATGGGAGTAAACACTGAAGGGTTCATGTCCAAACAATATCATCAATTCACAATAAAATCTTTTCCTGGATTTCAAAGATCTAATGTGAAAGACCAATTTATAAAAATATTTTTGGTCGACCGAATGATGCTAATTCTACAGTTACAGACCACCATGCATTTTATGAGGTTCATGAATTCTTGGGAAGTTATGTATTTATTAGCAAGCCAAAGAGAATGTCATATATTTTCCCAACATGGCCATGCTCTCTTTCCAACGGATTAATATGATACTTTCTAAGATTTCTCTCAGAATCAGAATTCAAGCGTGCAAACTTATTTATTTATTTAATGAATTTAAGTTAATTCAGAAATTGGTAAAAAATTATTTTCTAGAAAAAGTGGAAAGATAATGTAATATTTCGGTGTTAATAATGGAGGACTGAAAAAAGTATCTCAAAAATTAGAAAAAACTGATTTACAAGAAAGTGTGGAACCACTGACTAAAACTGTCTTTTTAAAACTTAGCTGAATAAAGAGGAAACGGGATGAAGGCTCCTTAGCCAATATGCATAATTTTTGAACTTCAGGAACTCATTAAACTCATTAGCTTCTTGCTAATCTAAAGTGTCATTTTACATAAGCAAACTCCAAATTTGGGGGAAAAAAACCCAATTCTCTCCATGATCACTCAAAGCTGTTTTTAAAATGAAACTCACTATTGAAATAAAAATCAGTTTAGGAGTGTAAAATAAGTAAACTTAATGAACAAAGATAAAAACTTGCATTCTTTCAGGCATTACTCATATAGTTTTCCATCCATCAGAGAAATTGTTTATAGTCCAGTTCCAGCCACTGGAGCCTCCTTCCCAGACAGGTACTATACAAGGCACCTAATTTAACATACAATGAATCTCAGTAACTCACAGATTTCAGGTGGGGCATGAGTGTTGAACTGGAATCTGGGACAATTCACCGCAATAGTGAACGTAACACTGAATTAAGCATGCCCATGCATTCATGATTTTGATTAATTTATCACATTATAACCTTATTCCGTCATTAGTACCAGGAAAGCAAGAAATTCAAAACTTTATTGACAAGTGCTCAGTTCTGGCTCTATAGAGAATGGCTGTGGTTGGATGTCTTACATGAACTTGCTCTACTAGAAGCAAATTGAAATTAAGAACAAATGTTATTCCTTTGTTAGAAGCAATTATCTTCCTACAATAGCTTCATATAAACTACAAATTCAGGGCTGCACCCTCTTTCAGTTATGTGACTCAGTATGAATTAGTGAACTCAGTCAATCAGGAAATATGCACTGTTTCATAGAAAAAAGGGGGAAATTTACTACAGCTTTTTACTTCACAGATTGTTAAATCTAGTTGTCACAGTAAGAATGCAAATCACATACTGCAAGTCCAAGTAGACATCTGGTACATAAGTTCTTTCTTATTATATATAAGTTATCTTTTTTATTTTCTCCCTATACCACCCTCCCCCCACCATCACCACAATCTTCTATAAGTATGTTTGAGGAAAAAGTATTGCACACCATGGGGGTTTGACCTTGGCTGGAAATCAGGTGTCTACAAAAGCCACTTTATTGCTCTCCTCCTCAGCTGGACAGGGAAGAGAGCATATAACAAAAGGCTCGTGGATTGGGATAAGAGCAGGGAGAGATCACTCACCCATGTTTTACCCATACTGGGTAAAACAGACTTGACTTGGGGAAGTTAATGGAATTTTTTACCAGTCAAAATCAGAGAAGAAAAGAAAAATCTTAAAAATGCCTTCCCTGCACTCCTCCTTCCTTCCCAGGCTTAACTTCATTCCCTATTTTCTACCTTCCCTCTCCCAGCAGTGAAGGGAGAGAGGGAAAGGGGGAAAGGTTGCTTCTTCCTCAGGGAGAGAAGTCTTATTTTAGGATATGTATCTATAGGGAAATGTAAAGGTTCAAACCCCAGGCAATTTTCTAAGAAAAGTCCCATTCTGTAGGACATTGCACAATTTCCATCAAGAGACTGACCATGGCACAGGAAACTTAGATTTTAAATGTACAATGCAGTGTGAAAGACAGAGTGATTTCCCTCTTACCTTCCAATATAGCAGGAGTGGGTCTAAGTATAACATCCAGGCTATCTAGAAGGACGTATTTCAACTGCTCCTAGTCAATGGATCTAAATACCTCTACCTCAGTACCAAAGATCATCCTTTCACCATTTTACTTCTATGGCTTTCATTGTTTAATACAGCAGAGAAGATTAAGAGCTTTCCTAATGTTACTAGGGTGGCCTTTTGTCTGGAATGCTTTAGCTTATTTAAATGACACTTACAGTACAAGAAAGAAACCATTTAGTCTGAAAACAAGAATCTTAGACAATATTTGTACAGGAGATTTAAAGGGACAGACTTAAATAACAAGTATGCTATCTAATATCCCTCCATTTATCTAGTATTTCACAGAATATACAACGGCATTATTGCAACCCAATTGAAAACTCTTGGAGTCACCATGAACCTTCAGTAACAGATAAGCATTATTGCTTTGTTGAAGCCTCCAGGCAGGGTCAAAATTTAACATGAAAAGTAGAACTGAAAATCAGTCTTTTTCCTCTCTCTCTCTCTAAGAAACAGACTAGAGGAAAACCATGCTAGCTAGGCACCTCAGCACTTTTTGCTCTCCATTCAGCTAAGTCTTTGGTCACTTTAGGACCTATGACCGAACTTGAAATCAAAAACAGCATTATAGCAAGAATTTTCCCTTTTTAAAGAAGGCAATAGGTAAGTTTGTCAGCAGGCAGTAGTGAAGTACAAAAATATCAAATTTTCTACCTGGCATCAGGGCCTAATTTATATTTTTGCTTAACTTCTTTCATAGACCTTTTCTTTTACTGGAAAACACCAAAAATATGACAGCCAAACTACAGCTAAGCACCAAGATCTCTTCGATTTCTTATTTTCATATTTTTCTTTCATGGAACTTAGTTTTTTTTCTTTGAAAAAGCAAGTAATTCTTTCTGCCTTTCATAGTTGGATTATTTTAGCTATGCCATCTGAGAATTTTTCCTATGGTGTTCAATTTACCTATAGTACAATTCAATTTCTTTTATAAATCCCTGAATATCTAGTCCTTTTTATGAAACTTATCTATTTAGGATACATCAATCAGTATGGCATCACTAACTAGACTACGATATTTTCCAAAAAAATTATAAACGAGTAGGGAAATCAAACACTCTCTATCTCTTTGAGAGCATCCTCTCTTCTATTAGGAGTATCATTAGGTTTATTAAATGTCTTCTCCAAACTTCTGACGTGAAGAATGTCCTCCATTAAGAATGGGTTAGAGTGTCCTTTATCAGAGAAGGCATAGTCTTGCAGATTATGTGATAAAAATTGCATGTGATCTGACTCTGTTGGATGATCAAAACCTTCCTTGAATGAAGACATGATCTTTCTTATAGCTGACATATTCTGTCAATAGGTAAATATTAGGGGTTTTTTTTCAGTTTTGTCTCAATGGAGATATGTTAACATAAAACCCACGGACATAAAAGGTGTCTCTGCTCCCAGAAAGTTTAGCAATGGTACAGTTCCCTTTAAGAATATTTGCATGAAATTTCAGCAGAACTGATATTTGAACAGCAAAGTTTCATACTGAAGAAACAACTCAGCTTCTAATAGGGTTTCTACAAAAGTCCCTCTTCAAGTTCTGGAAGGAAATCTATTTCTGAATTATTACCTAGTAATTTCCAAGTTTATTCTACTTAACATAAAATGTATGGTCATTTTGGAGAGCTCCTGGTCAGCATGTGAAAATACTTTGTACTCCTCCACTCAGAATCATTTGCTCTGCTTCATAAGGGAAGCAGGGAGTTAAACCACATTTCCAAACTCCAGGTGAACACTTAGTGTTATCAAACTAGCAGCCTGACCCTCAAAACCAAGTTCCTTCAGGGACATTTATCCCAGCAACTTTTGAGATAGTCACTCTGGGCTTCTTCAGCAGAGGAGGAAAATCAAAATGTTTTAAAAACATGATTCATGTGAACCATTTTGCACATTTCTGTTTGGGTAAGTGAAAACATATCCTGCAAGTGCTCCTTTTTTTCTCCATTGACTGTAAAATAGTTCTACTGACTTGCAGGCTGAATAAACATCTAAAAACAGACACTTATATTTTACCAAAGGATTTACAGGAGGAGCATCAATGTTTTTTGCTTTATTATACAGTGTTTGTTTGGTAGAAGGGCAGGTTTTGCAATACCATTTGCATAAATTCATATCTCACATTTCTCACTTGCAGACTTCTAATTTGCAGAAAAGTGTTAGGAAATTCTCGACAGACAAATCCAGGCAAAGGCTTGATGGACATCACTGTTCAAATTTTTTAAATTGTTGCTACAATTGCTACATATATTGCTGCTACATGCAATATACTGCTAATATTGCTACATCAGACACATACAGCACAGTATCTACATTTCAAGTAATGTCACAGAAAAGAGGAAAGGAAAAGCAGTAAGCCAAATTAAAATTCCTTGGTTATCTTAATGTAGTTAACTAATTAACATGGATATTTAAGTAATTTTCTATGTAAATAAGGATAATAATTAAGTAGGTACAACAGAAGTAAAGCAGGAAACATGTATTGATCTAAGCCTTAATTGTTGTTGTCTGTCAGAAATATAGAAAATTTTTCATGACATGGAATTAGGAGGTTAATATTAGGTGGAAGTCTGGGATTTCTCACAGAGACCAGTTGGTCAAAAAGAAAAATGCATTTTCCCTAAATTAAGCAGTCTTTTCATTTAACCCTGAATATTCCCCATCAAACCATACCATTTAATTAATTGTTGCTGACACTGATTTCTGAATGCTTTTTTTTCTTCTCTCTAGAACACCAAATTTCTTATTCTTCCACGAGTTAACAAGAATTGGTTTTGAAACAATTGTACAAACAAACAGAGGCTATTGAAAAGAGGTATCTTAAAGGCAAAAGTTCTGCAAAGAAGGATCTCTGATAATGGAAACAAGCATGGCAAGGGATTAAAAGCTGAAAGCACCTGGGAAAAAAACAAATTAACTGGGCTTCTGGAATGAACAGATGTGGTCTTTAGAGTTTAGAAGTATGATTTCTCCCTATGTTATTCCCTAATGAAACACAGAGGCAGGACAGTGTAGCTTACTATATTTTCCATGTATTTTGCCTGAGGTTCACTTCTATCTAGGGTTTATACTGAAGATATCCAAAGCCATATGCAGGAAAAAAAAAAACAAAACCTGTTCTGAATACTCTTGACATGGTTAGCAGTAAAACTCAAGACAAAGTAATTATTTTTTCTTAAATCATTATGATTGATTAAAAATAAAATCTAATGGTTAGAAAGAGAGAGCATACAAAAGTGGACAATGACATTAACTCAATGAAAATATTTTCACTGGCTGCTCAGCTGTAATACTGTCATCAAACTATTTCATCAACACAAGAAGTTTAGCCAGCTCATCTTCTCTAATGCACTATTGCAAAGGCTGTTCTGAAACCAAGGAGAAAAAGGTATGGAACATCTTAGCTGGGAGGCAGAGATTCTTTATATCATTGCCTTTGTTATTTTCTTCAGATAAGCTTCCACAATTCAGTATGCAGTACATATTCAGACCAAAAAGTCATGTTAATCCCCAGATTTTACTAACCTCCAAGATGTTGAAGAGTAGCTGGGCACCAATACCAAGTTTAAGAAGGAAAATATTTAAATATTAAGTTCTAAAATAATTTTTCTAACTAGTATAATCTCATATGAGTGCTTTAGTACTTGCTTGTAAGCAGGGTAAATTATGATCTGTGATTTTCTCTGTCATCTGTCCTTAATACAAGACATAATATTTGTCTTCTAGGGTAGGATCCGATTATGAATTATAAATGCCTATCAGTGAGAAAATAATTCTGGGCTGCTTTGGCAGTCATTGCAGAGAAATTGGCATATTTATCTTAAAAGTCTTTACATTCCAAGTGTGAAATAAATCATCACTTTCACATTCTAAAGAACGTAATTTTTTTATCTGTATTGACTACAAAATGATTTGATCTGAACTTAGCTGAGAGAAGTCACCTTTGTGGTCCCCTCTCCAAGTGCTGGCACTTGGACCTCCATCTACCCATGTGCCCATGACACAGGCGATTTGTTACACAGAAAAGGAGTTAGAAAGGGATTTTAATGAGCAAACAAAACAGACTGTGCTCACAGGCACAAGATATAGACACATGCACACAATGACCAGCCCAGTTTTCCACACAACACTCACCCTTTATCTCCTTATCTGTTTTCCCATGTTTGATCCACTCCCAAACACCTTGGTCCCTCATTTTCCACCTCTGGTTCATTACACAAGCATTCCCTAGTAAGTAATCTTGAAATGTTCTTCCCACAACCCACAATGTGTCTCACCCCCCTAAGAAGTGACACCTCCCCTCTAGTCTTTTATCTTGTAATATAACAATTTGCAAGAATGAGACCTAGAAGCACAAGATTTATAATCAAAATTTTGCAGACTTTACAGAAAGAGCACTGAAATGTAAGGACTGAATCACAAGCTAAAACACACCAGAGCAGCTGTCATCTGGCCTTTAATGATTTCAGTGTATCATCCTCTTAAATGTACCTTTTCACCAGCTTTATCAAGCTGTGAAACTTTCTTTTCATATTCCATTTTTCAGGCATTGGACATGGCTACATGGCAATATTGTCAATATATGTAACTACATGAAACTTGTTTCTCTTCAACTCACTTGTTAAAAACTTTCTGGAATACTTTACAGTAGAACAGTTACATGAATATCAGGTTGGGTATGTTATGTTGACACGTAGCCTCCATAAAGTTCTCACAAGTTTTAACTATTTTCTCCCAATATATCACAGTGAAGAATACTCTTTTGTTTTAGATTCCTATGAGGTCACAAGGGAAAAAAATATTTAAAAAGGAAAATGCCATGCTCATTATGAAAAGACAATAAAATATGTCTGGGAAGCTTTAACCTTTACTATTTTTTGGCAGCTTTTCGTTTCTTTTTTCCCTTCCATTTAAAACCACTTCAATCCATCAGTTCTGAAGATGATATTTCTTTTTTTTTCCCTGCCAAACAAAACCAGAAAACTCCAAGCACTGAGTCCATAAATTTATTTCTCTCTTTATCTTGAACTCCACTTGAAACTTTGTTGTCTGACACTTGCATCTTGTTCATTAGCAGCAATTTTGTGGTATCGCTTTACAGCTGACTTTGTTCTGACACATAAGATCAGAAAAGCCTGAGCCTAAATGCCTCAGTCATAAATTTTAACTGTCCTTCAATTTAAATGCTTCCTGAAGACTGTTCTCCATTCAGTGATTTGTAGTTGCTGGGTTTTTCCCCTCTGTTTTTACATTGCCCTCTAGAAATGCTGACAAAGATTGGCTGCACGAGTTCACCCTGTGTCAGCCTTTCATACTCTTCCAAGTTGAAATGTTTCTGTTGTCATTACTAAGAAAGATTCAACATATGTAGATGCATATTCTGCACACTATTATGCTTCCAGCAGCCAGATCATTTCTTTTATCACGCTGTCAGCTTTTTGTAGCCGCTAGAAAGTGCAAGTCTGTGCACGTAAGATCCAACACCCCCATGCATCACACAGAGGCTGCAGGAAATGCAGTTACTGGGGTGTTTGTAGTCACACATTGACCTGTGGACTCTTCATGGAGCAAGGAGAAGGGATCCCCAAACCCCAGAGTGTTCATGGTTTCTGAAGATCTGCCACAGTCGATAAAATGTGTGTTGATAGGTATGCTGTGTAAATTGCCCATTTTCTCAGTTGTTAAGATGCTTACATGCTACACGCAAAGAATAACTGAAAAAAAACCAAACATCCCAATGAAACAGATTTTCAAAGTTTATAATCACATGAGTAACATCTTCTCACATTTGTCTAGGATCATGCTTTAAAATACATGCTAATATATTCATTGAGAGGAAGAAGATAGGCAAAATGTCAGTCTGAGCCTTCTCTGCCCAAACCAAGCACAATGCATGAACAAGGAGTAGAGTTGCTATGGTGGACCTATGCAGAAGATGGATTTGGGGCAAAAAACAGCTGCTTCTGGCTGAGTAGTCTCATGGCAGAAACCTGATGTGCTATGAATGCTTGTTATCATTATAATCCCTGGAGGAAACCAGCATCCAGGGTTAGACCTCTCTGGAGCTTCCTTAATACACTGATATATAACACTCTAGGTGGAAAGTGCAGTCCACAATGTTCTTTACTCTGATGTGGGATTAATTTACATCAAGATAACAGTGATTTGAATGCAGGACAAAATAAACACAACAATAAATTGTGCTCTAAGATGATGAGATATAGAGACATACCAAATCCTGCATTCAGTTTTGTGCCCTTCACTACAAGAAAGACACTGAGGTAGTGGAGGAGCACAGCCAGAAAAGGGCAATGGAAAAGGGGTCCCAAGCACAAGTGTGATGAGGAGTGGCTGAGGGAGCTGGGATTGTTTAGCCTGGAGAAAGGGAGGCTCAGGGGGGACATTATTGCTCTACACAACAATCTGAAAGGAGGCTGTAGCCAAGGGGATGTCTGTTTCTTCTCCCAAGTAACAGGTGATGGGATAACACAAAAAGGCCTCCAGTTGCACTAGGGTAGACTTATATTGGATATGAGGAAAAAATACTTAACTGGAAGGGTTTTCAAGTATGAACAGCTTGCTCAGGGAAGTGTGCAGACATGGCATTTGGGGACATGGTTTAGTGCTGGACTTGGCAGTCTGGGTTAGTGTTTGGACTCAATGATCTCAAAGGTCTTTTCCAACCTAAATGATTCTGTGTGCAGGAATTATGGGGGTTGTGGGGATATTTGAGACAGGGCTGTTTAGGTAATGAAAAGATTCAGGAGATAGGAATAAGAACAGAAAACATTATGGAGAGCAAGGATTTAAGGGATGTGAAAGAATCAGAAATGGGGCAGAAGGAGATTAACAGGAGTCTTTAATTTGGTAAAAAAAATAATAGAAAGCAGGACAAGGAGAAGCAAGTGAAGAGAAATGATGACTGAAGCCAGAGCTCCTATATAGTAACACTTTTCCCTATGTGAAACATTTTTTTTTCAGACCATAGAAGACTGTGGAATGCAGAAATGGCCTTTCATATGTAGGAGCAAGTGTTGATAAGAATATTGTAACTATCTGTGATGTGGTAGCAGGCAAGAGCATCACTTATGTTCAGTGACTGTCTGACACTAGGAGTAATGCAGATAAAGTAACAAAACAAGCACTAGTGCCATAGATAGCTCCTGCTGGCCCAGATACAGGAAACACCAAGACAACATAACAAATAGAACTAGAATTGATCAGGAAAGCAGCAATCACAGCTACTTGTGGTCCAGTGACTCAAAAGCAAGCTCTACTCACTCTACAATACTTTCAGAAAAAAGTACATAAACAGACCTTTTTTTTCCTTATCCCTATTACCTCACAAACAGTATCATCCTATCAGGTTAGCTCAGCATTTTCTACTCTTCTCAGACCTACTGGCCATCTGCAAATTATTGGCAAGGATTTTATTTCACTTATTTTACCTAGTAAACATCTAATTTCTGACCCATAAATGAAAATAGCAGTAATTTTGACAGCCCTGTATCAACACATCTGGCTTCCCAAGCAGGTTCTGCCCTGCCATCTCTGACAAAGAATTCTCTAACCATCAAGTTCCTATGGTGTTACAAGCTACATCAAATTCATTTCCTACAATGGGAAAATGGGAAAAATTGTTCCTCTAATTTCTGCAGGAGTAGAAATGAATGACTTATTAGGTCATTCAACCTCATACAAAAACTTCTAGGTTTGCGTGTATGTGAGGTTTGAAAATACTTATTTGCATAAAACAAGTTCATGTAGGAGTAGTATAGAATATTGACAAGTCTTATGTCATTCTACTTTTAATTTAAGAAAAAGGATTTTGTTTTTAAAGAAAATTTTCTTTACATTTTCTCCCACCCAGATGCAATAACTCAAATCATAGGAGAATATAAATTATCCCATTTGGATACCACAAACGAAATTTCTCTACCCATGCTATTATCCATTAAAAACAATGAATTAAAATCAGAGCAGTACTTTACAAGGTGGAGACACCACTTCTGTTGTCACCTAATGTACTGTTTAAACCAACTAATTCTTACCACAGCTTATCATGTTCCCTCTGAACAAATGATCCCCATGCCTGAATTTACAACCAGGCACATTAACCTTAGACCTCATCTTACCTCAGAAAACCTCATTCATTTCCTCTAAGAAGAAAAGGAACCTTTCAAGGACAATTACAATGCCACTTTCCATTGTAAAGCTAGCTGCTCGAAAACTGTTTTTGCTAGGGAGAATTAAATGCCTTTTTGGCTTTTTGCAGTGATCTGGTATCATGCAAAGCTCATGGAGAGCAATTACTTTTCTTTAAAGAAGTGAATTAAGTCAGATTCTCAACTGATGTAAAGTGACAGTTCGAATGTTGAAGTTCACTGCTTGTGGAGCTGGTCAAGTAGCCTTAATTTCCATAAAATATACTTTTTCATTACAAAAGGTCTGTAGATCCTAACTAACTAAATTTTTTACAGAGTTTTTATCACCAGGAATCTGAAGTAGCTAACTGCCTGGTTTACAGCTCCAGAAACACAGGTAAGCAATTTCTTGAGACCTGAAGCACTGCTTTCAGGAAGGCTTCTTTGGTATGATACAGTGTGCTGGCTTTATACAAAATTTACACCAGCCTAATTTCCTTATTTGTGAATTAAAGCAATCTGGTAAATTTGCAGGATATGTTGTGATATAAATGGACACCCCAGCTAAGGATGATGGCATGTGACACAAAGAGTTCTGGAATGAATGAAGAGGCATATATTTCATGTGGAGTAGTGTGACACACTTGCAAAGTGTCAGATGGAACTTTTCCAGAGAGTGATGCAGAAGAAGTGAGATATATGCAGGTTTGCACTTGCTGGGGGCGGGAGGGGAAAAACAAGTAAGGAAAATATCATCATCTGTCTTCCAATACTTTGACCAGAGATTAGGTGCCTAAATCAGTATCATGCATATCCTAAGCTCCTTCTAGAGACAAGGGGAAGAAACAAGTATCTCCAGAGGGATTCAATCCACTACTCTTCACAGCTTTGTATCAGTGATGCTTCAGGTCTCAGCTGGGATCCCAGCAACAATGTTTTCGTGGTTGAAGAATCTTCCAGTGGTATTGCTGAAGGATGAGGAAAACTGGTTGGTGCTAAAGGAACACATACCCTCAGCTGAGCATATAGTGTACTGCTCTGGAATACACATTAATAATCTTTGATTATTAGTCCAGAAATTTGGCATTTCATCCTCCTATCTGATATCTCCTTTAAATAGATGTCTAGGAATGGAAAAATCCTCGTTTCCTTATTCCTGTATCACCTTACCCTGCCTTTGGTGGCTCAATTATATGTCTATTACAGTAAGTGTTATCCAAGAGGCAGAAAGCATGAGATGCGTTCTTCATTAAACCAAACACAAACCTAGGTTTTTCCAAAAGCAAAAATTTAGCCCTACCAAAAAACATTGTGTTTAGCTTTCCAAGCACAGGGATACTTCACGCTCACCTTTTTGAAGTTAGATCTACTTAATATAGGGTTTCCTAATTGCCTCCCTAAGCTCAAGAGGTAAATGAGGATATAACCTGAGGCACAGTGCCAACATCACGGGGGACAAGCAATGCACCACAGTAAAGTGTAGGCAGTAGTAGTTTTTCCTGTACATTCACTCCTAATTTAACTTCGGTTGCAGGGTATGTTGTCACCTTTCAAAAATTCAGGTAACCAGGGCTTAACCTACATTTCTGTTCATGCTTTATTAATATGCACTGAAATACAAAGATGCCATCCCCCATGTAGAAGAAATAATCATCTGATTCATCCAGTAAAACAGTTCCCTATTTAGTATCTTCATCAAAGCAAATTCCCATGGAAGTCAAGAGAAATTCTGCCAGATGAAGGACTTAATAAAAAACTTATGTCTCCAACTGTTCATAACTCATAATTTATGCACTGTTTTTACCAAACAATGCATTTCATGTATTCTTTGATTCAATACTGCACACAATCTTATTCTGGTTATTTTAAGAACAGATACGAGCAATTTTTTTGCAAAAAAACCCTGAGTGTCTGTCAAGAGTTTGAAGAGGAAGGCACTCATTTTCTGAACTGTTTGACAGCAATTCCATTTGTTTTAAGTATCCCTGAAATGCCAGGTGCACTCTGGTTTAAAGACTGGGGAGGGGTGAAGTAGGGCTAAAAGGCAAAAGGTTGACTTTTTTCAGACTGTGGTCTACATGAAAAATGTGTCCAGAGGTCTCAGGGTGGCTCAGGACATGTCTGAGAATTGTATTCTTGAACATTAAACACTGCTGTTTTAAACAAATCTTCAGGCTTCAGAGAAGGGTTTAGCTCAGCAGAAAGAAAATTAATGCACAAAGAAATTTATCTGGTTACTCGAAAGCAGTTTCTCGCTATTTCTGAGTTTCCATCAGCTCACATTTATAGTCATCAAAAGTCACTTGTTGTACATATTCATTTTTGTACAGCTTTCATGGGTTTACAGGGACCTCATTACTCAAGGGTCACCTGGAAATCCTAAGACTTCTTAAAAAGCAAAGTATCTCACTATTTTTCATCACTTTGGAAGAATTTTTCTCACTAGGAACACTATTCTATATCCTCCTACTCTTAAGTATTTCCCTCATTCCTCTCAAGGATCTGGCTCTGCCTGTAGTTTTGGCTAGTGTTGGAGAAAGGTTGCTAGAGTTTGGCATGAGTGTGACCAGTCTCAGTTTCGATGATCCTGCTAAAGAGACAAAGATATATTTGAAATCTGGGTTCACCTAATATCAGAGTCTGCCCTTTTGAGCTAAAGATGGATATTACAACAGCACTTCTCTCAATAGAGGCCATCAAAGAGATTTCACACTGTGACATGCAGCTTCACTTTTCTGCTGGTCTACTGGGTTTGGAGTATTGGTTGGTTGATTGATGGCTGGGTTTTCTTGGGATGATTGATTTTAGCTTTTTTTAAGTTAAAGTTTTTTAAGTTAAAGTTTAGGAAAATTAGCATTCAGAGGATCTGATTTTTACAAAGCAGAGAAAAACCTCAAAATGTGTTAGGCCCTCATGTTCCTCTTTTGAAAAGCTAAAATTTGCTCTTTTGAATATCTTGCAATGTACTGTCTGTATAAAAAAATATATAATACATGCAAGCATATATTTCCTTTGATTCTTTTTAGACCTAAAAAGGGAACATCTTACATAACATATATATCTGCAGAAGTAGATTATCCTATTTTTTTCCATAGTCTGGAGGAGAGCTAGCTTTTCATCATAATTAACTACTGAAAAGTGGAACACTGGATGATTAAAAGCATTTCTTTATTTTTTTTTTATGAAATTATTTCTCTCTAGAGGCTAAACAGAATATGCTCTATGTATACACATTTTTCTGTGGATCTTGTTCAGCTACATATGTATAGATTCCATATGATTGATCTAGCCAAGAGGGCCATTCAGAGCAGTGGCACCTGGTAAAGGACAACCTCAGAATTAAACGTGTGTCAAACCTCAATCTTCTTATTATTTTTCTAAATTACATTAGTGAAGAAAGAATTAGTGAATTCTAATTCTTATAGCATTCCATATTTTAATATGGAATATTTTAAAATTTAAATCTCCTTGCTACTTCCACTGGATTATGAAAAGTTGATGACAATCAAGACAGGGTGCATTCTTAAAAAAAATTCAAGTGCATGCAGAAATAGCTTGTCTGCCTTTTTAAAACAGGACAAAACCAGAAACTACATTAACTATTTAATTCTTCAAAATAAGACATTCTTGCAAGGATTCGTAGACAGGCAATGACACTAATCTTTAGTCTTATTTTGATAAAGGAAATCTCTTGCCTCATAGCAAATTAAGTAACTTAGCAGGGTTTTATTAGTTTCTGCTGCATTATTAAAGGTTTATTCTGAGTAGAAGACTCAGTCACCTAATTTTTTTTTGTTAGATATGTACCAAAAGGAGAATGAAAGATAGGCTGTATCCAGAGCAGTTGGTTGCACAAAACCAAGCATTTTTGTGCCATGTTTTCATGTTTTTACTATTCCATGTCCAGATTATTTCTGATGCAAGTGGGTCTTTTTGTTTATCAATTTATTGATAAACAAAAGGGAAATTGATTACTAATTGGAAGAAGTGGGAAAATAAATATGTTCAATTAGCTCCCAAGGAGAGTAATTTTTTAGACAGACATAAATCTCATATTTTGTTTAACTCCAAGTACAGATAAATATTGTGTTGCCTAAAGATAAGAGATGAAATATGAAAAAGTATCATCCAGTTCAAATACACAAGATTATTGTGAGTTATTGAATTGGAAGAGACAGTGACATGAAAGAGAAGACAGGATTTGAACTTACATCTGACTTTTTTAGTGAGACTGTTCTCCCACCTTTCTCCATCTACAGAGAAGGGATAGTGATACTGATCATCATTTTTAAGTGCCTTTCAATGCGCAGATCAGACACACTGTACTATGTTTGGGGGTGTCTCTTTTGGGTCAAATACCAAGGACAATGGAAACACAGGATCCCAGCAATGTCATTAATGTTAACTTGTAGAGTTATTTGTAGAATAAGCATAAGACCCATCAGAATCTGACTCATTGTAACACTAAGCAATAAATTGCATAAACATACTGCTTTCCTATGATTGGTGTAAATGTTATTTTATCAGGAATATATAAAATGCTCTTTAAAGATTTGAAAGAAGAACCCATTGAAATTCCTCTCAAGATACCAATGGGAGTTTTATCCAGTCTTATCTGTTACATCTTCATGAGATCATTTTAATAAAATGGCTGACTAGAATAACAAATTTATCTGAATACATTGACATTTCAAAAATGTGACCTATACTAAAATCAAGACAGTGGTCGGAGAACTAAGATGACATTAGAAATTATCTATTCTAATTGCCTTTCTTCTATAAATAAAGAGACAGAAGATGTGTTAAAAAACTATTCCTAATTAACACAAGTTAAATATCAACTCTTTTAAAGCTTGCTGACATTAAACAAAAATTATGTTTGTTCTTCTTCTGCAGCAAATGAAAAATAAAATAATTTGCTGTGATCCAGTAAAGGAGATGAAGTGTAGGAAAAACCTAACAGATCTGTAGGAGATCTTTGAACTAGCAATTACAAAAAATGCACTAAACTCCTGGTAGTTCTGGAAGGGAAACATTTATTTAGAGTAGCAGATGACTAACCAGCTACACTTGGAAAACCATTCCAACGTCTTTCCAAACCACAGCCAATAAACTAGAAAACAGAAGGATGATACTGAGAAAACCCTGGGAGCTTAATTAAAGTAAGTCGTGAAGAATGGGGAAAAGCTGCTCTTTTCACGACAAAAAAAATGTGCTTTTGGGAGTGGGTGATTTGAAAGTCTGAGATTACAAACAGCTAATCAGTTACTGCCACCTACAGAGCTGATCTCACAGCTCCACACTGATGAGGAAGTTTCGTGTATTTAGTGTCACAGGAGTGCTCTGCAGGTCAGATCTTCTTCTGTCTAATACCAGAGGGAATCTTACCACCGACTTTAACAAATGCAGAAACATGCCAAATTTATGACCCGTTAGTTTGGCCCTGCACCAGAGAATTAACCTGCCGTATTATGATTATTTTTGTGCCAGAGGCCATTGAAGAAATATAAAAAGTACTTTTCACATTTAAATAATATGTATTTTTTTAATTTGATAGAGGACTAGCTGAAGATGAAAGACACTTTTTTCTTTCTTCCCCACAGTTTTTCTCCAGTCTTAACTATCTTTTAAAAATACTCTACAAATCATGTTTACAAACAACATGTTCTAAAAGGATCCACACATGCACAGTGAAATTTGCTTGAAATTTTCAGAGAACCTGAAACAACAGTTCTACTGATCAGGTGTTTGTGTCAGTAGTAGTGACAATAACATCATCATTATTACAGCTCACTACCGCACCCAAGAATGCACTAAGAAGATCTAAATTTACATTTTTAGTTTTTTAAGCAAAATTGTTTGGGGAGGGAAAAACAAGAGTATCTTTCTTACAGATGGTATAAAAATAAATTGATAATAAAACTGAAGGATCAAAGAGACAGCATAATAATTTTCATCTTCTAAAAGAGGTATATGCAAGTTTTTGTTAATGTGATTTCAAAAAATATTAAATGCCTGCAACATATTTCCCCAGATGCCTGTAGTATATTGAAATACACGGCACAGAAATGTAACAATATTTGGACAGGATCTGTTGGGTTACAGCTATACTTAACAATGGACTTTTCTTCTCACAAATGGTTCTGCAGAATTCCTTTTCTGTCAGCTATGATCTCTGGCTACAGAAAGGTTGAGAAATACACCACAAAACAAAGTAGATATTTGGTTAGGATACTGGACCTGATGTTGTTGGAACGTACTCTGTGAATTTAAATTGCAGAGCAAAGCACTCTTGTATTTCTGCCTCTAGCCAAGAAAATGCACTTCAGACCAACAGAGGGACAGAAGAAACTGGCAGTTATTCCAGGGGCTGCTGGACTGCACAGAGGCACCTGACAGCACAGCAGATTCCTACACATCACTGAACTGAGCAGTGCAAAAGGCAGGGGGATGGAGGGCTTCATTTCCCCCAACGCCCAGCTGTAATTGCGTTTCATAGAACACCTTGTGATGGAAGTGACCTTAAAGATCACATTGTTCCTATCCCCCTGCCCCAGACAAGGACACTTTCCACTTGACTAGGCTGCCCAGAGCCCCATTCAGCCTGGCCTTGAACATTTGCATAGACATTTGCATGGACATTTGCATAACCAAACCTAACAGCAATATAATTTCTTGCCAAGATTGGGCACTATTTGCACACTAAGGAAAAGGATGAGAGATATGTGTACCAGCACCACCTAGTGATGTCTGCCAAATCATTGGTTCCTTGATATTCAAAACTCAGAAGAAAATTCTCCAGGTGTATGCACGCCTGTACCAGCATGCCCATGAACACCACTCGGTGGTCTTTGAGATGTCTTTGGATTTTGAGTCTTAATCTAATTTTTATCCGCTACAGGCTTGCCTGTTTTCAATTAAGATCTTTCTTCAGAATACACACAAAAATACCTGAACTTACTGGAAGATATGTGATTGATCAGTACAACTTGAAGTGGTGTAGCACTGTACTATCTCAACACTTTAAAGGTGTTGGCTGTGAGCCTCAGAGGATTTTGCCTAGAAGCCAGTTGTTGAAACATTTATTCACAAGTAATTAATTATGAAAGCCTGATGATGACATTGAAAGATATCTCAAGTTTACGAAGACCTTGAATATTCACACTTATCAACAATAAACTTTTGGACTTTGAGTCACCTAAGTTTTTTTGTTACAACAGCAGTTGTTTTATTATCTGGAGCTATATTAATTTATTTTTATCCAACAGTGATATTACATGAAAAGAATACAAGGTATGAAAAAAATATATGAAATATTTAAAAACATTTTCTCATAAAAAACAGAGGCATTGTATTCCACATTTCAGAAGGTCCAACAGGCATGATGCCAACAGAAGTAACCTGTGTAGGTCAGAGCTGATACAGCAAAGCATACACTGCAAGCAACATTTTTCTGAGTACTTAGTGTTATATATTAATGATTCCCTCAGCTCGCCTGAGGACTCATGAAGAGCAAGGATGTATCCCACTGTTCACCCCACCCAGGTTTGTTCTGCTGCAGAACACAGGTTCTCTTTATTCAAAGAAATGAGCAGGAAAGGGAGGCAAATATTGGAGTTACCCAAACTGAGCATTTCTCCCCAGATACCTGCAAAACTTGGGAGGCAATGTATCACTACATGCCTAATTATTTGCTCTGCATCTAGACACTTTTGAAGACATGAGAGTGGGATAAGATGGACAAGGCCAGGCTAGATGAGGCTCGGACCAGCCTGGTCCAGTGGAACATGTCTCTGCCCATGGCAAGAAAGGATGGGAACTGGATAGTCTTTAAGGTCCTTTCCAACCCAAACCGTGCTAGGATGGTATCTCTGCACCAGGGAGAAGAAACTCAGCAAAGTATGGCACTGAATACCTAATACAGACTTTTTCAACAACAAAGAGGTCAGCCTTTGGGATGTTTAACTTTTTTACTCATTTTTTCTTTAAAAGTAACTTGAAACCAGATGGTATCATAAAGATAAAAGAAGCTCCATTAAGAACCAGCAGAGATGCTATTAGTATGCTAATGGCCAGATGTTTTCTTAAAGAAGAGATAAAAGAGATAAAAGATATAAAAGGTGTCAGGAGAATAAATAGATCCTTTATTTTTTAATGTAGAATCCAACATAGAAATGACCAATAGGATAAAGCAATTCAGCAAAGGAAGAAGTTTAAAAAGTCATTTTAGAAGTCTTGGCAACATTGACTGGGGAATTTAAAAAAGTTCTTGTTAGAAGTTTCTTTAATAGCCTTACATAAACCAGTGTCCCTGAGTGAAGAAGAAATGTTAGCTAGATAATGACTTTTCACTATATAGCTATGGTCAAAAATTACTCCAAATAAAACCTCTTCAAGAATGATAAAGTGCCACAATACTTCACATATATTCAATCAGTAGAAAACGAATCTGGTCACAAACACCTTAAACTAGCTACCTAATTCATGAATAATGTTACAAATAGGCCTTTTTAAAAATTAATCCTTTAAGACATATATGCATTTATTTTAGTTTAGGTGTGTCAGAAAGCCCCAATTACATACACATCTCAAGTCCTGAAATACTGCCTGATCTTTTTCTTTGTTTGTTTTTAATTATTTTTATTCAGGCCTGAACTTGAGAAAAATCTTTCTACTACACAAAAGAGTCTCCTATCTATGAGGTGGTAACTGTATCAAGCTGAAAATACTCAGAGGATGTATAGGTTAAAGGCCACAGCATTAGTACATTGTATGAAATGTAATAATGTATGAAAAGTGTGGGGGTTTTTCTTCTTTAGTAAGAAAGAAATAAAGTCCTTGTTACCAAGTGTGTTTTGCCATGGAGCTGCCTGGCTTTAATTCTTTGATATAGAGGGACAGAAGTCCATGTGTTTTATGCTGTCCAGGTTGAAAATTCAAAACTAAAATATTTGATGTGATTTGGAGAGCCTTAAGGAAGGTTTCTTTAAGACAGTCAAGGGAAAGAAGGTTGGTTGAGTGCATAGCCAAACTGTGCTGCCATCCTTACTCTGCTTCTGGCCTGCAGAAATACTTCAGTAAGCATCTATGGTTCAAGTTAGCTTTCTGGAAGCTAAAGATAATGATAGCAATCTCTTCTAGGAGTAATCTGAGATTCACAGGCGGAAAGCCGTGTATGAAAAGTGGTCTTACTAGATAGATGCAATTGCTCAAATTAAGCTTGTCAATTAGATGTGAACACATTGATTTTTCAGTTCAGCAAATAAACGGCTCTAATGCTAGTGTACTTGTGGTGTGGCATTAACAGTAGGAAAAAAAAATGAAAGGAAGAAAAGGATTCAAGTCCCACTAATTGTGGAGTTTAATGACTTAGAGCACTTTAGATGAGATGATGTTTGTGGGCCTCAGAGGACAAGAAAGGACATAGCCATATGGCTTGGGAAGAGAAAGAGGTTTAGCTGTGGTTTATCTGATTTGTAGTGTGCAGTTTCTCTTTGAAGCAGAAGAGGGAACACCAAATTTTCCAGTCAAATTTTCATATGAGTTGCACATATCTGAAGCCTGGAAATTAATCTTACCTCTTCAAAAGAGGTCAGGTAGTGGAAGCTTTGTAGAAATGCAGACAGCTAAAAGAAGAGAAATTGAAACTTGTTAACAGGATGAAAGAGATACAGTTTAGAAAGAGCCATGTGGTGAATGTTGAGGTCATATGATAAATTTATAAATGTGGGTCTATTAGGAAAATGTCAATCTGATACTAGTTTCTGCATCCCAGTTAAAGACTTCCAATTTACCAGATAATTGGGCCAGAGAAAGTACATCTGAGAGTGCTGATGGAGCTGACCAGTATCATCTCAAAAAGGACAAAAAGGAAGATCTTGGAAACTGCAAGTGTCATTATATTCTCTGGGAAGGTTGTGGAGCAAAACCTCCTGAAATCTGCATCCAGGTCTTTGAAGAACAGTGAAATTACTGCAGTCATGATGGACTGAACAAAGGCAAGTTGTGCCTTCTTCAGTGAGTCAACTGTAGTGAGACAAGGCTTTGCAGGTGATGTGAGACCAGTGGACATCATTTACCTTGATTGTAACAAGGTTTTCATCCGATTTTCCATGCTAATATTTAATTTAGAAGTCTAAATCTAATCAGTATACCTAATGTGTTGAATACAAAGTGTGTAGCCAAATGACTGGACTGGCAGGTTCAGTGAAATCCCACTGGTAGCCAGTTATGAATGACATTTCCCTGTGATCAGTACTGCTTTAGTGTATTTTCCTGTAAGTAATGACTTGGAGTTTGACATGGGTGTGCACAATCTAAATTAAAAACAAGGAGGAATGAAAAACTTGCTGGGCGGAGAGCAGGGCTGTTTTTTTAGAGGGATCTCAACATGCTGGAGAAATAGACTGCCACAAAGTGCACTAATTTTAGGCAAACATAAACTATGTGATGCAGACTAAACCCATGTAAAAAAATAGTCTGGGGACTGGCTTACTGGAAAGCAGCTTTGCAGAGCATGAGATGGAGGTCCTCATGCCGAACAAGTGGAACGCAAGCTGGCAGTGTGTCTGCAGCAGTGAGGGCTGACCCACACACTGCTTTAATATCACAGCTAGTACATTGAGGGAAATGGTTATTTCCTCTCTTTGGCCCTTGTATGGACACATGGGAAGTGTTATGTCTGGGTTTGGACTCAGCAATGTGAGAAAGTCAGTGACAAGCTGGAGGGAATCCAGAGAAGCATCAACAAAGATGGCTGAGGACAAGAGCATATGATGTGTGAGGCCAGACTAAGGGAATTAGATCCAATATGACCAGAGAGGAGGAAGTTGAAGGAGTTTTCTAGCCTGATCTAGCCTCAGTTGGATGCAAGCGTTTAGCTCCTGTGTTTTATTGATGCAGTCATCCAGAACCGTCTGGACACAATCCTGTGCAATGCGTTCCAGGAAAACCCTGCTGGAGCAGGGAGGTTTGGCCAGATTACTCTGGCCAAATTATTCTGCTGTGGTCCTTCCAACCTTTCCCATTCTGTGATTCTGTGATTTGTAGACAGGCCCAGACATATTCTTGCGTTTCTCTTTGAGCTGAACTCAAGCTCCAAACATTTTGGTCTCTGCAAAAACTGAGTAAGAGTTTTGTTAGCTCCTGTCTGAATAGACCCTTAACTCCACTGATTCTTTAACACCTACAAGGGTTTAACTCCAGCTTCCATTTTCTTTTCCGCTTGCAGCCGCATAACATCTGCCATTTGTGCCATATTCTTGACTTCCCTTTGTTTACCTGTGGGCATCATGATCCACTTAGTACATTATTTTTTAAAAAAATGTGTTTTGCTTTTCTCTTCTGCTGCCCTGCAAATCTCCAGACACAGGAATTAGAGGAAAAACTCTGATTCCATCACTATGGGAATTATAAGTATGCAAACATTTACCCAAAGTTTGGATGTTTGATTTCTTTTTTAATTTTAAAAGAAAGAAGATTAGAAAAGAAAAACTTCTCCAAAACAAGCATAAAAAATAAACCATTGGGAACTGGAGCAGCAGTTATACAGCTAAACTTCCCATATTTTTCCATTCCTGGGAATCTTAAGTCTGCAAGCCTAAAATGAAAATTGTTCTTAAATCATGCTGCAAGGTGCAGTGTTGCAGAGGTCTAGTGGAAGTCTGCCATGTTTTCTGAACCCCAAGAAGATTAAGAGCTGCAAGGCTAAAATGAAAATATATTCCCAATTCATCCTGAGAATTCTGCATCATAGGGGACCAGCTGAAGAGTGCTTCAGTGTGGATTTCCTTCCCTCCTAGAATTTGAGAATGATAAATTTATGCTGAAAGAAATCAAATATACTCCTCAAAAATGCTACTAATAAAATTCAAGAAATCACAGGCAGGGGAAGTCCAATAACATCTAGACTGTTGTAGGTTATTTGTCAATAAAGTATGAAAATGAGGACAGAATTAAGAAAACAGATTTCCTCTTTCACTTTCCTCAGTATAAATTACAAATGGCAAAATTGATGACTAGTGCAAATGAGAACAAATTTGGCCCAAGGAGGACTAATTAGAAACTCGTGCCAAAACACTCTTTTTCAGTCTGCCTGCGGATGCAAATCTCTCCTCTACAACGCAGAATTTGATTGCACATCCCGCACTGAGAACGTCACCCAAAACTCATTCTGCAGGTAAAATGGTCCAGCAAAAATACCTTTTCATTCAGACCTTGTCTTTATCTGTGGAACTACTGTTGGCTTCAATTTCTCATGTGGAAATGAGGAGTAAAATATTACTAAATAGAAATACTAAATAGAATCAGTAAATAATTTTTTATTATTNTATAAAAACACCTCTTACCACAAAGACATGGGTTAGTACAGAGGTAAGTAGGTAGATAAGTGTTCAATAGGTGCCTTTCTTATTACGTAATTACTTCTATACCTTTTTAATAATGTTAGTCAGATTGGTTTAAATAGAGAGGAGGAATAAAATATTCAGGTTGAAAACGCTTCTGTCAGTACCTGAAGCAATAATTTCTGGAGAGTGCTAGAAAGGAACTTCAGCCCAAACTGCTAATTTTTTTACCAATTTTGTTTTATGAGAATTTAGCCTTTTCAGTCCTGTGCTATGGCACTTGGAGACTTGTGGTACTTGCATGGAGAAAAGAGCATCCAGCTAGTTACTTTGAATTAAAACACCCATTCAACAAGGAAGCATGTAAAAGCATTTGGCTAAATTAGCAAGTACTGCAGTGTCTCTACAGAGTGAGGGAAGATAGATCCTGACCTACAAAGCATTTCAATCAACAGAGGTCTTTCTATCAACTTAATCCATTTTAGATATGTCTAGTGGTCCATTAAGTTTGTATCAGTGTAACAGTGTTATTCTCACGTCTAAATCTTCCTTGGTTTTAACAGGCATTAGACATATGTTGAAACTTAAGCAAAACCTTAAGTGGTCTCAATATAGGGAAGTTGAATTGTGAACCTTTAATGAAGGGAGAAGCTAACGGGTTAGTATGAACACAATTTCTGCATGGAGAATTGATTCTCTGATGATATGGATAGCTAAAATACTGACATAAAGTGATATAAAACAAAACCCAGTTTGGAAGGGGCTCTTACTCTTCTGTCTTCCTGTGTTCATTTTTTACAGATTAAAATTTCTCTTGGTAAGAAGACCTTCTGATTCCCACTGATTCTCAGACTCTTGCCTAGTCCAGGTGCATCCTGATATCCTACTGCTTTCTGTTCACTATAACCATATTTTTTAAATTATTTTTGCAGACCAACTACCCTGTACTTATTGGCAAACTAAACCATTGATTGTGATGGCAGTGTCTGTCAGCTTTGGTAATGAATAGTTTCAACTGAAAGCCCACAAGTAAATAAATCATATTTAATACAATAATTTCAGTATATCACGGGTTATTTAAAAACAAAATGTCATTTGCCTGTTGTTTGGGGTTTTTTAAGGAGTTAATAAATTTTTTGAAGCCTTCCACAGTGCATTAAGAAAAAAATGTTTCAAACCTTCTCTCTTTGCTGTTACTAAGCAAAGAAATGACACTGCATTGTTTACACTTCCCTTGCATTTCTTTGCTTTCTGGGTCATCTGTTGCAGTGAAGGCTGCAAGCACTTTTTCTGAGATGAGCAGGATGACCACCAAGACTCATCAGCAGATTAATGTTGAAGCCAAGATGACACAGGGCTTACACCTTTCCAGAAGGTCTTGACAGCATAAAATGAGTCTGACATTTTGTGCAATGCAGAGGAAATTTCATTATAAACCTTGTTTTATTCAACTCAACAGTATGGAAATGCTTTAAAGAGCAGCTGTAATCTCCACCTGAAAGGACTCAAGTGACAGTAACTCTGACAAAACAAGCAGGCCAAACCTTTGTCTTTGGATTATATATCTGATTATGCCATAGGTATTTAAAAACCTGAACCTACTGATTCTAAAACTGCAAAATTTATTTAAATTTTTAATGAAAAATCTTAATGAGAAATAGTGTCTCATTCTTATTTAATTTATATGCAATTTAAAAAGTCTTTCTTCCTGCTGAACACCATTAAAGCTTATTTCAAATAAAAATGCCCTTGACTGGAACATTAGATTTTTACTTACACTAGGTTAGAATTGGTGTGTTCCTCCTGCTAAAATCATCATTTGTAAAGAAAAGGAAGCAGCCTACTTTTCATTCTTCTAAGTTCTATTATATTTCTAAGAGTTTTACTTGCTTCACTGAAAGTACAGCTGATTCAGGAACAGATGCTTCTGCGGGAGGTCAGAGATCAGAGTCCTTATTTTGGATGTGTCAAGCTTTTCTTCCAGAACACTTGGTATCTGTAACCATTCACTGGAGATCTTTTACACAATGAAAGTGTAACTGTTAACAGAAAGGAGATAAGTTTATTATGAAATTAGGTAGTAGAATATAGACGTTCACTGTTGGAAAATAGTGCTCCAAGAACACATAACAGAACTTATGGGCTGAAGAGTCCTCTCTTTCTTGACAAATTATTATTTAGTTCTGTGTTCAAGGTTTGTACAAGCATTAGTGTATTAATACCTTTATAACCTTTCTCTGTGCATTCCTGCAGTTGGTATACCAGGACACTTAGTGGGTTGTGTTCCAACAGTGGCAGTCCAGACAGGGAGAAGAGTCTTGGAACAGTCCTGTAGTCTTTCAGCTCAGGCTGTTTCTGGTTGGGATGATTTTTGCACTTCACAAAGATATCCCACAAGTCATGAGCCCTCAGGGACCCAATTCGTTCAAGAAACTGAGTAAGGTTTCAATCTAAGATGCTGTCACACACATGAAGGATCTTCTTAATTTCACCTTTAAAGCCACTTCAGCTCAAGTTCAGACCAGGTCAGAAGGGAGGAAAGGATCTTATATTTTTCTTTTGACTTCATTTGCCCTCCCTGACTCTGTCCTGACAATACAATCAGACTTTCAGCAAGGTCTCAGTTCCATTTCACTGGAGAAGTCAAGGACTAAAAACAAAAACCAGGGACTAACTTTTCCCCTTTGGTTGTCTATTCCATATCTGTGTCATAACACAACAACCAGGAAGAAGAAGAAGATATACCACCCTTATCATCATCATCTTTCTATGAAAAAACAAATAATATTATTTTCCTGTTACAGAGTACCAAATTAACTTCAGAGTAGGGTAAGACAAACTTGTGGAAACTACTTTCCTAGCAGCACTTCTGATCTCACAATCTATGTAAAAATATAGTATTACAAAAATAATATTTGTGATATTATAGTACAGTATAAATACATAACATGGAACAGGTAGGCCCTGATTTGAGGGAGGTAATCAGCTACATACCCTTCATAGAACACAGGACAATAATCCGTTGTAAAAGTGAGTTGGGAAGAGAGGAAAGGAAAAATCTTTCAGCTTCAGTTGTCTTGAAAGACAAAAATGTCTATAAATCTTTCAAACCTGTAAAAACAGTCATCTACTATTCTAGTCATTAACCAGATAAAACATTTTCACTGAAACTTATGTCCAGCTTCCTTTACTCTAGACATTTATTATGTCTTCACAACATAGTAAGCAGATTGCAAATACATTAAACTGAGTTATGTTAAACTAAATAAAATAAATCTAAGCTTATTTGATAGGCTTTATCAGCACTGAAGGTGACATTCATAGACCTGTTCACATCCCACGTTCAGCCATGTAACAGAATGATTCCATGTAAGTACTGACTCATGTTTGAAAGGCGATATGAAACATTTGAGTCAATATATTTTAAAAATGCCCACAGATACTCTGGAAACATTTAACATGGCAAAGCCTGATGGTTTACTTTCTTAGAGTCTCAGGAATTTCATGATGCAGTTATCTTACTTTGAGGAATGAAGTAGGAAAAGACAGACTGTCTGGGGACAGTTCACTGGTTATGGCAATGCATATGGCATGGCAACATCTGAGTGGTCAGTCGATAGATCTTTCTTACCTGATCCTTTTTCTGTTATCTCTTCCACACTGCAGGACTGCTTAGGTTGTAGCTACAAAGCACACACATGGATCATGAAGAGCTGCAAGAGCACTGCAAACATCAGGTGCCTTGCAGCCTCAGTTTCAGGTATGTGAGTAATTCCCAACAAAAGCCTCTAGAAACATCCAAAGTGTTAGCCTTTAATGAAAAATCCCTTAACATTGATAAAATAATCAGAGGGGATGTAATAAGCAGAGAATGAGCATGTCAAGAAGCCTTAAGATTATACAGGAAGGTGACCTTCTTCTCAGATGCGTATTTCTGCAGGGTAAAACCTCCCTGCAAGCCATGACTACTTCTTTAGGCTTTTAATCCCTTGTTTTCATGTGTAGCCATACCACAAAAATTTATTAATGCTCAACCATGTGTTCAGGAACACTTCAGCTATTCTGAAATCATGTCAATTATACGTCCAGATAACATGAAAATGTGTTTGACAGCCATGTTCTTCTGTTCAACCTCTTTCTGCTATTCAAACCCTGCTGGATTTTCAGTTGGATTCCCCAGCTGGTAAGAATTGAGGAAGTCGATGGAAAGAAAAGGAGGAAGAAGTTAAAATTCAAACTTGGTAATAAAGGTCAAAATTATAATTATTTTTTTCTCATCATAAAATAACATTGAAAAGATTTTAGATTTTTAATTTTTAAACAAGTATAATTAGGTTGTAAAAAGCACTAGCATTATATGGATTCTTTGCTGTTACAGCAACTTTGGTGTAAACCTTTGGTAAAGAGATTGAAGAAGCAACAGTAATCATGGTACACTTGGAAGCTGCTGTGGTGTTTATTTCTTCCTTGATGAACAGCTGCTATAGCACTTTGCACCATTAAAATCGTTTAGTTAGTCTCTAAAATGTGGAAAGCAATTTCTGAAGGGAATTAATTGTCTCTCTAAAAGCTTTAATGAATTTTTTTTCTTCTTTTCCATTTCAGAAATACTTTCACCAGCTATATGTTGAAGAGTCATTCTTACAGTGACAAAATTATACGTTGACAATGACAGGTCACTAAAATTTTGCTTACACAGCAGGATGAACTTCACTGCAGTACTTCAAATTCCTGTTTAAAGTATGCCTCTCTCTGCAAGCAGGAGAGCAACCAAGGCAGGAGGCTGGGGGAGAAATCCAACCCTGCCATATGGTTGAAGGAATGTACCTTCCTGAACAGAAAGGACAGGATGATCAGCATAGCTTTTGCTATGAGATGAACCCATGAACGATTCATTAGCTTTGTGCTGTGTGTTGATGGATATCTCAAAATCTTATATCCTTAGGCTAAAAATGCTAGGGTGTGCTTTTCTGGATCAAATGGAATCACAGCTCTGACCAGCTTTATTTTAGCAGAAATGTCTGTCTCATGCTTGAAAGAGTGTAATGATAAACACTCCTTCCATTTAGCACAGTTCTTGGCAAGTTCACAGCAGTCCTCAAGGTCTTTTTTTTAATTATCTGAGCTGCAGCTAACATTTCCCAAGGAACCAAGCTGGAAGAAACACCTGACAACATAATAAAAGCACAGATAAATGAAAGTTCATATTTGGTTCCATAGTTATTTTTATTACAATAACATAGAAGCTCAGTTTCAACTTTAGGTATTATGTCTTTTTTGTGAAAGGTATTGTGTGTCCTGTTCCTGAATGTTTTAGAGATACACACAAAAAAAATCCATGTGGATGCAGGCAGAATGACATTTTTGAAGAAAATTATTCCATCATTGGTAGAGTAAATAGTGTCCTTCAAATGCCACTGGTATGACTACAAAGTAGTCAGTGATTTTGTTGGTAAGCAATCAATAAATTCCTTTCCAGAAAATTCAACATAAGCAAATAATTAGCTTTGTAGTGCCACTTCCCCAAGAATTAGAAATAGAATAGAAGCCGCAAATAGTTTTCCTTTTATTTTTTAAAGAACTAATAAATTAAAGGTGAGAAATAGAATTATGGAAAAAATGATACATCAATTCAAAATTAAACAGCAAATTAGATTAACAGGAATAAGTCTATGAAGGGATCTCTGCAAGGACAGATCTGCTGTCCACCATTAGGCTATAGACTGTAGCTGAAAGCACTCAAACCTTTTGCAAGAAAATCTATGGACTATATGTAAATTTCTCTATATTCTTAGTGACCTGACTAGTTGATTGGTTATAATTACTGTAAAATGTTCAACTTAATACAGAACACAACATCCAGGTGTAATTTCTTTCACTAAATCCCTTACCACTGCACCTATGTGAGTTTTCTTGTCAGGAAGCCTGCATTGAAGGCAAGTAGACCCATGGTTACCTCCCCTAACTCTGAGCTCAGCCTGATACTTGTGAACATTCAGCAAGTCAGGCAGCTACTGGTGGCTTTTTTTGAGCAGGTAAAATTCTGGTGCTTCCCACGCTTTCTGTACCTAATAAGCTATCACTTTTGGTCCCCCATGATCTTGTCATTAAACCATCTAGATGTCACTCTCATTTTTCAGCCTTCTAATGTTTTCATTCTTGTGATAGAGTTTCTCACACTACTTTTGTAAACATGCACATGTTTTTCTAACTATCTTTTTGTTTTTCATTCTTTCTCCTGGGAGGAGAAAGATTTGATAGACTTTATCATTAACCAGTGTAGTTAGAGAAGACATAACTTCACCTTCCAATCAATAGTCGTTCCCTAAACTCTATATAATGTGAAAACCAAAATAAAGTTTCCTGCTTCTTTACCTTCACTCAGCTGTGTCTCTGCATTTCGTGTTGCATGCTAGAGTGACATCTAGACACAACAATTATATGTTTATTTGGAAATACTGTTCTCCCTCCAATTGTTGTTATTTCATCATCTTCTTGGTTTGTTTCCTATTTTCTCCAGTGTTCCTTTTCTTCTTCTGAACAGACACATACAGGGGTTTCTAGTCTGAAACATTCCAACTGAATGACATATCCCAAGGCCCTATAGCAAAATAATTGTCTGCTAAAAATCAAAAATGGGGTAGGTTCAAAAGGTATTCTTACAAGAGCTGGGAGTAAAGAATTAAATTCTAGTGGAAAATTATTTTAAATTTAACTTAGTGGAACAATTCTGGGTTTGTAGTTTATTTTTTCCTAGAGTTTTCATACGTTATTTTGCAATTGGCTCCCTACAGTTAAACATGTTTCCAGAATTTCAACATACTTAGTACACTCACGAAAAAAACTAAATATTCGTCTGACAAGAGGAAGGACTTGTATTCATCAATATAGTTACGTTGTAAAAGAGAGAGATGCAGGTCAATACTCAGCTTACTTTTTAAGAGATCCAAACATAGTTGCTGGGATGTGTAAGATATTCCTAAATTTCCACTCTCATCAATAGAGATATCAGAACAGCCTTGGAACCTAGAGAGCTGAACAGCAACAAGTATATGACTCTACTTCTTATCTATAGGCATTTTAGATAATGTAGAACACTTAGTCAACCAAGATACTTTAGAGTGTCTAGGATGCTCCAACAGCCTGGCAAATATAGTCGTGACTTCTGGAAGACCCATATTCCTTCTGATGTGGCAGCTGGATAGCAGATAAGAAGTCACAGAGTATCTGTAACTAGACACCTGTGTTTAGACAACTGAATCCCACTCTGGATTTCCTCTCTTGGGAGCCAGATTGCTCTTAAATCTCTGCTGATTGCACTAACAGGTCTGATATTACTGAGTTGAATGACACATCTGAGGCATTTGCTGGAGTGAAATCAGAAGATCTCAAAGTCAAAGAGCAAGCTAATGAAAAAACCTCCCTTGATTTTCTTCTCCTTATGTTTCTTTCCACCTTCAGCAGGACAAGCGTGTCCATTTAAGAAATTCAAATTTCCAGAGTTACAAGCAAAGCTATATAATCAGTTCAGGAGAATTATTTCATCACAATTACATGCTGTGCAGCCATTTGTGAAAGTGTAAAGTCAGCTTAAAAGAAGGAAATTGATATGTCACCATCTATTGATAGAGGTTCTAATAGAAAGCAAAGGACAAAAGTCAGATTTATGTAAATGCTACTGTTATCCTTCTAGCTAAAAAGTGAAGCTGGCACAGCTCTATTTCTTTATACTGGACAAAATACTTGCATCCCATATGCAAGAGAGAAAAATCCAGTTTAGGAATGACAGAAAAATATGACAATTTCAGAAAGAAAATATGTGGATTTTTCAATTCATGCAATTTAGAAATTGACAGAAAAATACATAAAACTGATAATTTATACATATCTCAGTCAATCAAAGCAATTAGATTCCAAATTATACTTTTTGTTAATTTCTTCACTGATGCAATGATTTGCCTGTGCCTCCCAACCGATTTTCAGTTTGTGTCTCTGGGTTCCTTTGACTTCTTTTGTCACCTTGAAGAGCATATTTCTTTCTAAGTAGTCCAGTGAAGGCAAGAGGAATAAGTGGCAATGTTAATGGTATACACAACGTAACTTTGTCTGTAATAAATGTGTACAGCATTAGTGTGCAATTCCTTTTAGCACAGGACCCTGGAAACATTTTTCTCCAGAGAGGTGAAACTCACCCCAGTATGGAAGTGCAGAAAATGGTGTGAAAGTCACTTCAGTTACTATTTCATCACTAACATCACTAAGAGAGACACTCACGTTCTCTGTTAGTCTTGCATACCAAGCAAATATTCTTTTCTGTTTGAAGCATCAGAGGCATGAACAACAGCTGTTAAAACTTCAGCACATTTGTCTGTTAATTTAATGTAAAGCTGCCTTGAGGAAAATGGGTAATCTAGTTCTCTTCCACCCAATCTTATGGCAAGAAAAACTGTAATGTTATTCTAAGCAGATGTTTGCCTAAATCATTCTTTAAATGATGCAGATTTTGCTACTTTTATTGACATTCCTTAGCTGGTCTACCAGAAATGTTTTCCTAACGCCCAGCTGAAATCTCTCTTGCTGAATATTAAACCTGTTCTTGTCTTGGATGACAGAACAGGGAATACAGTTATTAAACATGAAAATGTAATTTCAAAGCTTGAAGGAACTGTAAGTGTTTTGGAACCCAGCGAACAATTTACTAATTTCTATTTTGCATTTTATCTAAAAATGGTTGTCATGTCTGCCTGCAGCCACTATTTTCCTGAATTAAGTTCCATATCTTTCCATATTTCCTCATTTTTCAAGATGTCTGATCATGTTCTGTACTCCTGTGAGGTGGCACACATATTTTTTGAGGCTGAAGTGCCTCAAGCTCTAAGTTCAAGGGCTTAGTATTATCAAGCAGAGCACAAGAAATAATTATGTGTATCTAAACATAGATACACTCTTACTTAATGAAATGCATGTCAATTATTTAAAATTGAGATACACTGTAGAAGATACCTTTTCCTAAAACTGCTGTATAAACAGTGGTCCTCTTCTTTATTCTTTTCCATTAAAATTTTCTGCCTAAAAATTTGCAATTCTTCTTGTAAATTCTTATAAAACAAATAAATTTAGTCTCTTTTATGTTATCCACATTGTAACAAAAAACCTGAAGTGAAAATAGTCCCTCAGAAACCAGATGACATTCTAGCCCAGTAAGTATTTTCAACCACTTTTACCCATTTACCTTAACAGTTAAATCTCTGCCCTGTTGCTCTGCCTTACTGCTCTGAATAGCTCAGATTCATTCTATGTATAAGTCTTGATTTGCCATTGCAGCTTGATCTGAGACAGTCATTATCTGCTTGCAGTCCATCAGTAGCTGACACAGAGGATGGCAAAACTCTTTAATAAAATCCAAAAGGTAATTCTTCTATGTGCAGGCAATAAATATTCTTAACAGCTATTAGATTTATTTGGATCAAGGAATAAAATATAAAGTCAGTGTCAAATATTTTTAACTACTGTAATTAACACTTGCCCTTCACATAAATTTGATATAGACATACTGGTCATAAGCTGGAATTTATACAGGCTGAAGTAATACAACTCATAATCACTAAAAGTGAGATTTATAAAAGTTTTGCACAACTGCTACTGATTATGTGGCATTCATTTTTTCAGGAGCATTTCAAGTGTCCTTTTAAAAGCCAACCAAAGGTTGTCTTGATATGTCCATTTAATGAGAAGCTGAAAAATGTGGTCCTTATGCTGTTGTCAGGAGCATATTGCATGCAGGGATTGAAATACATTTGATTGGCTCCTCAATGTGTAGCTGCACTTCAAGCAACAATTCTGGAGCACAGATAATTGGTGCCCTGCAGCTTTCCCCACTGAAAATCAATTGAATTTCCATTATGTTTCAATTGTCTTGCAGTGGGAAACCTACAGGGTTTCATTGGCTGGCGGTTTTTTTATTATTACCTTCCACACTAGAGAATAAAAGTTTTTAATGCTTATTCCTAGGTAAACTACTAGCAACACAAGAAAGTAATCAATTCAAACAATCTGCTCTGCATGAAACTCCTTTCCCAAAAGGGCGAGTAATCTTCTGTATTGTACTGATTTTCTCATACTTCCAAGCCTTGACTCAGTCACCATGGTCTGCAGATATTTTTGCAATGTATTTTTCACATAGTACTTCGTGTGGAAAAGAAAATAAAATCTGCAAGCTGTAGATTGAGATGCAGAAATGCAAAAGAGCTCTGAGTGAGAGATAAAGACAAGAGGTTGTGAACTGCCAACCTTTGGGATAATAAAAGGCATGAGGATGTGTGCCAGCCAGGGGAAAGGACACTGAGAGACACAGCAGGAGCAGGGAACTGCTGACCTTTTGGATAACAAAGGAGGTGAAGATGAGTGATACCAGCTAGGTGGATGAACAATGGAAAGGGAGGGCAGAAGCAGAGGACTGAGGAGGAAGAGTGAAACTGGGTGGACTGTGACAGGGACCTTTGTTCATGGGTCCCTCCTTGGAGCCACCAGCTCGAGCTGTTTCTGTGTTACTGCACCGTGAATAAATGGCTTTATGGAACGAGACATTGGAGACCCTGCCATGGGAAATCCGGGGCCAAGCTGGTCAGGAAACCAGTGTTAGTGTGAGTGGGGGTGTGGGGGGAGTCAAGCAGGGACCCATCGGGTCACTGGAACCACCGCTGTGGAGGGGCTTCGGTCCCAGCAGTGACAGTCCCTGGCGCTGGCAGTGTGACCGCCACAGCCTGTGAATGGTCAGACCAGGAAGTTGCCTTAACAAAATAACAGAATCAGCTTCTCAGTTACTCCTTTGTGTAGCCAAAACTTGTGCCATATAAAACTGAATGCAGGCCAGACTGAGGAAAGGGCCTTTTATTTACAGCAACCACTTTCACCTTATTAGGTTGCACAAGATGTGACATCCGTATTGACTCCTCACTCTTCTTCAACTCAAAATGGTCAGCACTGAAGAAAATTCTTATGGTCAGCCAAAGAAAGTTGGTTGAATGTACTTCTGTGTAATCAAACACAAAAAAAAGTATCCATCCATGGTCTTTCTTATTTTACTGACAGCCTTCAGAAACAAAGCACAGTGATATTTAACTGTCTGGTCAGAACAAATATAGGTAGCATTTGGGAAATAAAGGAGAAAAGGAAAATCTAGTGCTTTATTAGATCAGATCAACTGAAAAAGAATGTTCTTAAAATGGACGACTGTGTTATTAACACCAGTCTCCCATGCCTTATTCTGATATTGTTATGTGACTTCAGAAAAGTCAGGGAAAAGGCAAGCATTGTTTTAAGCCTCCATCAGATAACAGAATAAAAGATTTCTGGAGAGAGAAAAAATGGTGAATGATCTTGAAATCAAAGTTCCAACAAGTGGTCTACCATCATTTTACAGTATAAAGAGGCATCATCTGTGGCTCTGAAAACTTAACATTTTCAAGTTATATTTTGAATGCATTCTTCCTCTGTAATGCTGAAGAGTTAGATCAAACACTTGCTTCCATAAACTTCTTATGTATGCCAAATTCCTAACTTAATTCACAAAGTATAACCAATGACATACTAATGGATGCTACATTAATATAGCTATAGAAACAACATTACATTAATTAAAACTTCGTAAATGCTGTAATTAAGATATTCCATGACAGCTGCCTTTCCTGTCCCTTAGCTTCGCCCAGAAGTCTCCCAGCACTACTTATTTTGGAATCAGCAGCTGCATGGATGCAGGAGAAGCCATCTGTTGGTATTTTTCAAATGTTAACTGAGAGAGGTTCCAAACAATTGCTTCTAATACTTAAAAAAAAAAAAAAGTATTACTTTTTTAAAAATTGTGTCTGACTTTGGCAGGAGTTATGTCATTAGCACTAAAAAATGAATGCATCTTTGGCTTCCTATCCAACAGATGCACTCTACCAACATAGAATCAGAACAATACCTTTGCCTTACCTGCATAGGTAAAGAACTTCAAGGTTTTACCCCGGTCATATTTGGAAAGCTGTATTATCCAGAAGACATACGATCATCTACAAAAGGTCTACAAAGTCATTCTGTGGATACTTTTTCTTCTTCACTATCAAATGAAGGGATTTTTTCTCCGTCACATTTGGAATTTCCATGGGTGCAACAGAGATAATTTTGATACCAGTCTATATGACCATTCTTTCTCTTCTGTAACCTTAGTATCTGCTAAAGCAGACTGCCTTTCACATACAGGAAATTCAGAAAGCTACCAAAACTCCTCCATATTAAACTATTTGCTTTCATATTCTAGTTTCTTACTTATCTCAATGGACTTTGGATCTTGCTTGTCAGCACAGCCAACTTCCCCCCTCTTTCCCCCAATCTAGCATTCCTACTCTGTTAATTTAATCTCACAATATGAAGCCATTTCCTTGTGAATAACATTTCTCCCTCTTTGATGTTTACATCCTCCAAACAATCTGTTGCTGTTATCAGACCTGAAGGAATAATGAATTCAGTGAATTACACATTTTTTTCCCTATGTCAGCAAGCAGATGGTATAATTCTCAAACTCATTCATCATTTGAAATTATATTGGAAGAGCTTTCAGTTTTGCTGCATGGGAGCTACATGAATGACAGACATGCTGCACATCCACATTACCAGCTAAGTTAACTCCATGGTTTACTCCCGTGTCCCAGTTCCCCAGTCACCAACATTACAGAAACATTCATTTTCTCCTGAAATCTTTGGTAGCATAAACTTAATCTACCCTGAGAAGAAACTTAGCATAACACTGGGATAATTTATTTCAAGGACAATTTTTGCAGCAGTCAGTAAGAAAAAAGTAGCATCAGGTCTGATTTCCTATACCCTACTACTCCACTGCAAAAGCAGGCTTTATCTTCAAACATTTCAAAGTACTTTGAAATCCCATCCCAGCCTTTCAAACATATATTCAATACTATGTAAAAAACATAATGTTTTTGTGGTCTGCAGCTCAGTTTTCTTATAGTTTCAGACACTGCAATTTAAAAAAAAAAAAAGCTAAAAATAATATTTATGGTCTAGGGCCATAGGGAACTCAAAATGAAATCTTCTGAGAAGGTTCAAAGTTGAGTTGTACAAGGAATATATGGCAACACTACTGCTAAATTTAAACAGCTTTGAGCAGAGTGGACACAAAAGCTCTACAACACTTCACGTTATGTAAAAGCATTTAATATAGTAGATGTAGCCAGCAAGCCTGGAACATAAGAATTTTACACTCTTCCAAGGAAATGTTCTGTTTAATTCAATGGTGTAGTACCTCAGGTGACACAAGAGCAACTTACCTTTTGTGCTTTTCCACTGACAGAAACAGGTTGGGGAAGAACTGGGAGAATATATAGAGATGTATGTGATATTTTAGAGTTTTATTGTTCCAGAAGCAGAGGAGTGCCAGCCTCTACTTTCTGAGGTGACTTCTCAGTCATGGCAACCAGTTAAGAGTCTGACAAAAGATACTATGGAGCTTTTAGAGAATTTCATTAATAAAATATAAATAAAACATAAATAAATCACTATGAAACATAACAGTTTCTTTGCATGCCTAAGCATATCATAATTGCTTGTAAATCTGATGTTATAGTGCTTATAGTAACCTCTAAATTCTAGCAGTCTGGGGTACTCTAAGACAAGAATTTTTTCAGAGTTGAATTGATAGAATGAAAAAGAGACTGATAATTTCAGATGCCAAATTTTCAGTGGTGTTTCCTGTAGAATGTAAACCCATGAATTGCGTGGCCCTAAAAAGCCTGGAGAGATTAGCTCATCACAGAACAGGACATGCATGAACGAGTCATAGATTAAGGAACAACTTAAACTTTCATTATGAAAGAATATACCTCAAATCCGAAGTCAATTTGAGAGATGTATTATTTGGCACTAACCATCCTGAATCCTTTCCCTAAACAGAGTATCTAAGCTCTTTTCCCTGGACAAGCAGAGAAATTTCATTCATTTATTTGAAACTGCTCTTTATGCTCTATTTCATTATTTAGAACAAGCCCTTTTCAAGTGCAAAACCCAATTATTTTCTTTTACTAAGGAGTTTAATCCTGTTTCTCAAGCAGCTAACTGCCTAGTTTCATACCATGTAGGAGATCAACATTTCATCAATATTTCCTTAGCCAGTGACTTTTTAGTATTAAAGATGAAAACTTTCATTAAAGAACTACATTGAGGTATAAACAATTACAAAGGGTTGCAGAATTATGCTAATTCTCTCAAGCTAAGTGAACTAAGCTGCTATAAATCATGGAAGCTGACACTGCTTCTCTCATACATGTATTCATGCACCTGTGGTGAGACTAATCTAACTTCTACACTTGAGCTGGCTCTACATAATTAAGGGTAATTTTTAAATACAGTGTTCAGATATTGCAGTTAAGGGTGAATAGAGGACCTATGAAGATGTAGTTCTGCTCATAAGCAAATTGATTGACTTCTTCTTCATTCCATTAACCTGGAATGTATCAATAACACTGTGATTCAACTACATAGCAATGCAAAAAATATTTTCGCTATTTCAGTGCTTCCTTTCAAAGTTAGAGATTTCAAAATTATTTTATAAGTCCTAGGAAGAAATCCTGTAATCTATGGTAGATACTTTATATTA
This sequence comes from Leptocoma aspasia, assembly GCA_013399835.1. Lineage (NCBI taxonomy): Eukaryota > Metazoa > Chordata > Aves > Passeriformes > Nectariniidae > Leptocoma > Leptocoma aspasia. Next base: position 1,967,198 of record VXAX01000826.1, read on the forward strand.
GCAGAGTTACAAATACTCACAAATATAACTTCCCATCAAATTACTTGACTGGATTAAAACTACTAAATCAATAAATTAAAAACTGAAAAATCTCCAGTAAAATGTATGCCAAATAGTCAGCATTGTTTCTATCTAAACAAGCTATCAAATGAACATATCAAACACACCACAATCTTTAGGAGCTTCCATTTACATCTGATTTATTCATGTTTAAAAATGGAGTTTCACGATAGAGCTCAATTATGCCCATTAGGCATTGATTAATCAAGAATTCATGGTAGTAGTAAGAGCAAATCTTTTATTCATTTTTGAAATTTTTCCCATGAGTTTTAAAATAATTTTAAAACTTTCATTTTTGAGGCTTTCAGCCCTCTTAGATTGTAAATATCTGAAAAATAAAAACAATGTAATTAATAAAAAATGGGGTTTTTCTTGTCAATAGTAGAAAGAGGAGAGAAGATTAAAGGAGAAATTCAGTAGCCAATGAATTAAGGACTTCAGAAAAGTCTCGGCATAAATATGAACCCACTAATATTTCCACTAGCAGAATGAGAGTATTAGATGTCCACCTGTTTGAATATTTTGTTGCGGTAGTCTGGAACTTAACTTTGAAAACATTCATAGTAGTAGAAAACATGTAGTAAATGTCTTTCTACACTTCTACTAAGACCTTCTAAGGTCATGAGTAGGGAATGCTTGCATGAGTAGGTTTTTCAGGGTTTATATTTTCACACAGATTAATGACACTTTCAGAGGACTAAAAATCCCCACCCCATTTCATTGCAGACACTGATATATCTATGGAACTAAACCTGAAGATAATTTTCTCTTCAAATTCTCCCCATCTTTCTTCCTCACAAGAAACTTGAGGATGTCAGAACTGATGAAAGAGATTAAATGGGCTTAGTTTTACTTTGCAGAGCAACTGTTAGGGATTCCAGATTGTACTGTTGATATTAAACACATTCCCATGAAACAAGAAGGTGACAGAATCCTGTCCTTGAGGGATTAATAGATAATTTAAGAATAATTATCCTTCCAATTCACAAGGTTGAAGGAAAAAAACACCTTTTAATCAAATAAGGAGAGCTTGATTAGATATTTGACAGTGTTCTCTATTGGTTTAGGCTAGATAGTGCCATGAATAATCTGCAATAATATAAGATTGCAAAGTAAAGCACACCCAAGATCAACATAACCCAGAATTCTGATTTTGATTCTAGTCAGAAGCAGATACTAAGAAAAAGATTTAAAAAATTACCGACAGATAGATGAGGGGGGGAAAAGCAGTGCCTGCACTCAGCTGCACCCTGGTTTCCAGCAAATAACCCTGTTTCTGTAGCACAGCAGGTTCCATACTTCGAGATTCCATCTGGCATTGGGGCACCCACAGCAGGTTTGAAGACGACAGTAAGCTGAGTAGTACAGTTGATAACACTAGAGGGAAGGGATGCCATACAGAAAGGTCTTGATAGTCTTGAAGAGTGGATTGGTGTTGTGGGTACACTCAATCCCACTGTCTATGTTATTGATGTAGCTCCTAAACAGTATTTGTCTCTGTACACACCCTTAAGGAGCTCTATTCCTTACTGGTATCCGCTTGAGAACTGAGTAATAAGCCATTGACCTTAACTATTAGGATGCAAACTTCTGGCAAATTCCTCAACCTTCTAACAGTCTCTCCATCAAACACACATGTTTCCAATTTAGTGGACAAAATGTTGTGGGAGACCATTCCAAAAGCCCTACAGTAATCCAGGTGGATGACTTCTGTAGCTTTTCCCTTGTCCACTGACACAGTTACTACACTTTAGAAGGGCACTAAATTAATCAGGAATAATCTTTGGTGAAGCCATGCTGGCTATCTTCTGTCAGCTTTATGGCTGTCTCCTTGTCCTCCATATGTCTTGATATATTTTCCAGGAGAATCTGTTCCATGATCTTACTGGGCACAGAGGTGAGGCTGACTGGTCAGTAACTCCCAGGGTCGTTCTTTTTATCCTTTTAGAAAACGGGCATCATGTTTCCCTTTTTCTGCTCTATGGGGACTTTGCCTGACTGCCATGACTTTTGAAACATGATGGAGAGTGACTTGGCAGCAACATTCATCATTTCCCACAGGAACCTGTAGTGCATCTCATTATGTCCTATGAACTTGTCTATTGCTCAGGTTTCTCAGGTGATCTTAAACCTAATCTTCATTGGCCTGCAGTAAACACCAGCCTTGAGTGGTTTTTTGCTGGTTTGGCAGCTAATTTTTACCTATAGTTCCTAATGTGTTCATCTCTTGTTTTCAAAGACAATTCTGTGTAGTCAATCAATTTTTATTTTTTTACATAAAGGGGCAACCCTTCTGGCCCCACCTCTGCCTTTCTTGCTTGTCCCTTTTAAATAGTTTATATCCACCAATTTCACCACTCCAATAGCCCGATTCATCCCATCACATACCAGTAATAGTGATTAGATCACAGATTTCTAGCTGGACAGTGGCTTTCAGCTTCTCCGGTTTGTTCCCCATGCTGTGTGCATTGGCCCAGAGGCACTTCAGCCAGGCAATTAAAATCTTTTTAGAGGAACACACCCCTAATTATTTTGAGGCTTTTCACAGGCATTTACCTGCTGGTTTCTAAAACATCAACAGCCCCTAGTTCTCTGTTGCTCAAAATTCTGTCCTCTTCTTGTAATTCTGGTTTAATTTTTTCTTTAAAAGTGGGATCAGCTTTTTGTGAAAGACCCCCTCACTCCACTTTATGGGTGACTCCCATCAGATCTCAACAGACTTGGCTTCTCAACGGTAAATTCTTGATTGCTGTAGAAGTCAAAACCTTGCTTATGTGACAAGCAATACAGCCAGGTATTCATCTGTTCACCATCTTCTTCACAAATCCTCCCCTCTGACTGGGAGAATAGAGGAGAACTGCCTGTGCTCCAGATTGCCTTAACACTGCTCTGATGGATTTATCATATAATCTCTTTTGATTGTTCTAAATTGCCTCATCACAGTATCACTAGACCTTGTGTGGAACAGTAGAAACAGGTGATAATCTGTAGGCTTCACCAGGCTTGGCAGCCTCTTGGTGTAACCCTGAATGCAAGCTCCTAGTAGGCTGCAAATTTCTCTAGAGAAATTGTCTATATAACAAATAGGTGCTTTGTTGTCTCTCAGTAAGGAGTCTCCAATTGCCACTAATAATTTACATCCTTTTCTGGTGACACTGGTTCTAAAGCAGGTGGCTATTTGTATCAAATTTCATGGTTGACTTCTCGTGTGTCCTATTTGTTTCTTACATGCTCTTCGTTCTTTATTCCCAGACCACTGTAATTGTTACGTAGAGTCACTCCAGGGGAAAGGTGAAGGTTCTTCTGTCTTGAGCAAAGACAAGGATCCAGTTCACTTCATCTCATGATTTACTTGCATCAGTCATCTTAAGGTTGAATTTAAACTTCCCTATTTCTTCAGATGTTCTTTAGTAACGCTTCATGAGATTTTTTGTGAAATTAATGCTTTGAGAAAATGTTTAGTCTTTTTTGCATCAGCCTTTGCAACAGAAACTGTTGCACTAGAAAATTTCATCAGGCCTCCTTAATCTAGTTTAAATAATTGATATAGAAATGTTTTCTACAGCTGTGCTAGATTGAATCAGACCCTAACTTGCTGTGCATTTTTTTCCACTCTGTAACCATAATTGGTGATATTTATAAGGAAAATCAGCAGACTTATTTGAAACTGCTTGATACATTCACTGGTTTTGTATTCATTGACTTCCTCTCTGTATTTCCATCCTTCTGAAATTTAGTCATAAATTAGAAGCAGTGAGAAAAAAGCACTGTATATTTTGATAATTTCTTCAGTTTTCTCAAGAAAAATATGTGCTTCTGAAAGTGTTTGGGTCAAAAGCTTTGGGGAGATTTCAGCTGGATTTGTCTCAGGCTAAAGAAAATCAAGCTGCTTGAGTATTCCACAGTAAATAAAACATCCATCTGAACAGTAAAAATGGTGACTAATGTTACCATTAACATTTCATTTAATGGAATGGTTCACAAAATCCAAAGGACTTGAGGTTCAAAACTCTCACTGCTCCAGGCGTCTCTAAATTCTATGAATATATAAATTGCACTGTAAGCTAAACACTTTTTTGAAATGCAGGAAATTAATAGTAAATAGGCAGCCATGTAACATCAAGAATGCACTAGAGGAAGAGAGGGAGCTGCACTTGCTTGCTTTTATTTCAGGGTATTACTGCCTTGACTCTAAATCACTACCAACTTTTTTAATAAGCCAAAAAATTATATACAGCTACTTCTCATCCTCCTTTGATTGGAACTAAGATTAGGTAGTGCTCAAAAGAGAAAGTGTTTGTCCAAAGAATTGGGTCACCAACTGAATGAGGGAGAGAGAACTCCATCTGTCATCTACATCATCAGCTGTAGAGTTTACAGAGCTCATTGCTCACCTTCAGACACTGGAACTTAGGAATGTTTAAATCTCTTGATCTTCATTTCTTTGGAGCTCAATTACCATCCCTAAAGATGTGTTAAGTCTAATCTTAAATATACATTGGAATAAATGCATAATGATTGTGAGGTCTTTGGACACTATGATAATAAGTTCCATAAAAATATGAAGTCTACAGAAGTACCTCTGCTATTTTTTCTCCTTACATTCTCCTGAACTTCATTGATAAATATTAATGCTATTTTAATACTTAAACATCTTCCAGTCTGTGTTCCTTACACGTTCTATGTTGGCACCTAAGCTTCCCTTAAGAAATTATAATCAATTTCTAAAGGTCTCCCCAGGACATCATCTCAGACCAAGCAAACTATCATTATAACGCATTATAACGCATTTACTGATTCTTCCTCTGTTTTAGTAACACCCACGATATACCATGCAGAACACAGGTAATTAATATGTGGATCATTCAATTAGAGCTATTTGCTGAATGTTGTCTTATAGCCATTGTATAGCTGAACAGGAAGAAGTAGAACACCAGAATTATTTTTCTATGCATTCACAACAAAATAATAACACATTCCTTAGAATTTATTAATAATAATGATTTCTAGCACTGTTCTGCCACTAGACACTTCTTAGGACATTCCAGTCTATTGAATGACCTGAAAAAATATTTATTTTCTTATCAATTGATTAATTTTTGCAACTTTAAAAATTCTTGCCTGTATTTCATAAACATCATTAGAAATGCTAGACCCTGTTTTTCCAGTTTAATGTGTCTGTACATAAAACACTTTCCAAGCTTTGTGGATGAGAAATCTTTTATTTGTATCTATATTATTAAAAAGATTTGTGAGAAATGTTTATTTCTTCAAAATTAAGTAATAATGATAGCCCAGCTGTTCAAGGATTAGCCAAGATGTTCATGGAACATTAATTTTACAATACAAAAAACCCCACTGTAATTACTATTTGTTCTTGAACATTTCTAAATTTCTCTACTCATTCTAATACCTGTTAACACAGCAAGTCCAGTATAAATCAAAATAGGAGCTAAATATTATATATATTAGAAATATATTTAATTGCACATTTATATTTCATATACTACAATATAATATATTCTGTGAACTGCAGTCTTCTGCAGTTCACTGCACCATTTCCAGCCACCAGCTGGGCAACTTCCTGCATGTCTACAGCTAAATATGTATAGATGAATAGCACAGGAACAAGTTGGGCTGCACCTTTGTAGCTAAAAATATTTAACATTTCAACTCAATCACCAGGACAGGATGCTTTGGAGACTATTTTTTGGTTTCTAAGCTTGTCTCAGTCACTGTGTCAGCTACAGATGTTTTGGTCCAGATTATGCTAAACTGTGTGTTTACCATTAAAGAGTCTCAATAATTTTTCCTAGATTCATTTATTAATGTAGACATACCAGAAGAATATTTTAAATGTCCTTGTAGCTTCTCTGTGAAGTTGAAAAATTCAGGAAGCCGAAAAAGAATTGAATTTATGGATCAGTCTTAATAATTAGCTCAGAACAAATCTACAAACAAATTTCATCTCTGAATTGTTTAATTCCACTGGATTGTCTTAGAAAGGACATCAAACTTTATTCCAGAAGAGCAGGAACTAGCCAGGAAACATACTTGTGCATCATCAGTACTGGCTCTATCTGAAATGCAGATAGCAAGGGATAGATGCATCCTCCCTAACTTACTGACAGATGTCTCACAGACCCACTTGTCTTAGGGCAAACCAGGGCTCTTAATACAATATATAAAGATGTGAAAAATCACTGGCCTTGAAGAAGATGTATTCAGTTATCTTGATAGTATAGAAAACAAGAAAGTAAAGGCATGGACTCAGGTCCAAGACAAGAAGCTGTGATCACAGGAAATATGGCCAGGATTTGTTGAATTAATACAAAGTGCAAGAAGCACACTGGTACACAGTCTCAGACAATTAGCAGCAATTAACCAACAATTAATCTGAACACAGAGGAAACCATTCCTGATAGCTGATAGCTGGTCATCACATACTGGTTTTGAAGATCTCAGGAGCCAGCAGTGAATTACAGCAAAATGATGCTGATCTGCATCTGATTAATTTTTAATCAGCAACTAATTCATTAAAGGGAGTGGACAACAAACAGATTCACATGCTTTAGATATTTTTGTCTCCCCCACACCTGGTTGTATTACCTGGTATCCAGTAGAGCTACTAAATAAAATCTGCTTAGCTGAACCAATAATAAGATTTGTTAGTACAGTTTTTATTTGATTCACTAAAGTGCCTAACATTCTAATAGAATTAGGAATTTCTGCAAAATATGCTAAAGTAAAAATATCTCTGATTAGAAATTGTTGGGTTTAAATTTTCAGCTAAAATGAAAACATAGCAGTGTCTGGAAAGTGAGGATTGACATTTTCCAACTTGTGGTAAAAATGTCAAAACAGTAGAACTTTTCACAAAAACACTGTGGTGCCATCATCAGTGGTAACCTTAATGAAGTTAAAGAATCAGACAAACTTCGTGTGACCAAGATGGTGAAGGATCTAGAGGGGAAGGCTTATGAGGAACTGCTGAGGGCAGGAGATTGGGAACTCATCATTGTGTGCAGCTTCTTCACAAGGCTAGGCAGAGGGACAGACACCAATCTCTTGTCTCTGGTGACCAGTGACAGGACCCAGGGGAATGGCCTAAAATTGTGTTGGGGAGGTTTAGGTTGGATATTATGAAAAGGTTCTTCACCCAGGTGTTGGTTGGGCACTGGAACAGGTTCCCCAGGGAAGTGGTCACAACACAAAGCCTGGCAGAGTTCTAGAAGCATTTGGACAATTGTGTCAGGCACATGATGTGACTTTTGGAGTAGTTCTCTGCAGGGCCAGGAGCTGGATGTTGATGATTCTTGTGAGTGCCTTCCAACTCTGGATAGTCTGTCTATGATTGTCTGAACATCTGATACTACATGTGATACAAAGAAAGACATATAAACGTATGCATACAATACAGATGCATATCATCTAGAGATTTCCTCTGTTGTGCTGGGAGGGAATGCATTATATACCACATACATTACATCTCTATACACTTAAATAATGCACTGTCATAAGAGTGGCATAGGCTTTGACACAGTCATTCCAATCTGGTTGGCTTGTCTCATATCACACAGATCACCTTTGCTGCAAATGATCTGAAGGAAACCAATACATGCAGGTAACTCAACACTGAGCTGAGGCAGGACAAATCATTATCCAACGGTTTTAAGTGCAGCTGAAAGCAGAGATCATTTGATATCTCATGTGGAAACAGCTCAGAGGATATTCCCAAATCAAAATAACTTCTAAGGGATCTCCAGTATTGAGAATGTTTTTTCTTTTATTGCTACTTATACAAAATGTCATTTAAAGGATATACAAACAGAGAAATCAATGTCGATAAATAATATACAAGTGAATAAGAGCTTGAACAAAATACACATAAACTTAGAGCAGAGCTGAGTGCATCCAGAGAATTCTGTGACTAATTGAGCCTGCTCAAAGACAGAATCATACATATCTCTTTGCCTAGACATACCAGTGACAGATGCTTGAATAAACACAGAACAACAGAGGCTGGGATTCCATTAGTAGCTCATTTGCACTCTAGAACTAAAACACCCTGGCCTGTTGCAGCTCTGCACATCAGAGAATTTAAAAATAGGAATTTTCTACGTTGCAGAAGGGCTGAGGAAAAGAATCAGAGAGCAGGTGGATCAAAAATATAGAATCACCTGAAGTTTGTCACTGTCCTGAGAACAGGTAGCAAAGTACTAGGATTTAGCTTTCAGGGCAGATTTATCATGAAGGATGGTAATCAATGATTTGTAGCACCTTTGACAGCATAAATTCACACGTAGTATAATGAGTAACTTCTAGCATAGCACTCACCACACAACCTTCCTCTCCTCACTACAGAGACATTCTTCCCACACATCCCAAAATGCTGAAATTACATCCATTCTTAGGTGTCATTCTGAGAACTGTAATTAGTTTGTTTTCTAATACATCAATAGAGCATAAGGAAACTTATTTCTTTATGTCTGAATATAGCCAGATAGAGTCATTTCTGTGTGTAGATTTCATTTTATTTATGTAACTCTTATGGGCAAAACAGTCTCAATTCAGGATGTTTTTCTCTTAACTGAATCATTTTTAGCAAAATATTTAATCATTAATTTTGGTATTGAGGAAAAGAAAACACAAGTATTTAAAGAAATACATAAAACGTTTTTTCTTCCTCAAGCTCAGCTTAAGCCAAATTCTTATCCTTTCAAAGTCTCAACTTCCCTTGCTGTTAATACAAGTATTAAATAAGTAACAAGAAAAAAAGTACATGAACATCACATTCAATTCAAGCAAGGAATTGTTCACACTTTAGCAGATTGAGCTGACCTGACTTCAAACAGATGATGTAGTTCTGTAAACCAAAATAGAAGAAAACTTATTGGATGCAGGCTGAAAGACCACCACAGAAAAGGTAAAAAATAACCACAGTATAATATCTATTTGAAACAGTTTGACCAAATAATTGCATTCAATCACTTTTAAAAGCCTGAAAATTAACTTTTTTACAATGTATAATGAATATACTAATATAGTAGAGGGGAACACAATTGGCAAAGATAGATTTCTTCAGGATGAATCATCTGGAGCAAAATATTTATTATCCATGTTCATCAGTTAATCTATTCAAGGTGTTATTGAATGAGTGTGTGAAAGAACAAAGAGAAAATAAGTCGCTAAAAACAGTGACTAGTGGTGGGCAAAATTCAATAAAACACCTTCTATTCCACCAGTGCCTTTATAAAGGCAAAGTTCCACATATGTACAGTGATAGATCCACAAACTATGTTAAAGATTAACTAGTTGGAGTCTCCCTATACTCTGTAAGAACATTTTAAACACTTGAACTTTGAAGATGAAGTGTATTTTCTATACTTCTAGTGAGAAAAACATTATTTTAAAAATCTTATTTTAACTTTATCTGAAAGCAATAAGCAAGAAAGAAAAGCAATTCAAGGAATGACTTTAAGATCAAATACAAAACTAAAAACATTTTAATGGCCAAAACCAATTTTTCTGTAGATAATATAACTAGGGAGCAGAACAGAAAGAGATAAGATAGAAACTTAGAATACCAAATGGAATCTCTCCAGATTGATATAAATAAGTGACATATTTCACAGAACTACCATCTAATGTCACAATCCCTAGGTTTTTATTTTCTGACTGACTTAAAGGATAAAAATATTTTTGTTTGTTTGCTTTAAGTCTTCTGCTGTTTTCAGTCTTCTGCACAGCCTGAGTCCATTCAGGACTGGATATGGGTTTAATTTTATATCCACTTTCTTCCCTCTATGCCAACACATCCAAAATAATGCAGCAAGCTTTTCATGTTTTTCAGATGACAGAGATATGTCTGACTAAGAATCCATTCTTATCTGGCTGCTTATTCAACAGACAACCCATATCTATGGCTACATCCTCATACCCGCTTTCTCTAGCAGGGGACACCTAATTCTCTAGCTAATCACTTTTGAAGTGTATGTTGACTTTTTCAGATCTGTTCTTACAACCAGAACCAAGGAGATCTGGTGCATTTCCTTGAGCTTAAAAGCTCAGCATTCCAGTATTCCAACATGGGGGGTCTCAGTGAATTGTGCCTACTTTTGTCTCAAGGGTATACATTATATATCAAAGATATTGCTGAGTTAAATTAATGCACTGCCATGATTTCCATCATTAGCTTTGTCCATTAATTTGATTTGTTGACAAATTTAATACTCTGGCTAAGAAACACAGTACAAAAAAAAAAAAAAGAAAGAAATATTTCTTTTTAAAAGAAGTCTTGTTCTTAACTCAGTGGTGCATTGCTTTACTGACAAAAATGTGTTACATTCCAAAGCCTCAATGTTTTCTGCAGGACACGAAGTTCTGGCAAACAGAAAAAGCAAATTACTTTCATGTTCTAAATTTTTCTCACACATAGTGACTTGTTTGCTCTTCAGAATGTCCTTCTTAATAAATATTTTGCTTTTCCTTTTGCCCCAAATAACCCACAGAGACGTGAAATTAGGTTCAATGAACTAATTAATTGAACCTCACACAATTCCGTGCTTTTTAAGGTTTCCTTTTTGAGAGTACCAGGTTTTGTTCTATCTATAAATAGATATTACTATCTTCCGTGGTGTAATAACTTCATGTTTTCATTTTCTGATGGTAACAAGAAATTTAAAGACACAGGAAAGACTTTGGTTGCTTTGAGTGGAACATAACACTGTCTCAAAGACTAGAAACAGAAAATCAGAATATTAAAATACAAATGTTCTGAGAACTGAGATGTTTAAATATCTTTTAAAAAAGGATTGAATTTGAGTTTTTGAAACCTGTGCAAGAGTCCAAATCAGTTCTTGTTATTCAAAATTCTTTATAACTAGTTTTTGAGTTGTAGTCCTAGATAAAAATATTCAGTGACCTCTTTACTCTAGTTTTAAACTATCTGAAAAGTTAGTTTGATAAATGCACTACCCAGTTATTTAAAAATCAGTCACTTCATTTATTGTGCTCACCATAAGAATATCTAACCAATTAATTCTAAAATAGAGTATCATTGGGATGTATAATACATTGCTATATAAAAGTAGCAAATAATATATGAAATACTTAAACTGATAAATTAACTTTTAGAATCAAAAGACTAACTGTCTTTGAAATTTTATTTGTGTTATAAACTCAAACTACATTTTATTACTAATAAATTTTCATAGTCTATGGCTTATCTATGGAACAATAAAATTGTGCAGGGAAACTCTTTCTGAAAGTTACTATGGGTAATAAATATCACTTGTCTAAGAACAATAGACTATAGCTAGCTAAGAGGAAAGACAAGTCCACTGAAGGAGAGTGGAGATAGAGGAAAGCAAAACTGAAAGAACAGCTGAGTTTTAAATTACACCAGAGGATCAGAATCCCAAGTGGACTGAGTATTGTTAATTGGAAAGACTCTGCAAAAGACAGAATGGAAAGTTTTGTGGCCTAGAAGTCATGATCTATAGTGAAAGATAAAAGAAGCTCTTTTGACAAGAATTGTGTAAGAAATGGTCTTTTAAGGCCTGTATTTGTCATACATGAGAGCTCTCTTTGATTGCAAATATCTCTTTAATCTAGAAGATAAAAGGTCCAAATGAAACCAGAGGCTGAAAGGCAGAAACCCTCAGACTACAAAGATGAAATTTTTAAGTAATCAGTGGAATTAACTACTTAAAACAAAACAAAATAAAACAAAAACAAAAATACAAAAAACTAAAACAAACAAACAAACAAACCACAAAGGGCAAAACACAGTCTTATAATGAGTCATAAAGGATACTATATAATTTGAAAACTTTCAAAAAACAAGTTATGCCTTAGAAGTTTTGTGCAAGAATTGTGTGAGACTCTTCCCTTTGCCTCTAAATGCTACAGACATGAATCTGTCTTAGGGGTTCTTTGGTTTTAATTTTTCAGTAATACAAAGTTCCCCCATAAAGTCCTCTTGTAAAAAGATGTACCTGACTGGTTTAAGTTTTTAGGAATACCCTTTAAATCTTCATTATGCTATCTACTGGCAAATGTAAAATGAAAATAATTTTTAAGATAATTCAGAAAGAGAGATTTAAGATCCTTTACACAAGAAGGCTCTCTATTAATACAAATTTAAAATGTTGACCATGATGGAAATGGAAGTGGAAACAGAACCACTCTTACATACATCAGCCAGAACAACTCTGATATTCAAAGCTATATTTAAATGCTAAAATAGGTGTTAAGGTCTCATTTGTTTTTTACAGATATCCAGACTTTTGTGGAAGAATTGAAATATAAAAGATCTAACTTGTAATGGTTTTGTAAAGTCATCAACCACAAAACAGGATGGATTATGGACATGGATGTTTAGAAAACTGACCCAAAGGATCAGCAGAGGAAAACTGAGAAATCCAGTTTTAGTGTAAATTTTTTGCTTCAGTCCTTGAGAAGTTGGAGTACTTGGTGAACACTGCTAATAAAAAGAAGCAAAACTCTGAAAGCACAGCTTCATTCATTTCTACACATAAATATGGACTGAAGACTCTCTCCCTCCCTCTCTCTCTCTCTCTTTATATATATAGGCCTTAAAAAGGAATAAATTTATTTTCTTTTTTGTGTCTCTATTATGAAATGGATGTGCCTATACTTATCTACAGAAAGGGATGCACTGGTGGCTTTGAAATATTTAGGACTCTTCAGAATATTCTACACATGTATGAAAGAGTCAATTCCCTTTTAAAATTACCACTTCAGAGACAATATATCATTGCCAAAAAAAAAAAAAGTCACTTTAATGCCACCATAATATCTTTTCAGGATATTTCTTGATCTTGCCCTGGTCTTCTAAATCAATCATACATAAAAGTGAACAGGTACACATGTAATACCACCTATTAACATATTTTTTTCTCCACAAGCTGAATATTGCCACCTTATAATTCTTATGCTAATATAGACTTCATTTGGGTTGTTCTAAACATATATTATAATGTCTAAATCACAGGCCAGAATGTACTTTGATCTGGTATTTTTCTGAATGGTACTGCCTGTAATAAGCAATAATGTCTAATATGTTACTCATGCTGAGTAAAATTTGATTGCAACCTTAAAACCTGTGTAAAGCTATGCATTGGTGTTTTTTGTCACTACACATCTGCACCCAGCTCCATTTTAAATAGCATAGAACAGAGAATTTGTCACAAGGGAAAACCACAGGCACCAACGATAATCCACTTTATTGGGCTTTTTAAAGGACTGCATTTGGTAGGGAGATTGCCTTGATGGCAACAACAGAGAATCAGAACTCAGATTCAATAACTTAAACTAAAGAAGCATTTAAGTAAATGCCCTGGGGTGACTTCATGATGCTTGTATCCCCAATTGTCTGCTCTGTTTATGCTGGATATTGAGTTCTGCACCTTTAAAACTAGATCTGAGAGCAAAGCAGGGGAAAAGGAAAAGCAGTGGATTTTTTTTTCACAGCTGCATTCAAAACCACAGAGATAAGCAGTGTCCTCAGAGTTCTCTGCTCTGCAGACAGATGGGGAGTTTTCCCTTGCTGTTTTCTCTGGTTTTTCTCTCGTTAGCTGAGGCCAGAAGGTTTTTTGGGAACTGTTCAGCCATTGTTTGGTCTGGGAACACCAGGACTATTGTCCGGGCCCCCCCAAGCTGCACTGCGGCCAGGACACCGGACCCGTGCCCTGGAGAGACTGGGAGAAAGCCAAGGACACACCCACAAAAAGGACTCTCTCCAATCCACAGGACTTTCTGAATTTGCCATCTCTTCAGAACAATTAGAGGTTTCATTATTTAAAACTATTCATTTTTTCATGTTTGTGAGTACTTTGCTTGTTAAATAAACAGTTTTTTCCACTTCCCTCGAAGGAGATTTTCCTCCCAAACTGTTGGGGGAAGGGGACGCCTGAATTTCCTTTCTAGGGGGAAAATTTCCCTTTGGAAATTTCCTCCCTAAATTTGCCCTATTCAGTACAGTTAAACTTGTATGAAACTTGTTCACTGAACTAAATTCTCCTCTGTGTGCAGAGGAGAACCTAGGAAAGTGCAGAAGAAAAGTTGAAAAGGCGTAGGTCTCTATAAAGGGGCAAGGTTTACTGCAGCTGATTATATTTTGTAATGTCTTCAGTAATACACTGGTTCAGATGAGAACAGTTCTCACAGACATCAGGGATCACCTTTACCTTGACTTCGTTAGGATCTAAACAGGGTTCACAGGTCAATATCCATCAAAGAGCTACAGGCCTCAAGGTGCTCAGTACTGCAGTGCTTGAGATGTTTGGAATTTGGATCTGGCAGCAAAACCGTAAGGTCAAGGACAATGTTCCATGTATCTTTTTAGGCTTCCTGTACATTTTGCTAGAACCAGCATTCAGACTGTTGGAAGGGAACCTTAGACTTACCAAAATGACAGCCTAAAGGAAGGACTTCACTGCCAGGAACATGTACTTAAGGACTTGAAAGATGTGGTTAAACACCCCTGTGAAACTAGAACATGGACCCTACAGCCCTATCTTTTCTTGGAATCTCGTTTAGTAATATTTTCTTTTTTCTCTTTTCTCTTTTCTCTTTCATTACTTTCTTTTCCTTCCTTCCTTCCTTCCTTCCTTCCTTCCTTCCTTCCTTCCTTCCTTCCTTCCTTCCTTCCTTCCTTCCTTCCTTCCTTCCTTCCTCATGAAGGATTGCCCACTGTAGGCATTACTAGTAAGGGGAGGTTCCTATTCAGGATGGGTAACTATTTAGAAAATTTTATATTTGATGTTGCTGCATTTAAATTTTTATACCAATAAACACACCTCCACATCTTTCAGGGTTGACATCTTAGTGGCAGTCAGTTCCAGGCAGAATACCCTAATATACACAAAATTATGCAGCATTGTGCTGTCATGACATGAGTCAGCAGCTAGTAGTATGCTAATATAATATTAGCATTGATTTTCTCAGCTATTCCAGTACAATACATTTATAATACACACAACTATTGTCAGCATATGCCAAATTGGCAACATTGCACCACTTTGATCAAGAAAAATGGACAAAATTATAAAATTAATAGAATATGCAACAGCAATATACTTAGGTGTTTTAGAATTCAATTCAATGATCTCGCAGCATCTTTCTGTGACCATACCACAGATCTCAGTCACCTACTTTTTAATAGCTTTTCTATTCTTACAAGAATTGTTTGGCTTATACATGCATTCACATATCACTGCAAATATAAGACAAAGAATTTCCACATTCTGGAATTAATTTGTTCAGCAAAGTTGACTGGAACTTAAAACCATTGGCAGAGAGATCTTTCACAGCAGTCACCTAGGATTTCCCTGAAATATTGTCCTTTACTACTGTGGTGGGCTGACCTTAACTGGCTGCCAGCTGCCCACCAAGCCACTCTTATAACTTGCCCTTGTGAACAGGACAGAGGGAGAAAACACAACACAAAGCTCCTGAGTTGAGGTAAGGACAGGATGATCACTCATCTGTTCCTGTCAAGGGCAAAACAGGTTCAAGTTGGTGAACTAATTTAATGTATTGGCAATTAAGAAGAGAGAGGGTAATAAGAAACAAGGAAAAATCTAAAAAGATCTTCACCCACCCCTTCTTTCTTCTCAGGCTCAACACCACTCCCAAATTCTCTGCCTCCTCCCCCTGAGCAGTCCAAGGTGATGGGGAATGGGATTTGTAGCACTTCATAATCCTTCATGTTTGCCCCTCCTTCTTCAAGCTCTTCCTCTGCTCCAAGATACAGTTCTTCACAAAATTCCCCAACTTGGATCCTTCCCAGGGGCTACAGTTCTTCACATAATGCTCCAGTGTGTTTCTCTTCCGTGGAATGCATTTCTTCTGGAAAAGACTCTTTCCATGTGGGTCCCTCACAGTTCCCCACAGGAGGGTACTCCAGGGATGTCCACACAGTGTTGCTTCCTGCAGGGCACTTCCACCTGCTCTGGCATGGGGTCATCCACAGTCTGTAGCACTGATATCTGCTCCATGGCATGGCCTTCTCCACAAACTGCAGGGAAATCTTTGCCTCGAGCACCTCCTCTTCCTCCTTCTTCATTGACCTTGGTGTCTGCAGAGCTCCTTCTATGAAATATTAGAAATCAATCACATACAAGGTGATTCCAGATGCTGTCTTCCCGCTTATCACCAGTACTATCTATTATTCCTTATCCAACAATTTCCCAGTTTTGGGGATGCCCAGAACTTCTTCAAATGATCACAAAATTAAGTTATTTTTCATCCATGTGAAAAATAAAATTAAAAATAAGATAAACAAAAACCCAATCCCCATTTCCTGATATGATCATGTCTTCTATTCTTGTGTATGATGAAATATACCATCTCTACATTATTCCTAAATTCATAAATCTCAGGACTACAGATTTCCAGAGTACTTTTCTTTTTCAGCAGAAGCTGGTTTTCACCTGTATTTTCTTGACTATGCTTTTATTTGGCCTACTTTGTCATTTTGGTTGGTGGGATCAAAAAAACAAGATACAGGATTAAGGACATAGTCATTGATGACACAGAGTTGATGCATTTATTGAGCTCTTGCTACTATAATACAATTCAAAATTTAAAAAAATATTAATATTGACTCAGAGCTAATTGTTAGATAGGTAGACCTATTCTTAATTTTCCTACGTGCACTGAGATACTTCCCAGAGCAGAGGAAGGATTCTATAGTTTGATACCTGTTTCTAAGAGTATCTTTTTGCCTAGTGACTCTTTTATGCAAAACATATTATGTAAGTATGCAGAAAGCTGCCTTGCATCTAAAGAAGGGAGGCTTCAAGATAAATTTCCTTTTAAAATGCTTACTTCAGGTGTCTGGACAATATACTGGATATTGTTAATAACTCCCTGACATAATTAATCCTTTCCACACTCTGTACATAAAGGTCAAACAATCCAGGAGACAATTCCAGTTTTTTTCAGCTAAAGATAATAGGGATTATAGCACCTAGAGCTTGCTGTGTTTTCTTCCCCAAAGCCACACAAGAATGGGCAGAACAACTCAGAGGCAGAGTATCATGGAGAACTAAACATGAGATTATATGGGAATATGTAAAAAGCAGTGCAAAATAGCACAGAACTGTACTGCCTGGCACTTTTGAACATTTGCCGATTTAGCAGTTTATGAAGTTAAACCCTACAGTAGAATTCATTAATTTCTATAATGTAAATTATTTCCTCAGATGTGTATTTCCCATAAGTGACATGGTTTTGCTGTGGCCATGAATAAATCAAAAAATGAAGTAATCTTTATAGGCAATGCTAAAAAATAACCTGACTCGAGGGAAATCTGAACGTAAATAACACAGAAAAGTTTACAGAAAAAACACCACACAAACTCATTAAAAATACATTTATATTATGGGGGGAAGAAAAGGACTATGTGAAAAAAAATCTGCCTAAGCTTAGCATTGCAGATCTGACATTCATTGTATTGATCAAAACCCTGTTTTGTCAGGGAAATGTTTGGTAATATAATTTTGACATAAATTCAGTAACCAAGAGGACAAAGAGAAATCTTTAAGGTCTAACACGCAGTTTTGAGGCTTTAATCAAGAAAAGAATGATGACCAACACTTTCTTGAGTGAGTAATGATTTAAAGCATATTTTTCCCTGTGGACCTATCAAGAGGTGCCTTGAAGGGAACCACTAGAGGAAGAAAAATGGTCAGCATTTTCTGAAAGCTCTCTTTTCAGGGTGCTACAAAAGTGGCACTGCAAATCAAGACACCTCAGCTCACTTTTAAAAATCTATCTGCTCATTCTGTACCTATCGACATCTTTATTTGCACATTTGTATAGAAGGAGACAAGTAGATTCTGTTGCTACTCCTTTGCCTTAAATTAGCTTTCAACTAGCAAGTTGTTTGGTTTTTTGCTTTTGTTTTTTAACAGATAAAAATCTTTTATCTTACTTGGAGATACTTAACTGTGCCATTCCTAATTACATGCCAAAAAGCTCTGTATCTGTGATGGCTCTCAAAAACCTCTTCTTCAGGCTTCTATGATCACTCCACACATGCCACAGTTCAAAAATTTTAGGTATTGTGTTTGTGTTCAGGAGACTGGATTGAACAAAGAGCAGTAGATGCCTAACATAACACTTCATTATTTGTAGTTCTCACACAAATTGTGGTCTTATTTCTTCTTTCAGTCAAACTAGGATTAAGCATTTTGGAGCAGAATTCATCTGATGGTGACCATCAATATCTTCCTTCATTAGCCAAAGCCATACTATATATATTTCTTTACGTGTACTCAGACGAGCTTTTTCAGGGTAAATAGTATGCTCTTGCAGTTTGTACAATGGTGGAACCCCGCTATCTGATGCTATAGTTTTTAACTGCACCTGTAGACATAAAAGAGACATAAATATAATGGCATGTGGAGCAAGACTGGCAGTACTCTGTTATTAAGACAGCCTAGCACTTCCCCTTTAAAGAACCTGTTTCTCATGGTTATAACTACCTTACATTTGTCAAAGTCAAATTTGTTGTGTTTATTATGGGTTGATTTCTTCTGCATGCAGGTGTATTTTGTGGAGGTGCAGAATTCTTTGGGACTTGCTCAGGCATCTGACACTACCAATCAATGACTGAATTCTGTATCACTTGTGTCCCCACACAATGGCTAAGCTCAGGAACACTTCTCTTACAATGGCTTCTCATTAGTCCTCTCCCCTGCCTTTACACAGCCTAGGTAGACGGTGCTCTCTTAATGAACTCTAATATTTCAAGTGTGCCTTGTCCATTCCTCTGCACTGAATAAAGGAGGAATCTTTAGGAGAAAAATATCATTGTTGTACAAGAATGAATAGAGAAAAGAAGGCAAAATTAATTGGCCAAGCGACCTTATTCAATATCCTAACTTCTGAGAGGTTGATGTGTCAATCTCAGTACTATTTTTGGAGGCATTACATGCAACCTATTTTATATATGTCTGGTTCTGATTCAATAGTGCCTGAAGCCACAAACTAAAGTGAGATGGAGGTCAATAAACTTTATATATTTCATCTCAATTAAGCCACACTATTTTCTAATAATAGAGGATGAATACTAGATGTGATTATGCTTTCACATCATATTTGTCTTTGTAGCACCAAAAGCAAAAAGCAAAATAATATAATTTGAGAAAGATTTTTATATTACATGTGGCTGTGAAAAGGTTCAGTTTATTTATGTTTGGTGTTAATTATGAAATGGTATATAGTCATATTACCATAATTAATGGTATTCCAGCATCAAACTTTTCAGTTATTACTCCATTTTTGCAGTGATAATGCCTATAAGTGTGGTTTCTGATAGGCATATGTAAAGAAACTATAAAGGGTGTGGGAGAAAAATCAATGAAATAAATATTTACAGAGGATTAAGGTCTGTAAATTATGCATCTCCTAAAGAACATAACTTTCCTGTCAAGCATCCTATTGATTTTCTTAGGCTCTTTAACCCTTCTTCCTCTCTGGTGAAAATATTCTCATGAGAAATAGAATATTGCTAAGCTTCAGAGATAACTGACCCCTCAGACTACAGCCTTCTTTGGCTCTCTATAGCTATCAAGGAGAACTTGGAAACATGCAAAAAAG
>VXAX01000826.1:1986917-2016256 GCA_013399835.1 Leptocoma aspasia
ATATAATATAATATAATATAATATAATTAATATATATATATATATCAGCTTTCAGGGGTCATGTCCTCAAATCTGGCTAATAGCAGACACTTACAGATGAGTAAGAATAGAGTGAATGTGCATTGTACTTTTTAAAATTCCCCTCTCCTGTCTGTGAACTTCTTCAACCAAATTTAATTTCCACATACTTAGTAACACTCAAAGGATTTCCCTTTCATGGACTTGTGCAGTTTTTCCTAGCACCAACATAAATTTTTATTAGTCATTATATCCCTGGCAAAGATTGATGAAAGACTATCCAGAGCACATGGGAAGATTTGTCATCTAGAATTCTTTATCCGCATAGAAAGAGAAGAACATTTGTACTGTTTCCACAAAGAGCCACCTCTTTCTACATGTGTTGAACCTGGTTCATTTAGTTCATTGAATTACCCCTTTTTTAGAAGAAAGAATGAACAATCAATTTATACCTATAGTATTTTTGTTGGGTGTTTTTCATCATTCACGAACTGTGCTTCTTTATCACACCCTCCTCTTCAGTTATTTCTGTTCCCAGATAAGTCTTGGATAATTTCACTGTTCTTTATACATAAGTCATCCCAAATCTCTCAACATCCACACTCAAAATCTTATACATTCTTCTATGTCCAGGTAGATTCCACAGAACTGGCTACATAATGTAACCTGTCATGGGAAATATATTTGAGTGTGGTTACCCTTGTCTATCTCAAAAGGCACATCCTGGTACCCTTCCAGTATGCTTTCTTCAGTCATGAAGGTAAAAATGGTGTTAACATGATCCAATTTTAATACACTAGCAATAAATCAACCCTCAGTGTATTCTAACATTGGATATGGCAACCCCAGAAAAATACTGTGACAAGTTTTGGAGAAAGGGTTTTCTCTCCTCACTAGGGCCTCTGTTCCCTTTGGAGTCTCATTGATAGCCTGTAGCTCCACTTCCTGAATGTCATGGTAGCCTGAAAAGCATTTGGAAAAGTTAGCTAAAACACTTGGAACAGAGCCTTGGGCTGTATAAATCTGGGTTTGCTCATTTTCAGTTTCTGTGAAATTTCCTTGTCTGACCTTGTATCAAACAGGACAAGTCTGGGTAAATTCACTGGCCATAAATGAGAGGTCTAAACTCTTCACAGGCAATTGATACAGCTGCTTGTTTCCAAAGGGAGAGTCACACCATCTCATCCAGGAATGATTATATCTACAAGGCCTGCTCAACACAGTTTTGCAAGGTCCCAAAGTCCATGCATGGACAGCTTCCATTCATACCTTCTTTTCTGCCAGTGAGACTCCAGAAATGAATCAATAAATCCCTGTGACCAGTGACATCTAAGAATATCTTTGATATTGGTTTTAAGTATGACTTCCTTAACCAGTGTTTTGAGCTGCAAGGAAGCCAGACAGACACAACAGCATAGTGCTAAGTCTGACCTAAAGCCTTGTTTAGAATTGCTGTCCTATTTACTATTGTTTTGTAGCTTCCACTTCAGAGAAGGTTTGGTTTAAGACAGAGTTAAGTCACGCCTGCTTGCCAAAGACAACATAAGCCATCCCTAAATTTCTTTCTCAATCTAATAATGTCAACAGGAAACTCATTCCAGATCAATTCACCAGAAGTTAATCTACATATCATTAGAAAAGCTGAGAGCTGATTTATATTCTTTGTATCCCAAAGTGAAGAAAAAGTGGATAACAAGCCTAAGTATTTTGTGCATATTCATATTTAGAGTTTTACTTCTTATTCTGTACTGAAACTAGAATTGGCACTCTTCTTGTCTCCAGCTGCTATGCAGAGTTCATGTGCTCTATCAGTATGAACATTGATATGAGCTGCTTTTTACTACTTCTTGTAAAAGGAGGAGATCTAACTTCATTGGTCACATGAAGATCCACAGGAAAGGTAGAAATCAGTTCTTTAAGTTCAGATATATCTGTGAAATTACGAACCCAGTAGGGGGATAAACTGAACACCAACACTATTGCATACCCATGACTTCCCCATGGAATATAAACCACTGCTGGTCAAATTCAGAGAGTCACAGAATCATAGAATGACTCAGAATGGACCTTAAAGATCATCAGGTTCCTATTCCCCTCCCTTTCACTAGATGATTCCAGTCCCCTAAGAGATGTTAACACCCTTCAACCATTAACTCCACACATGCTCAGGACCTCCAAAAAATGTCATCTGTTTATCTGTGGTGGGGCACTGACATTTGTGTTTCCATTTCTGATAAAACGTAGGTCTAGTCAATGTGTCATTCTCCAGGTCTGGATCCATAAAAAAGATCTTTTTTCCTCTAATTAAAACAAACTGCTGCACACGAGAGAGGATGAAGTCCTCTCCTTTGTGAGAGCAGCCTGCACCTACATCAAGTTTACAGATATCCCTTAGCCAATGAATTTGCATATGCCTACTANATTACGGGCAATACATGTACTATTCTGCTTCAAGATTATTCTGTCTTATTGATCCTCCTATCCAAGTACCAAATTTTTGTATAACCAGTAGTCATAAGACACATGGTACATGCTTTGGAGAAGGTGAGAAAGAAAGTTCTGAAAAACGTTTACAGAAAACCTCCCAAAGGCTCTCACTGTTATATCGCAGAGTAAATTTGAATTGGGAATACTTCTGGGGCACAAAGAGCTCTTATAATGTCAACTGCCCAAATTATCCCACTAGTAATAATATAATTAATATAATATAATNCCCCTTTTTTAGAAGAAAGAATGAACAATCAATTTATACCTATAGTATTTTTGTTGGGTGTTTTTCATCATTCACGAACTGTGCTTCTTTATCACACCCTCCTCTTCAGTTATTTCTGTTCCCAGATAAGTCTTGGATAATTTCACTGTTCTTTATACATAAGTCATCCCAAATCTCTCAACATCCACACTCAAAATCTTATACATTCTTCTATGTCCAGGTAGATTCCACAGAACTGGCTACATAATGTAACCTGTCATGGGAAATATATTTGAGTGTGGTTACCCTTGTCTATCTCAAAAGGCACATCCTGGTACCCTTCCAGTATGCTTTCTTCAGTCATGAAGGTAAAAATGGTGTTAACATGATCCAATTTTAATACACTAGCAATAAATCAACCCTCAGTGTATTCTAACATTGGATATGGCAACCCCAGAAAAATACTGTGACAAGTTTTGGAGAAAGGGTTTTCTCTCCTCACTAGGGCCTCTGTTCCCTTTGGAGTCTCATTGATAGCCTGTAGCTCCACTTCCTGAATGTCATGGTAGCCTGAAAAGCATTTGGAAAAGTTAGCTAAAACACTTGGAACAGAGCCTTGGGCTGTATAAATCTGGGTTTGCTCATTTTCAGTTTCTGTGAAATTTCCTTGTCTGACCTTGTATCAAACAGGACAAGTCTGGGTAAATTCACTGGCCATAAATGAGAGGTCTAAACTCTTCACAGGCAATTGATACAGCTGCTTGTTTCCAAAGGGAGAGTCACACCATCTCATCCAGGAATGATTATATCTACAAGGCCTGCTCAACACAGTTTTGCAAGGTCCCAAAGTCCATGCATGGACAGCTTCCATTCATACCTTCTTTTCTGCCAGTGAGACTCCAGAAATGAATCAATAAATCCCTGTGACCAGTGACATCTAAGAATATCTTTGATATTGGTTTTAAGTATGACTTCCTTAACCAGTGTTTTGAGCTGCAAGGAAGCCAGACAGACACAACAGCATAGTGCTAAGTCTGACCTAAAGCCTTGTTTAGAATTGCTGTCCTATTTACTATTGTTTTGTAGCTTCCACTTCAGAGAAGGTTTGGTTTAAGACAGAGTTAAGTCACGCCTGCTTGCCAAAGACAACATAAGCCATCCCTAAATTTCTTTCTCAATCTAATAATGTCAACAGGAAACTCATTCCAGATCAATTCACCAGAAGTTAATCTACATATCATTAGAAAAGCTGAGAGCTGATTTATATTCTTTGTATCCCAAAGTGAAGAAAAAGTGGATAACAAGCCTAAGTATTTTGTGCATATTCATATTTAGAGTTTTACTTCTTATTCTGTACTGAAACTAGAATTGGCACTCTTCTTGTCTCCAGCTGCTATGCAGAGTTCATGTGCTCTATCAGTATGAACATTGATATGAGCTGCTTTTTACTACTTCTTGTAAAAGGAGGAGATCTAACTTCATTGGTCACATGAAGATCCACAGGAAAGGTAGAAATCAGTTCTTTAAGTTCAGATATATCTGTGAAATTACGAACCCAGTAGGGGGATAAACTGAACACCAACACTATTGCATACCCATGACTTCCCCATGGAATATAAACCACTGCTGGTCAAATTCAGAGAGTCACAGAATCATAGAATGACTCAGAATGGACCTTAAAGATCATCAGGTTCCTATTCCCCTCCCTTTCACTAGATGATTCCAGTCCCCTAAGAGATGTTAACACCCTTCAACCATTAACTCCACACATGCTCAGGACCTCCAAAAAATGTCATCTGTTTATCTGTGGTGGGGCACTGACATTTGTGTTTCCATTTCTGATAAAACGTAGGTCTAGTCAATGTGTCATTCTCCAGGTCTGGATCCATAAAAAAGATCTTTTTTCCTCTAATTAAAACAAACTGCTGCACACGAGAGAGGATGAAGTCCTCTCCTTTGTGAGAGCAGCCTGCACCTACATCAAGTTTACAGATATCCCTTAGCCAATGAATTTGCATATGCCTACTATTTCCTTTGACAATACATTATTGAAATTTAATGGAGCTGTGAACTTGTAACAGAGAAAGAATAAAATCTTTCCAGTTAGGCTCACAGCAAAAATGTGTTCCTACTTAGGTTCAGTACCTAATTAGTTGCAGAATACATTTAAATACAGTAAATTGTTGTACATGTTTTGGAATTCAGTAAAACCTAATAAGCAAACTCAGACTCTTTTATGTAAACTAATCACTTATGGTTAAGCTCGCTTTGTAACACCTTCACTGTTCCACAGACCATAAATTGCTCCTTTCAGTGTAGGCAATATTTCTCAACTCTCACATACCATAAATCTTATTTTCTTCTCATTCTGCCAGTTTTATTTTAAACAATTGTACTGAAGTGTGCACCACAATTCACATGCCATATATTACCTCCTATCAACAGCTACTTCCTACTTTTCAGTTTCAGTTTCATATTTATGTATCTTGTCAGCTGGGAAAACGAATACTTTGAAATCCCTTCCACACTGAGAGCAGAAGGTTATATTGGATAGTGCTGTCAGTAGTATCTTGGGATTTTTTGACATGATTTTATTGACCAACACCAGCACAGTTGTTAATGATTTTGATAACTAATATTAGATCATATTTCTGAGGTCTAAGGAAACATCTTTACACATTATTACACAATGTTTACTTTGAAGTACTGCAATCACTGCTAAGGGCAGCCTGTTACATACTGACTTGTTTTTATTGGTTTATGATGGAATGTTCATGTTTCTTATTTGCATTTCCATGTTGATTAAAATTCTGTATAGTTTGATATTGACCTGAACAGCATACACAAAATTAATTAGACTTACAGAAAAGAACTTCCATCTTTAAGGACTTAGAAGGCTTTAGGGATCACTAGGGAAAAAAGTAAAAAACTCCACCTCATAGTTGTTCAGAATTATTTTTCAAAAGGCTGCAATTTTCTGTGGCATGCATGGAAAAATGACTAAGCCTTCAAAACCAGGGAGCAGCCATGCTTATAGTACAGCTATGGAAGAGAAGTCAAGAACTCACTTTTCTTGAACTAATGCTCCTCTAATAACAAAAAACTCTCTCCTTGATGCAAGGAGGCAGTACCTTAGTGGTTAATGCCATAGGGAGGTTTCACTATTTTGTGTGTGTTGTACATATGCTATAAGGCATAAGCAAGGCCATGAGGCAGAAAGGTAGATTGTTTTATCATGTGTACTGAGTTTGTAATCTCATCATCGAAGGCTATCAGCTTGAGCAAGTATTTCCCCTCCACAAACTGATGCTGATTTCTTCAAACCACCTTCTTGTCTTTAGTATGTTTGTAACCAGTTATCAGTTCATCCTGCTCTTATTTCAATAGTGCATTTTTCTTACATGGTCCCACTCTACAGAAAAATACCTGTGCCAGAATCAGTAGCTGTTTGCTAAAACCTGATCTGGATATACAGGAAGGTCCAGCTTTTGTACAGCTTTTCATCATAACACACTTTGATTTGGTTTGGGTTTTCTGGGAAGTTGGGGGTTGAGCAAGCAATAGAAAAGGAAAAATATACAGACCTAATCAGACCAGTTAGCAGCCAACCAACACCCACATTTTTCAGTGTCCATCTTTTGGACTTGGCAGTTACCTTCTGCTTTGCACAGTTCCATAATCTAGTAGAATAGCAGTTGAAACTATGACATTCAGTAACAAACAGTTCTATGGGGACCTACAAGAAAAATTCTCATCTTCTTAGTCAGCAAAGAATTTGCATGAAAAACATCTGACCATTCTTTTTGTACCAATTTCTGTTTGACAGAAAGCAGGACTGTAAACAGGTAGGTGCCATTAAAATGATTGTGACTTCATTTGGACCTAAATTATATCTGCTTTTCACAATTACCCTTTAAAGAATATGACTTCTTGATATAAAAAAGGTAGCTTGCATCCAACTGGGAATAAATTTTATGATCCCACACTTCCTCACTGAAGTTCAGAATGCTCTGTAGCTCACTATTTCTGGTACGTTTAAGTATTATCTTGTAACTGATTTAGTAATCAATATATCTCTTAAATGTCTGCCAGATTGGTGAATTTAATAATCTGATAGGTCTTTAACACCTCTTTTGGACAAAGATGAAAAACTGGTCCGAACAACTGTAGATTAGAAGCACCAGACAATGTATTGCTGTAGTTGAAATGGTGCTTCTTTGAAGTTTGAATTTCTCTTCGTGACTGTATGTCAAACACTAATTTATTGTTTACAAGTTTGCTATTAAAACTCTGTATTTTCAGTCATGAAAATGATGAGTGATAAAATACTGATCCTATTCTTCTGAAAGAACATTTATTTAAAATTGAACATGTGACATCACTGATGGAATTTCCTGCCCTTGCCAATCCTCCTAATGTTTAAGTCCAACAATAACCAAATTTCTGCCTGATATTATATGAATATTCAATGATGTTTTTCTTTCATTTATGTAAAAAGAAGGCTAATCTCTATTTAAGTGTTCAAAGTGATGATGAATGGAGAACCTCTTGTGGTAACACCTTCCCATTATTATTTACTGTCATTACTTTTTTTGTTTTTTCCCTAGTGTGAATGTTTGTAGCTCTAGTTTCTGGGCATTGGAACTGAGAAGCTGCTCAAGTTATTTTTAAGTGCATCAATAGCAATAGAATCATAGAATACACTGAGTTGGATGTGATCCAAGAGAATCACTGAGTCCCAACTCTGACTCTACCTAGTGCAATCTGAGAGTTAAACTGTTAGACCTTCCTCTCTATTCCCTCTCAAGAGAAAACTGTAGAAAGCAATAAGCTCAGTTTGTCATCAACTGATTCTGATGACAGAATTAATGTAATTCTGGCATATAGCAGTCATATCACTAGGAAAAAAAAGTGAGCCTTGGAGAGCTTTTTTATAACCTCCCTTTACCAAGATTACCATTTCAACATAATTTTTCTAGTCTTTTTTTGCAAGTGGTTCTTTACATGACTTCAAGTTTCCACAACTTTTATACTTTGTACAATATTTAGAGAAAACAGTTGCAGTAGAGATAGATTCTTTGAAAGCAGTTTACAATTAATTTATTAGAAAAGGGGAAAATTAGTAAGTTTTTTAATGATTCCCAGATTAATTTCTTCATAATTTTGCCAGGCACCAGTAGCCCTTACAGGGTGCTTTGCACAAGTATAAATTTTCTTTGTTCCTCTATTCTTGAATTCTTTTTTTTCTGACACTCTTTTATGATCAAAATTGGATATCACCTTCCAGTATTAGTCTCATAAACGCCTTTATTTTGTTTGTGTGGCAAGGTTTTGGTAGTGGGGGAGGCTGGAGGACTGGCACCTGAGAAGAGATCAGGGGCTGCCCCCATGTCGAATCGAGCCTGTTCTAGCAGGCTCCAAAATGGACTTGCTTCTGGCCAAAAAAAGCAGGATCCATCAGACAAGCTGGCTCTTTTTCTGCTATACTGCTTTGAAGAAAGGGTGAAATATGCTGTGCAACATCTGAGAGAGACATGGACTGAAAAAAAACTGATAGAAAACAGCCCTGTGGACACCAGTCAGTGGAGAAGGAAGTTCTCCAGGCACCAGAGAGACTTCTCTGTAGTGAAAACCATGGGAAGCAGGTTTGTTCTCCTGCAGCCCACAAAGGAACAGGCAGGAGCAGATATCCACACTATAGCACATGGGGGACCCCATGCCAACAAAGGTGACATGCCCTGAAGGAAAGTGCAGGCTGTGGAGAGCCCACACCGAGGCAGGCTTCTAGATGCATCTGTGGCCCATGGAAAGAAGCCTCCTGTTGAGCAGGAGTCAGATGTTAGTCAGAAAATTGCTTCAGAGAACAATGAAAATATGAATTTCAGCTGATTTTTGGAGAGACCAAGTAAACGGAATTTTCTGTATTTCTATTTGTATTTAATACCTAAGTCTAGGTCCACTTCCTGTACTGTCTCTTGTCAGGTATTTATATACAGTGATTAGATCTCCCTTGAGCCTTCTCCATACTAAATAATGCCAGCTCACTCGGACTCCTTTTGTGTGGCAGATGTTCCAGTCCCCAAACCGTTTTATGGACAACAGCTTCTGGCTCAGTGCTGAAGCAGACACGAGCCTATGTGCAGCTATGTCTCTGGTCCAAGCTGTTTCTCTTAACAGCAACAGGGGTAGCTCTGGAATCAGTGCTGAGCACATGAGGAGATATTTGACTGCCTGTAGAAGTGGTTTTCTAGCTGCACTGGACGGCAGCCACACAAAAGTTGAGCAGAACCCTGGACAGGGTCACGGCGGGGATCACGATGACAGGCGAGATCCGTGAAGCAGGGCTGGAAGCAGGGGGCTCAGGCAGGAATGGGGGGCCAAAGCAGACAGGAACAGAGGAGGCAGGACAGGCGATGGGGTAGGGCAGGACACAGGCTACACACGAGGCTCAGACGTCAGCTGGTGTCCTGGCAAGCTCCCAGCGAGAGGGAGGGTGAGCAAGGGGTAGTGAGGGCAGAAGAGTCAAAAAGCAGGCTGGAACCAGGGCAAAAAGGACAAAACCAGTCTAGAGCCAGGGCAAGAAGCAAATAGAAAACAGACAAGATCCCAGTTATTTTTTGGGCTTGTGACAGTTATTTTTATACCCCCCGGCTCCTTCCAAGGTCTGCCTGCTGACAGGAGACCACTGGCCCAGTCCAGTGTTCCACTGCAGTCCATTGGAGGAATCCTCTTGCCATCTGACTGGAGAACCTCTCTGAAGGGTACAGTGTCCTTGGTGGTCTCCTGCTGAGTGCCTGTCCCATGTGAGATATGAAATGGTTGCCAGGCAAAGTGACCCCAGGAACAGGGCCCTCTCCTGGCTTCTCCCAGTTGCCTCCCGCAGGTGGCACACGTGTAGCCTCTCCCCCACATCCCTCCGACAGTGTTGAGACAGAAATCAAAATTAAATTGGCTCCTCACAGCAACATTTAAAAACCAGTTTAGGGAGCCTCTGAACTTTGAACACAAGGCACAAAAGTCTACACCAAAAAGTGCTCAAGAAATGCTAATGTCTTTGGGAACTCACCTGGAGACCCTTTTCCCACAATCTGAGTTTCAATAATTAAATCCTCAAAGCTTTCTGAAAAAGAGTTTCTTTGACAGAGTCTCAAATTTTATATCAGAATCCATCTTCCCTTCCTCAAAAATGCTCAAAAAAAAAAAAATAAAGCTAGCCAAAATTATTAGCTGCTTTTAAAAATCTGACCCTCTTTCATCCCCTAGACTCTTAGCTATGCTGACAAACTCAGGAAGGCCTTCAAAACCCCACATATCAAAATAAAATAATTAAATTTACTGTTAATTAAATTCTTTCTTAGCAGAGAACCATCAGAGGCTAATATCCCACATACATCTTACTTTGGCTTCATGCTGGCATTCTGTACAAGATAAATCTCATCCATCAATGCAATTTTATCAATGACTCTTATTCTTAATAATCACATCAGGGCTTTTCAAAATTAAAGATATGAGCCAAAAAATAAGAACATGAATGCCAGCTTGCTTGCAATACTGAGCATGATAGAATATTTTGCTGTCTTGCTGGAGTACGCAGAGGACCTTAGTCATTAAAAGTCAATAATGGAAGAGCCTCCCAAAGAACATATTTTGATACTCCAATTATTGTAAAACTACTGAAAGAATATTAAATTCAGCTAAAAGAGCCATAATCCAGGAATGTTCTTCCTAAATATAGCCAACCTTGAGCATTCCATCAAGTCAAACACCTTAGAATGCTTTATCCCTCCCTGTAGATACACTAATACTATAAACATTGGCATTACTAAAAGAAAAATGAAAACCAGAGATTCACATAAGCATAAAACATCTTTAGTAGATCTGGCAGTGGTGCATACTTTCATTCTCTTCCCAGGGGACTGTTTCACAGGTTATTCCTCAAGTATGCCCTTATCACACACATCTGTTTTTCACTCACATGTTCAGCCAGCGAGCTTCATTCTCTCATTTTTATTTTACAGCCCTGCTCTCATTCACAAAGGAGCTATTTGCTTATTTTCCTGGAATTTATCACTACCCAGTCCAGTAAGATCTGCAACACTAAAAGTTACTTCTTCCCGGCTTCTAATAGTGAGGGGAAAAAAGCTGAGATTTCATCACAGTGTAACCCAGGTGTCCCATCCCACCATAAAAGGGGAGTTGGGGAGGATTCTTTTTGATAGATTTCGCAGACAAAAATAAAGTGCAAGCACGGCAATATTATATCAGAGAACTGTTTATTGATAAAGATAATTGTTCCTAGTGAAGGGGGATGGAAAAGGGAGGAGAGAGGGAAAAAGAGATCTTTCTCTCCCCTGATCAGCTGCCAGATCAAGCCTCCCCAAGGACACAGCTCCCAGCATGTGCACAGCCCCTAGAGTAGTTTTTCACCTCATTTATAACATATGTTGAGGTATAAATAAAAATCAGATTGGTGCCTCTCACCAGGCGAGACTGAGTTCCTCTAGCAGGAATCATTTTCACAGCTTACAGAGAAATGACATTTTTTAAATTACTTTTGGGTTCAGAGTCTTTTTAGAAAATTCTTTTTCATTCCATTGTCTTCAAAAATGCTTATATGGAAGTAGGAATTTTCCTTGTACCTTTTCTAATCAAATAATATGAACACTTCCTGACCTCTTCAGGTCATGGTTAATTTGTTATCACTGTGAATGCAGACAGCGTTGCCTTTCTGCACACTCCTGAGATTTACCACATGAGGTATTTTTAAGTATAAATCCCTTAACATCTGCCTTAATTTAGTAGATAAGATCATTAACAGCCATTATATCTAATCAACATCTAATCCTTGTAGAAGGGATTCATTAGCAGGATGAAATGGGAGCAGAAGCCCACTAATGATAAATGTTTATTTTCTTTGAATAAATTTCCACTAGGGAAGAACTAGCAAGAACTTTAACAACCTCTTCCAGAACAGTGTTGCGCTGCATATTGAAAGATCACCCTCAAGCAGTAGGTCACTAAGAATGTGCTGCTTGTTTTACATCTATAAACAAAAAGCAGACTCCTTTCAAAATAGAGAAAAGGGACTTTCAGGCAACTTACATGCAGGTATAACAACTTCTCTTGAGTCCTGTGTGCAGTTTTGGGCATCACGATATAAGAAGGACATAAAGTTATAAGAAAATGTCCAAAGGAGGGCTACAAAGTTGGTAATGGGTCTAGAGTGGAAACCACATGAGAAGTAGTTGAGGTTCCTTGTCTTGTTCAGCCTCGGGAAGATGAGAGAGGGAAGCTTTAAGTTGGATATT
This sequence comes from Leptocoma aspasia, assembly GCA_013399835.1. Lineage (NCBI taxonomy): Eukaryota > Metazoa > Chordata > Aves > Passeriformes > Nectariniidae > Leptocoma > Leptocoma aspasia. Next base: position 1,998,936 of record VXAX01000826.1, read on the forward strand.
ACAAAAAGGTTCTTCACCCAGAGGATGGGCACTGCAACAGGCTCCCCAGGGCAGTGGTCACAGTACCAAGCCTCACAGAGTTCAAGGAGCATTTGAACAACTACATGTCTCAGACACATGGTGTGATTCTTGGGGTGTCCTGTGCAGGGCCAGGAGTTGGACCTCAATAACCTTTGTGGGTCCCCTCCAACTCAGCATATTCTGGGATTTTGTGAAAGGTTTGAGAATAGTTAGGACATTCTTTTGCTTGCTGTGTCATCTGGAATACAATACTCCTCTCTGTATGAAGATTATGTTATTATGTTCTCAGGAGCTTTTCTTTATGTGGAGATACAGGACTACATACCATAGCACAATGTTTCTGAGGTCTATATTAAAATAAAGAAGAGAGGATGACTATACAGTTATGAGCTGTCTGTGTGTCCTCTAAAGTCACCAGGTACGCTTTCTGAAATTCCTGTCCTTGAACTTCTAGCTTTTCAAATTAAATTGTAGATGCCTTTGTCTGCTATATTAGAATATAAATCACAGTAACTATATATTAAAGGTTCATATGTTAGAATGGAGTGATGTGGGGTCACTCAATGTACACTTGTGAAGTAGTAGTACAATAATAAGGTACATTTCTGCCTGCTAAGCTCCCCATATCTTTGCTGTTGTTGTTTTTTGCTATTATTTTAAATTAGCTGAAGAAGAAGGCAAGGCTTAAAATTAGTAGTACTAATAAAGTCTCTAACTAATTCAATCCTTGCTGAGGACTGGCTTTACTTTAAGCTATTCTTCTCCTGACCATATTTGTTTTTGTTTCTCCTCCATATTTGTTTTTGTCAAGAAAATAGTTGCAACGATCATAAATTGAAAAGTAGATCCAAAGGTTTTCACTGTAGAAAAAGAATTTGCTTACTCCTCAGATTGTAATCTAGAGATGTTTAAGCATTTATTTCTCTTACCTTGTAATTTTGCATGTTTCTGGAAACAAGTGTGGAAATTACTCCTGCACTTTATCCACTTGTATAAGCACCCTTCTGCAAAGCCTCTATCCATCCTTTGGCTGAACAGAGAGAACTTGAATATTAAACACCTCTTGATTGTGTAAGAAAATCTATATATTCATGACCTTTGTATTTCTAACCTCAAAGATACACTTAGACACTACTGCCTTTCTATTTCTGGGGTTTGGTTAATGTTTGCATTCAAGGTACATTGAATAAAACTCCTACACATCACTGAAGGTAGGGTCTGGAATCTAAATCTAGTACTGACCAATTCTCCAAAAGAGTCTGCATCTCAGGGCTACATAACAAAGCTCTGAGTCCCTCTTTCTAACCCCATCAATGCAGGATTTCTGTGCTGTTCTACCAGAATCAAATCCACATCTCCTTAGCTTAGAGAGGTGGACGTTTTAGAGGACTATGTCAAAGTCCTTACAGAAATCCAGTTGGCTACGTTTTGAAATCAAGGGCACTCCTAGCATGTCTGATCTATATTTTGTCATGAAAGCAGCCTGTCCAAGGTTATCTAAGGATTCCTGATCACCTTCCTGCCAGGCCCTGTCAATGCAGGCCTTACAGAGTTGCTGGAGGCTCACAAAAAAATTGAGGCGCTCTGCATTGAGCATGATCCAGTGATCTTCCAAGGAAGAAGAGCAACAAAGGCTCTTTTCTGAGTAGGCAAAGAGGATAAGTACTTCTGCTGGCCTAAAAAGGGCCTTGACACTCTGGAGAGCATTATAGACACTACCTTTGGCTCAAACCTGGTCAAATTAGTCCTTTCCAGGAAAGTGATTTTCTAAATTTTGACTTATTTTGTTTCACCTCAGGGATTTTCAGAGTTCATAAAAGTAAATTAATCTGGAAATTTTGAAAACACTTCATAATTCTGTCATGAGATATAAAATTGAGATGTGTATTTAATTTTTGCCCTTCATATTTGTCTTTGACATCATTTTAATCTTCTAACATGCCTCATTTTCTTTGCCTATCTCTGTCTTGCTATAGTTGTTGAAATCTAAAATCCGTACAGAAGTTTCATTAATGTGAAGTTTGACGCACTCTGAGAAGCCCCATCAGTATGGGGGTATATTTTATTAATTTCCTTTTTCCAGCTGTGATAATACTCAACAAACAAGATGAGCAGAACCAGAGATAATTGTGGCAGTGATATATACAGTTAGCATAGGACTTAACACCAAGGTGGGGAAACTTCACACAATCAGTTTGGGAACATATTGTTGCTTGGTCCTTTTCACTGCACTTCATTTCATCCCAATTCATGTGATTCTATTCACTCCATTTCCAAATTTTCATTTTGTTTTTAACTTGGATCTGATTGCATCATATGTCCTTTCCAGTCTGTTTGTTTCACTTTGTTCTCTGATTTAATTTCCTTTCATGAAAGGAATTCATTGCAAAATTCAATGAGGATCAAATGGGCAAGGTTTGGTCCATATCCCTGCACTTCATGGCATCCCATGCCTTTTAAATGTTTTCACTTTGGTGCTGCTTTTTTTTGGGTTTTCTTTAAGCTTTTGATTTCATTAAATACTTCTCCTGTCTTTTCTTTTGACATTCTTCCCTAAATTCAATATTTCAATGACTATAATTTTGGAGAGTGTTCATCCTTTTGACTGCACATGATTTCATCCCAATACATTTAGTTGTAGTAAATCCGTTTTCAAATTTTCTTTTTTTTTTTTTTTAATTGCATTTCATTTTATCAGATCTCCTTTCCAGAGTGGTTGTTACACTTTCTTTTCTGATTTCAAGATTTCATTTCCTTCCATGAAAGGAAAGTCTTCATTTCATGGAAGGAAATGAAATCTTGATAATTCAATGAGGATCAATTAGCCAAGGTTTGGTCTTTTTTTATTTACTTCATGGCATGCCATGATACAGTTTTCTCTTCATTTTGTAGTCTTAATTTTTTTAAAGCATCTAATTTTCTTCATTTATATTCCTGTTTCTGGTTTTCCCTTTTTTCCTTTATTTGACTTTTCAATGAATATTGGTTTTGTAGGTTTTGGTCTTTTCATTCCACCTCATTTCTTCTCGGTGTATTTCATTTTATTCACTTCATTTCCAAATTTTCCTTTTTTTCTCTTGTATTTGATTTCATCATGTTTTCTTTCCATAGTTTTTTTCATTTTGTTCTCTGATTTTTAAGTATTTCCTTTCATGATATGTAATTTTTTTTTTCATGAAATGAATTTAAGTTCTTCTAGTGTCTTCAGTTTTAGGAGGGGAGATGAAGGAGATTAAATAAGTAAATATTGTCTCTGCAGACAAACCTTACATGACCAAGTTTTACTGGAGTAATTTTTGTCTGTGAAACAAACTTTTCTGAAGGAAAGCTAGGTTATGCCTTTAGCTCTCATTGAGCAACCTTCTGACAACCTTCCATTTCCTTAAGAGGGCCTATAGGGGAGTCAGACAGAGACTGTCAGAATCAGTAGTGATAGAACAATGAGTAATGCTTTGTTCAAAGTGAAAGCATAGAAGCTGTAGACAGCAATGAGATCTACTCTCAGTCTCCTCTTCCCCAGACTGAACAGAAAAATTGACCTCAGCCACTCATCCTCTGCCTTCCTCTCAAGGCCCTTTGCCATCTTTCTGGACCTCCTTTGGATACTCTCTAATATTTTAATATCTTTCTTATATGTTTAATAGTAACCACACCAGTTTATCAGTTGGGCTCAGTTTCAGAGATAAGTCCTGGGCAAATATAATTTATTCATATAAAACATAGCTACTAAGAATGCATGAAAAGAGGATGGTGAATGAACTGACAGATCATTCAGATGCATTTCTTCAACTAAAATGGCCATGGTTCATCCACCATGGTTTTCTCCTTCCACAAAGAACAAGGAGCATGGAAACCTGCGCTTCCTACATTTCAGAACTGAGAAGGGACACCTGTGTCCTATGCTATCACATCTAGCACTACCAGTATCAGTGTTGCTAGAAGGCTCAGCTGAGACCATTGTAAAATTCAGGATTTGGGAGCCATCTTCCCTGCCATCTGCCCACAAATCTGGAGGGAAATGGCACACTTGGGACTTTCAAGAAGCTGCAGGCCTGCCTAAGAAGCACCTCTGAGGCTGAACAGCTACAAGTTGGCTACCTGGCACTAAAATAATCAGCATATTTTTCTACAGGGCCTGGTGTGCTTAGCATATTTGAAATGTGCACATCAGCTCAGTCCATGACACTGTCATTCACAGCCTTGACGTTACAATATTTAATGCTTTTTGGACAGGACCAAATGCATTCTGCAGTACACTTTGCACTCATCAGGATTTATGGTATGTGATGCTTAATTACTGTAAAACAGGCAGTCCTCCACTTCACATCCCACAGTTCTGCTTCCCACCTGAACAGATCCATGTTGCTATTGCTGGCTGTGTATGCTCAAATGAACAGATTCTGTGCTCTGATGCATAGGCCAAATGTTTCAGGACACCTTGCACAAAAAAACCCCAAATAAAACTCCTTACATTTCCAGCACAGAAATCCAAAATCCAGACTGACTGTGGAAAGGGACCACAGCTTGTTCTGACCCCCAAACTGTGCCTGAGAGCTGCTTGAGAGAGATGACCCTCAGCAAAGCCATGTTAGGCAAGCAGGATATATGGATGTCATGCAAACCTTGTGCACTCTCAATGCTACTGCCTTAATATAGGTGCCACCTTTTAATGCTTCAGTAGACATTTGGTGAACTCTATTCACTGGTTATCCATCCCTACAGATGAAAATATATACACACACACATATATATACATGCTCACGCACACTTTAATGTGTATGGTTTAGTCTCCCCCACTCAGGTAATTGAATACTTTAAAAGAGTCAGAACATGTTTACCTCATTACAAGGTTCCTATAAGTGGTAACTACACCTGGCAGAAGGGTACACCACTTCTTAATGACACCACTTCTTAATGACATCACTTTCATGCCAGTGGCTGATTCCCGTTGTACTTACATTGCATACCACCAGCTGATTGCCAATGCCACTTTCAAGTTCCACAAATAATCAAGGAAGGATTCTTAGAATTTATATATTTCATCTTGTATTATCTCTAGATTTTGGAAACGTCTTAAATACACTGCTTAGTGAACATCCATGGCTTTCTGTAAGCACTGCAAACAAGAAAACATGGAGATATTGGTAATGGTGTGGTTTGAGAGCAAGCCAGTACACCACCCATTTATAATGTGAGCAAGATAGAGTTTATTCACACATAACTTACACCAGACCAGAAATATATCATACCCCAAAATCTTTATCTATATTTTATTAAAATTAATAACTGTATAGCGATTATCAAAGAAAACATCAAGTTTTATAATGAAGCAGGGTGGACATTTTTCAGATTGCTGCAATAACATCAGGGCCAAAATTATGCAGAGGACTTGCATCACATCTGTTTCAGAGCGTGACACAGCATGTGCAAGGCAGCTCCCTTTCCCAAAGGGTTCACTGGCCTCCCTCTGTGTGCGTGGGCATTGGCACCCCTCTATATATGAGGCCCTGCTAAGTATGAGACCTCAGCCACAGCATGGCTGAGTAGTTTCTCTTCCACCTCAAGACCCCACACATCAGAAGCAAAGGAACAGCAGACTGCAGTTCTGTGTAACCTATAAGGCACTGAGATACACCATGACCTCTGAATCATAGCTGTGGAGAAAGGATGCAGTGAGTACCAACAGTACAAAAACCATGAGCTGATCAGCCTGAAGTAGAGGAATGGAGTAGTCTGGTAAGGAATGCAGGAGAGTCAGAAGATCTGCATACATACCCCAAAACTACACTGGTACAGCCTGTGCTCATAAGTGTATATAGAACCATTATCAATTCCCTGTTACTAAACAAAAATATATATTAGTATCACACCAGTAAGAAACTACCTACTGATAGCCATGATTTCTAAGGAAGTCTTTCTGAGATACAGCCTTTGTGTAATTAATATAAACCTATGATGTTCCCTTCTGGTCAGAATGTTGTGATTACTTTTAATTTAAACTTAATTTAAGCTGTAATCTAAACTAGTTTTTTACTAATTTTTTTTACTTACAATTTTCTTTTTCTATTGTCTTGCTTCTAGAATGACCTGTGCCCCTTAAATTTCTCATTTTGTGATGCATCTGAGGATCTCCTAAATAAACCATTTTCTCAATATATTTAAAATGTTAATCAGATTTTGAATCTCAAGAAATGTACTAGAGCATTTTAATTCTGGAAGAATCTTCTAATTCTTACTGTGACAGTAAATTTTACTTCCAAGAAGATTTAAGTAACACATTGTTGTCCTGTGTTCTGTTCTTCTGCCTTTGATTTAAGCCTTCAGTGGAAAGAATATACAAGTTACAGAACCCTAATTAAAGAAATTTGGCTCAACATGGTCATTTGCTATTCTAATTAAAAAGAAAAAAAATAAAGTTTTTATTAAGTAAGGGTTACTGATTTAAGGCAGCAGCCCCTTTTTATCACAGTATAAACCTGCAATTGCTGACATAACTCTTGACCACTCTACAAAATTGTACTTCTAGTAAAGGTGCAAGAATTGAAGACTGACATTTTAAAACCTAAATCGTTAGATGCTTTCTTTACTAGCATTTTACTGGACTGTTTTAATTCCACAAAGTTGATATATGATAGTGAAGTCTCAATAAATTTCACCCTGAATGGACAGAGGTGCTGTCAAGTCTTATCATCTTTAGAATGAAGGCAGAAGATGCTGGCACAACTCACTTCTAATTAAATTTTACTCTTCATTGAACATTCTGCTGAAGTTCATAGCTGCTGTCCACAGAGCCAAGAGCTAAGGCTGTGGTGCTACCCTGATGTGACTAGTGGCCCTTCCACATTTCTGTAACTATCCTTGTATCTTATCTCCTCATCAAAGCACCAAGTTCCTTTTTCAACACCCTAAGGAAAAAACAGGCATGCTGTGTGTTACTCCTGGATCTAGCTAAATGGTGAACCTTTCTAAATCCAGGATTTAGTTGCTTTAAATTATGGATGGTGACAGAAACCAAGAGAACAAGCATACACTATTAAAGATTTACACAGCTCCCCCAACTGCTATTAACAGATGTTCAAAACTGTATTGTTAAAACTAAAGAAATATATGTCCTGTTTAAAGAGGGCAACTGTAGGCATAATGCTTTTTAGATAGAACCTTTGTTATCAAACAAACAGCAATTTATGCAGCTTATGACAGTATCACTTTTTCATATATGGAAGGAGGGGGCAATTAAACATTTACAAAGCCCTCTTAAAAAATAACCCCTAACCTTCTGTGCTCTGATACCTGTGGTACTAAATAAGAAGGTGTTTGTGACTCTTACATTGTTATTAATGTTCTTACCATTACAATGTTTCTTGTGCACACCTGTTTTAACTCCATATTTAGGCTGCAGTTTCTGCATGGCAGAAAACTTTGAAGGTACAAATTTTGCACAGAACCTTTCACAAATTGACACCAGATTCTCAGGGTGATTACATGTGACAGGTCACCATGAAGAACTGTTCCCCATGAGAAGTAAGCCGATGTGATCCATACCCAAGAACATAGAGGAGCATATGCAGCAGTAAGTCACAGCTTGCAGGTAACAATGAGATTGAAAGAACCTCTGGAGATCATCAGGATCAGCTAGAGCAGGTTGATGAGGACTGTGTCCAGTCAAGTTGTGAATACTTTCACTGATTGAGACTCCACAACCTTCCTGGGCAGCCTGTTCCAGTGTCTAACCACATGCACTCTAAAAACTTTTTCCCCTCAGCTTAAATGATATTTCCCGTGTTGCAGTTTGTGTGCATCGTCTCTTGTCCTGTCATTGGACAGATTCCTGACTATTCTGTGCTTGCATCAGACTTTCCCATGGAAGGAATGGGAAATCAAATCCAATGCAATTGCTTGCCAGCTCCTGACTGAGACCAGACACAGATCCCCCAGAGACTGGGTTTGTGAAAGTAAATCACATTTTCAAAGACCAAGAAAAAGAAGGTATTGCATGTCCTTTGTCACAAGGTCCTCTGACCAATTCAGCAGCTGTGCCACATTTTTGGGGTCTTCCTTGTGCTGCTGCTATGCCTGCAGAAATACTCTTTGTTGCCCTTCATGTCCCTTGCCAGATTAAACTCAAAATTGACTTTCCTGAGTCCATCCCTGCACACTTTGAAAAATTCTCTCTGTTTATCCTGGGGCACTTGTCCCTGCCTGCACCTCTTGTAAACCTTCTTCTTATACTCCAGTTTTGCCAGGAGTTCCTTGTTCATCACAGGAGGTCCAGCCACCTTCACATGATCTCCTATTAAATCAGATCAGCAAGTCTTGAACTTGGAGTAGGTGATCACTGAAAATTAATTAGCTCTCTGATCTTCCTCTCCTCTCTAGGGCAGTAACCCATAATAGTCTTCCAAGCACTTCTCTGAACAGTCCCAAATCTGTTCTTCTGAAGTCTAGGGTTGTGATCCTGTCATTTCCCTGGCTCTCTCAGGAGCCCAAACTTCACCATTCCAGGATCACAGCAGTCAAATCTGTCCCCAGCCTTCACATCTCAACCAGTTCTTCCTTGTCTGTAAACACAAGAAAATCTTTTGAGATAAAAGCACAGCAAATAAGCAAACTAATCTCCTACAGAGGGAGACAATAGCTCCAAGCTGAGTCTGAAGTTGTATTCTGTGTGAATCTGACATAGAGAATCTACAATGTAATATACATGTAGATATAATCCTGGCTTGGATTCTAGTATAAGGATAAATTGCTATTTCCAACAAAAAAGTATTACAGGATAGTGTTTACTGAAATATCAACCATAGTGCTTCTGGCATGCCTTCTGGACTTGATAACCCTGTAACACCGCTAAGTAACTAAGAAATTCCTAAGAAATCATCCAGGAGAAAAGTACTCTTCCAATTTTTTTTTTCTTCTCATCTCAATTTGAGTAGTTTGTCCAATGTTTTAGGCAAGGAGATAGGAAAAAAAACTCAAAATATAATTGCAGAGTCTATTTCCATATCCTGTCAATCAATAATGCAGAAGCAGATTTTAGACCAAAGTTTAGTGCTTTGAGAAACTTCTAAAACCTGAACTTGACATAACATTTTTGTTCATGGAAAACTGTTTCATTATAACATCAGTTTCAAACAACTGAAGTAAATTTTCCCTTTTTCTTAGCAAAAATTTTAAAGTAATTAGTCTCCAAAACCTACATAGTTCTGACATTGTAAAAGATTATTCATTGTAAACAAAAGAAAACATTTCCTACAGATAAAACTAAAAACACCTTTAAGAGAGAGATTTTATCAGCTGATGTTGAAAACATGATCATTTTGACATAAGGCTAAAGAAACATACATGGATTAGTTATATGTTCCAAGATCACCATGATCAGCTTGTTCAACAGAAGTGAACACTGGTTTCACTTGACAGCTTCTCTCCTGCTGATGGTGGTTCTATATATTGTTACAAATGAAGATTCTCAGCAGAGTAGTACACATGGTAACAGGCTTGCATATTTTCCTATGAGAAAGGTAAAAGTGCAGATTGGCAAAGTGTTAGCAAAGACAGGTTATTAAGACTTTTTGAACTTTTAATCTATTAAAATATAAGGAATGTATTGGTAAAAACAAACACTGGAAAGTTTGCAAGTGTGTAAATCTTACCTAATACTTTGTTCTTATTGTTCTCATACCTACTGTGTGACTTTCTTCACATGCTTTATAACAGACCTTTTCTTAAGACCCTGAAGAAGTTGAGTGGGATCTGGAGTCTGGAGACATCAGAGAAAAATTGTAGCATTTTACCATTTTGGTTACAAGAAGGGAAAAAACAGAATCCCAGCTCAGCTGCTCTTTGGTGCCTCCTTTCAAAGAAATCTGAGGAAAGGAGAACCTTATTCAAGAAGACAAACATCTTCTGTGACTATAAAACCCTATATAACCTTGATATTTGAGAAATAAAAGCTGACATAAAATTCTTTTCTAGGCTTCTACAGTTGTCTCAACAAAATCTTTGACTCACCCCTTCATAGTGATGCAGGACACGAACAGGCATAGTATTATGTAGCACACTTATAAGGCTTGAGAAACTTTTATTTTTAAGCAATTCCAGGTACTTGGATAAGAGAAACCATCTAGAAGTAGCTGCTATTATTATTATTGTTGTTATTACTATTACTATTTTGATGATTATCCAAATCAGTTAGTTTGTAAAATGAAATTTAACCTTGTTTTTTTAGATCATAATAGAAGGATAAAAAAGAAGGCCGAGACAGACAATAAAAGTCGGATAACCAGAATGTTGTTACATTCACACACTTTAGTCAGTTAAAACCTCTAAACACGGTCATTCACCTGTTTTCCCTGTATATGTGACATTTCCATTAAGTATGAGAAGATGTGAGTACTGAGGAAAGATCTGGATGAAATGGCCTTTCTACACAAGTCTAATCTAAGAATACTTTAAAATATTCAGCACTAGGTGCCTTTATTCTTCACCTCTGGTACAGCCACATTTTTCTGTGGCTGTCTTCTGACTTTTGCCATCAGAGCACATCATTAATCACCGTTAAAAGTCTGCAATTTACCTAATGCAGTAGAGCCGAGGCTTTGGGGCATGACACAAATATCTATCAACAAGATGCTTTTGCATCATAAGATTGACATTGTGCAGTGTTCAAGTCTTATGAGGAAGCCTCTGGTTTTGGAATTAGAAGACCTTGTCCATCTCATTGAATGCACAAGATCAAGGGAATACAGTTTCCATTTGCAAGTAAGCAGGTATCTGCAACATAAAACATGTAGTATTGGTCATAGGAAAAAGTAAACTAACACACAGCAGATGAAAAGTTTTTTGGTGGAAAATAACTTCTCATTTCTTTTTCACACTGGTGATATATCACTGTAGGCCCATAAAAATATAGGCTTTTGCCCTATAGCTTCCTAGTCCCTGGTTTCAAATGCTTGAAATGAAAGCACTATATTCTCCATGGATATGTAACTAATGGAAAAAAAATGAACAAAGAAGAACCAAACACTAAAAACACCCAAGCCAACAAACAAAACCAGGGGGAAAAAAACCAAAACAAAACACCAAAAAACAGAAGAAACACTCCACAACCAGCTTCATTGTGCTTCATCCTCCTAGAGGTTGAGTATTCCCAATTTCCATTGAATTGGTATTGGTCAATGGTACTCAAAGGTAAGTCAATTTTTGCAACCAAGCAGCCCATGACAAACCATCAACAGCACCTCTGACACTACATATTCCAAGGCACTGCCTCCAGAGAGATCATTAATGCTGACACACAGAGCCAGCAATTGGCCTGTGCACCTCCAAATGTTCATTTTGGCTGTATCAATCACCATCTTGTCATGTGATTAGGTCCTTCTCTAGGAAATGGTTCTGTAATTCAGATTTCCCAACTAATTATTCAAGGGACATCAGACACAAAATTGGCCAGGTTTAGAATTAAGCCACAGAGCTGATGGGCTTTTCTTAAAGTGGTCAGAAATGTACATTCATCATACACCATCTGCTGTTCAAAAGTTGTGTTATAAGCTAGGCTCTTCCCAGAGAAAATGGCATTAGTCCAAAAATCTCTCACTAAGCAGACACCAAGGGAGAATGCACAAACAGAAATTATATGATGACTGTTTAAGATCAATAACGCAGGAGGAGATTTTCTCTCATCTGAAAAATATTTGTATCATTAAGAGAATCCATTTTCATTCTCCAAATACAGTCCTTTCAAAAAGTCATTAAAAAGCTGAAATGGGTTCTTCAACCCCAAAATAACCTAGGAATTCAATACATTGGTGTCCTAGTTTTGTCCAGGACAGGGTTAATTTTTTACAGATATTAACTGCAGAGATATAGAGTTGGTCTGTCTTTGGCCCAATGATTGTGTGATTTGCACAAAGTGAAACAACCCCAGTAGGCAAACCTGGAAGAACAGCCAGGATGACACACAGGGGTTGTCTCTTATTTGCCAGTAGGAGACCTAGCTTAAGATACAGTCAATGCTGCTTTAAATCCATTTCATGGAAGTACTGCTTAAATCATCAAGGTCTTATGACTTTACGAGAAGAAGAAGGATGTTTCTAAAAGAAGCTAGATAAAACAATCACACCAACTCACATATAGCTTAACCTGCTGTAGACAGAGCAGACTCTAGTTTTAACATGAATTACCTGATCAGGATGACCAGGACTTTGTGGAAATCCACAACATTTTCCATTAAATCTAGATGAACAGAGGAAGAAACGCATTTTTTTTTCCATACTAAAGATCAAGTCTTTTGAAGGGACAACCTTTTAAAACTTTAGGGCAAATGTGGGTGTTTTCAACTGCCTGTATTTCTTGCACATTAAACTGTCTTGTTAAATGTAGTTTTTCTTCTTAATAGTCTTAGTCGATCATTTAAAAGAAGTTTACTTTCTTCACTTTTGTTTGGAGTATTCAGACTATGTACCAAAGAATACTATTTTTGGAATCTTTTGTTATTGCAGATAGTTGATTTCATAAAGCAATTGTCACACTTGAAACCATAAACCGGTGTAGAGTTTTGTTTGTCACTGTTGCTAAATATAACTTAGCTCTCCAAAGATAAAATAGAGATTCATTAAGCTGCTGCATGCTTTTATCCATTCTCATGTTCCTGAAAGATTTCTCATTTATTACAAAGAAAACATGGCTAATTGTTAATTAGAAAGTGCATATGAATGTGATAAGATTTAATTAACTCAAACAAATACAATTCAAACCTTTAATAGAAAGATTTAGTTGCTCTCTCTCTTTTTTTTTTTCCTCCATGGAAAGTTCTAAGTTTGCAAAAGTCCTATTTAATGCCCCTTTTACCCTGCACAATTTGACCCTTTTTAATAAATTCCTTCAAAACAAAAAGAAAAAAGTAAAAAGGATCTCACAATGTTTAAAGATCTATGAAGTCTGTACTTCAAACTTTGCTGGGAAACCTTAATTGAAAGAGTTTTCCATCAGAAAATGCCCTTTCAATAACAGTGCCTGTTTTGGCCCTGACAGAATGAAGGTTCTTCATAGTAGCTACTATGGGTCTGTGTTTTGGAAGTGTGTCCAAAACCAGCATTGATAACACAGAGATATATTTCCGTGGTCCATGTGGTGACAGAGGACTCATTGACAATAATATCAGAAGGCTAAATATGATTTATTAACATGACTCCATAATTCAGAGAATTGGGCTATTATCTGCCCAGTCCAGGGCACAGAAGCTGCTGCTTCCTGCTCCGTACAAGGAATGTTAAAATAGCTTACACAATCAGAGATAACAACTTTTCATCTCATAGGCTGAAAGGAAGAAAAACCCCCATCTCCCATTATCAGGAGACAGGGCAGAGAAACCTCTGTCCTTGAAACACAGCTCAGAAATTTGTTTATAGAATCTTGTACAGAGGAAAAAACACTTTCCCACGGGAATAATTTTTCTGCAGGCCTGCATGCAGGGAAAGATAACATGTTCACACAACAGGGATAGGTTTGTTACTGCTGAGCAGTGCTCACACAGAGCCAAGGCCTTTTCTGCTCCTCACCCCACCTCACCAGTGATGGGGCTGGGGGTGCACAAGGAGCTGGGAAGGGACATAGACAGCTGACCAAAGAGCTGTTCCAGACCATAAGGTGTCATCAGCTATATATGTATTTTAATAAGCTTGTTGTAATAATTATCAAAATAAATGCAAAATTAAGACTCTGAAAAGGTCTCAAGACTTAGTATATGTGAAGAAGACTCACAAGGATGTATGTTGTTTTACAGCACATGCTGGGGAAGAAAAACAAGTGTATAATTTCAAATAGCCTTTGAGAGAAGCAGTTCTGAGATCTGCAGGGTATGTTAATAATAGACCCAGAAGAACAGATTTTTCCAGGCCATCTCCAGAGACAGGAAAAAACCTCATTCATGTACCAAAATCAATAAACATCAGGCAGAAAAGAAAGAACAGCACAAGATAAAATTTGGATTGGGCCTTTCAGTATTTTCCATAGAGGGGAAGAGGCGTAAAAACCCCAATACTATGCCTTGCAAACTCTACTAAATGTAATACCAATACATATTCAGATTGTTTTCTTGAAAATGAAACTAGATGTTACTTGCAGGTTTGATGACAGAACCCAGATCTTGCAACACAAGTCAGCAAAAGAGGACTCAGATGCTTTTCGATATGCACTATCATATAGCCTCACCATCCTACAGGCAGAGAAAATAAGACAGGAAGGTGAGTCCTATACAGAGCTTATCATCCCCTTTGAGGTCCTCATCAATGCCTTTGGAGTGAAAGACTGTCCTTTCCATTTAGCTGAATTACCTTACATTTGTAATTTTAGCCCTACTGTGATTAATATTGTGTTCATTTCAGGATATCAGCTGCAAAATTGCAAAGAATGGTAAAGCATCCAGTGAAATTCTATCTTCTTCTCATACTCACTCACTTAAAAAAAAACTTACAAACCTTCATATATTACACTAAAACCCAGAATTTAACTGCATGAAGAAACCTATTCCCTACTCAGCATTTTTCATGTCTAGAAAAGCTATGCTGCATTGCTACTCTAATAAGTAGTGTGACTTTGAACACCATAATACACAACATCTGTGTCCACTCCCAATGTGACCAATGAGAACTAATTTTCCACAGCCAGGATAAATTATCATCTTCAAGGATGAAAGCATCTGTCTCCATGATGTATAAACATGTCTTCCCCTTTGGCCTAAGCAAAGCTTCATCCAAGCAAGGGAGCAGAAGCAGGGGCATTACAGCAAAGTTACCCCTTGCGGGAAACCAGCTGTTAGCTATTTATCTTCGTGTGGCCAAGGAGCCTTTATCCAAGATACAGCTGTTCCTTCCTTTCCTCCTTATTAGCTACACCTGCCTCAAGCAGATGAGTGTGATTGTTAAATGCTTTTCTCAGTATTTAAAGTTTTAGATCTGGTCCTAGAACTCCCTTTTTCTCACTGGTAGTAGTTTAAAGATGCTATCAATTTATCTTTGTGGTAAAAAAGAGACAGGCTTATTTTTATTTTCATAGAAATGAATGAATAAAATATCTCTTGTTTTTTAAGGTACTACAAATCCAGGCAAGATACCTATTTTCTTTCATCCAGCTATGTATTCTTAATGCAGCTGTAACATTATATGACCTCAAAAATTTTAATAGGACTGAAATTTCCCAAAGGAAACATGTACTCCAAAGCATATGTCATATGGTTCTTTCTCTCTATGTAAGACTCATACAAACATTTCGTGGCAAATTACTCTAACTACAATCACATTTTTCCCTTCAGCTGACAGCATTGGGTTCTAGAAGCACAAAGTCACACAAGTGTATGTTTTCTACTTACCCATATGCAAGTGTATACTTAAAGTCTTCATATTTGCTTCCTGTCCTACCCTTCTTAAGTCCACACTCCTCTGCAGTGCATGCTCATACAATTCAGCAAGATTATTTACAGAAGCACTGGAGGGCACCACACCAAAACTGAAATGCCTTTTCCAGACATTGTACAAACATGCAAGAAAAAATTACAAACTACACAGATAAAACTTAGGAGCAAAGAACAGGCAGAGCTGGAAATAGATCACAGGTGTCCCAAATTCTCACTCAGTGCCCTTTTTGCTCATAAATGATTGTCACAGTTGTCGTAACGTTTATATCTGAAGCCACCAAAGCATGTTTGGAAATGTTTGCCTAGCAGATTCAGCTTCCGAATGGCACAAGGCACACTGATCCATTTATCTGAGGCTTCGACTTTGCCTCTTCACTTGATCAGCATCCACAAAGCATCTGAAGTTCCATCCAACGGACATAAAGGTTGATGAGTACATTGAGAGCAAGCACCAAGGCAGTCAGAATTCATTCAAGGCAAAAGCTTCTTTCAGCTTAAGAAGCAGATGAGTAAAAGCAGCTCCTGCTGACAGCCAAGGTCTCCACTGGCTGCATGCCAGACACCTGCATGTCTAATGTATTCACAGGTGGGGCTGCCTGTAGCCATGGGCACCCCAGGGCAATGCAGACTACACGAGCTTGGCCTTGCATGGTGTCCTTGTATGTTTTGATGGGAGCACACACGGTCTCTCTTCTTCCATTTGCTCTCAAACAGCAGTAGCGACAATCCAGGACAGTTTCGTTCCTGACACCATTCTTTGCTGACTGGGACTCCATTCTGCTAGAAATCCTAAAATCTGCAAAACATTCCCCGATGATGGAATTCATCAGAGGTTGATTTCTTTTTCACTCAGGAAAGGCAAGGGATGATAATTGCAAATCATCCCAGTAGATAAGCAGGCCAAATAAAGCAGTGTCTGGTAATTCATCTAACCAACTTCTTGGAATTAAAAGGGCTTTCTTGTAGATTGAGAATAAATTAATCATGAATCTATAAACCAAAAAGCACTGGTAAACTCAAAGAGAATAATGAGTACATGACAGGAAGCAGAGCATATCATATGCAAGGATGTATTTTCTCATTAAGCACTAC
This sequence comes from Leptocoma aspasia, assembly GCA_013399835.1. Classification (NCBI taxonomy): domain Eukaryota; kingdom Metazoa; phylum Chordata; class Aves; order Passeriformes; family Nectariniidae; genus Leptocoma; species Leptocoma aspasia. The sequence continues at coordinate 2,015,455 of VXAX01000826.1, forward strand.
ACATAAATATGCAACTTTCTTTTCTGAAGGACGTGAAGGACAGGCTGTAGGTAGAAAACACTAAAAAGGAACAAACAAAAGTTTGTTCTTATTCAACCACCTACATTATTTCTTATAAAAATAGATGCATGCAGACAGACAAAACAAAAATGGGAGCATAGGCATATGCACAATATATTCACCAAGATTTAAATAAAGGGATGTTTGGCCATTTGGAGATGAAGGTTGTTTGAATTTCTTCAATTAGTTGGGAAAGGATTTCAGCAGCAGTTCAATTATTAATACAATTTACATTCATTTTTTTCTCCAAAAGCAGAAGGGCGAAGGAGGTGAAATTACCCTTTTCTTCCCTCTAATGCTTGTCCTGCCCATAGTCACCTGGATACAGTGCAACAAGGCTCCTGAGGCTGCCTGTGCTCTTTGGCCACACACTAATGTAACTTTTGCATGTTTTATTATAAACTCTGTGGGTTCTTTCTGGTTATTAGCTGCATATTGATTCTAGTACTGGCCCTGCTGCAGCACACTTTTACTTANATATACATATATATATATGTATAATATTGTATTGTATTTCTTCTTGTTGCTAATGTAAATTAAAAGCCTTATAGAGTATCTGGTTTCCCAGAATGATCATTTCTTGGAGTCCTAGAGACCAATATATATTGGTTTGAGAGGTGTTTCAATACACCTCTCCACCCTCATTTTCTCTAGGTTGCTTTAACATAAATAGTACATTTTTAAGATAGAAATTTTTATTGTCATGGTAAACTTAAAACCAGCCAGCTTTTTTTTTTTTTTT
>VXAX01000826.1:2016351-2035181 GCA_013399835.1 Leptocoma aspasia
AGGCTGTAGGTAGAAAACACTAAAAAGGAACAAACAAAAATTTGTTCTTATTCAACCACCTACATTATTTCTTATAAAAATAGATGCATGCAGACAGACAAAACAAAAATGGGAGCATAGGCATATGCACAATATATTCACCAAGATTTAAATAAAGGGATGTTTGGCCATTTGGAGATGAAGGTTGTTTGAATTTCTTCAATTAGTTGGGAAAGGATTTCAGCAGCAGTTCAATTATTAATACAATTTACATTCATTTTTTTCTCCAAAAGCAGAAGGGCGAAGGAGGTGAAATTACCCTTTTCTTCCCTCTAATGCTTGTCCTGCCCATAGTCACCTGGATACAGTGCAACAAGGCTCCTGAGGCTGCCTGTGCTCTTTGGCCACACACTAATGTAACTTTTGCATGTTTTATTATAAACTCTGTGGGTTCTTTCTGGTTATTAGCTGCATATTGATTCTAGTACTGGCCCTGCTGCAGCACACTTTTACTTACAAACTTCTAAATTATATCATTAGGGAAGCCTGCCTTGTATGCTGGAATCCTTTCTACTCTCAAACAAACCCTCTACTGCCTCCTAATGTATTAACTGTGAAGGGCTGGGTGGCTGGCTACTTGTAATCTAAAGGTGGTGTCATTTCAGAATCTGATGTGAGATTGAGCGACAATCAGTCAATGAGGTCAGTGTCTCTAGGGTCTTGCTCATCTCTCTGGAGTCACAGCAGTGAAACAGGTTGCACAGGTTGCAGAAGGTGGTCATTAAATCATTTGCTGTTCTACCTCTGTCTTTCTTGTACAAATGAAAATTATTCTGTGCTGTAGCAAAAAAAAAAAACAACAACACCAACACCGAACCAAAATACTACCCCTTTTCAAAGAGCGGGGCAGCTCTTCTGGAAAATAAAATGACCCTATTATGTACCTCATTGTATCTTATATATACATATATANTGTCACAGCTCGCCCACCGCGGGGTGAGAATTCATTCAGGAGTTTCTAGTGCAGCAGATGACTATTTCCTGAGCACTGCACATTTCCTGCATGCACAGGCCGTTGCATTTTACCGGGGTTCCTCTCCAGAGAGAGCCAGTGGTTTGTGCTAAATTAAACCAGCATCTCCCAAAAATCATCACTGCTTGAAGGTAGTTGTCTTAAATCACACCAAAGTGGGTTCTTAAGTCACTTCCACCATCCTAAAACTGTGTTCTATTTCTCTTTAGAGTTTTCCTAGACCTCTGGTCATCTTCTGCTTGTTTTTTTTTTTTTTTTTTTTTTTGTCTTCTTAATAAGTTTTGAAGCATAATAAACTCAAACCAGTATGTTTCCTCAATTTTCTCTATTTTTTGGACTTCTTCCTGATGTAGCGACCTGTAGCTTCAAGCACATCTGCCTGGTTTGTATGCTATCTTCAGCATTTTAGGTTCAATGTTTTGGGGTTTTTTTACATTTGAGATTTTTAAAAAGCGTTACATGAAAATTATAGAGAACCAACATCACAGTGAACATACACCTTCTTTGTTTCTTACATATTCCTTCCTCTTTCCCGCATGTCCATCAGTGACCGTGCACAATTGGCATCCTTATGCTCTGCTAATGCACTTGCATTTAAATACCTACTTTACTTATGCAATACTCTAATTTTGTATAAGCTATTTTAGTCATCTCTGCCTTTTTCTGTCTCTAATTCTTGATCCTTGGTATGCCAGATCACATCTTAACCCTCTTCTAGGATTTAAGCCACTCCCTGTTAACCTTCTGGAAGACAAACTAATTCCATAATGACCAAGTAAGAACCAGAAATATTACTCCCTGTTAACCAAAGGCCCATTTCCATTCAGAACTATTTAGAAAAGGAAAAGGGAAAAAAACCCATGGTCAGAGTATTTCCCTGGTCTCTGAGTTCTTTTAACTGAGTAAGTGCTGACTGCACTCACTGGATCAACAAGGCTGTACTAAAAGCCATGGAGGTGCTGTGAAGAGGTTGAAAAATAATCCTAGAACTGTCTTTTCAAGCAGCATGATTAAGAGTTTTCTTTCAATCTCATAGAACCAGTCATGTTCTGAAATCAATAGGGATTGTTTTCCAGCTCATGGATGTTCAACTCTTGTGTTTATTTATGATCAAATTGGCATTTTTTCACTTTAAGTGTATTTTTGATATTTCATATCTATAATGTGTTAGATATGTTACACCACAGAGAAACTGACCATTTACAAGAACAATCAGACAGTCTAAAAGTTTTTTTCCATTGTTTCTGAACCAGTAAAAACAGAAATTTAACTAATTGCAGTAGAGAAATAGCTTTCCAGTCATCATTGATAAGGAAAAGCTCAGACCATTCTCTCTTAAAACGTGTTTTCACAACCACCAAGGAAAAAGAGTGGTCATTAAAACTACTAGTGACACTCAGGTTCAACACAACTTGTATCAGAGGAGAAACATTTTTAAAATGCACAGCAGAAGTATCCTGAGTGAAATCCACCTTGAAATGTTGTAAGGAAACCACTGTCATCTGTGTTGGACACAATTCAGCTTTGTTAAAAAGCTAAGAAAATGGATTGAAAGGCCAAGAGAACTGGGATTGTTCAGCCTGGAGAAGAGAAGGCTTCAGTGTAACCTAATGACAGCCTTCCAGTAGCTGAAGGGAGCCTGCAAGAAAGAGAGAGAGACTATTCCCAAGAGCATGTAGTGACAGAATGAGGGAGAATGGCTTCAAGTTGAAAGACAGTAGGTTTATGTTAGATAATAGGATAAAATTCTTTACTTTGGTGATAGTGAAGCACTGGAATAACTTGCAAAAAATTGTGGGTGCCCCATCCTGGGAAGCATTTAAGGCTAGTTTGGATGGAGCTCTGAGCAACCTGGTCAAGTGAGGGGTGTCTCTGCCCATGGCACAGGGGTTGGAACTAGATGGTATTTAAATCCCTTCCAACCCATGGCATTCTGCAATTCTGTGATTTTTTTCTGTTTTCCAGAGCCAAGAAGGTCAAATAAAATCAGGGAGATGGATAAGGAAACCCACAGTTATCCATTTTCTGCTGCTGTTTTTTGGGTTTTTTTCCTCTTTTGGCATAGACTTGTGTTACAAGCATATAGCTAGATCTCTAATAAACACATCTACTAAGAATAAGCAAATATGAAAGTGCAAATTCTACATATTCAAGTTGCTTCTAAAGTTCTGCGTTCCTTTGTTTTAGAAAAATAACAGAAGGAGCCAAAGAACCCAACAAAATTATGGAAAGAAATACAAATCTTATTTTAACTTGCACTCATCACTCCTGAGCTCAGTAGACACAGTTCACTTACCATGTCCATTAGAAACTAGTCATGATATGCAAGTCAGGATAAGCAAACTCTTGTATAAAGGATATTTCAAGTGCATCAACAGCAAGGATGGCAGGAATAGAAAAGGTGGCAGATGGAGAACATGGAGGAGGTGACATAAGGACATGAATATGACACATTGGAAGGTCCCTAATGTCCTTCACAGAAAGGGTGGCTATCCCACAAAATGCTTCTACAATCATTATTGTACCAAAGGAACTGCACAACATCTTGTTCACCTTGCACTCTTCCATGTCAATGCAGCTGAGTGGCCAGAAGGACTGAGATGTTCTTTCCAGCACAGGCTGGATTTTCTTCCCAGGACCTGGAAAATTTCGTTCTGAGTATAGTTTAAAAACCCTTACAAGCCAATACTTCAGTTAACTATGTATATTTAGTTTTACACTTCTCACTCTTACACAGAAAATTTAAAAGATCATGTTGCTCGTGTTTGATTTAATTAGTACTTGGGGAATTGGGTCTGGCAGGTTACACGGCTGCTTGCAGGGTGGAAATTCTCAATTAGCAATATGCAAATGAATGCACAAAAGCCATGTTTCCTCATTTTCACCTTTGACCCTTTCCTCAATTTCAGGGGATAAAGCAGGCCAGTTATAACTTTTGTCAGAACAGGATTAATAGCTTGAGTTCACACATCCAACGTGGGGCTGCTTTTGTCATCTCACAGAACAACAATAAGCACAAACCACTTAGATGCTGTCATTTATAGCAGTTCATATGTTTCAAGTATTTGTAAAGTTGGGGGCTTTCTAATGGATCATTGTATTTCCACATTTTAGTAGATTCATTTTGCTGTTTCATTCTGCACGAATTATTCATTATCAAGACATGTTCTCTTTGAAATCAAATTTTGTCTTTCAACTCTGCAAAACTAGAATATGCTTCTGTGCTGGTTGTCTTGCAAGTCATAGAGAGAATCTTATTTTTTAGTCCATTTCTATTTGTATTTCTTTCCTGTATAATACTTTTATAGCATCCCTTTAATATTGGTAGGAAACCCAACTAGAGTCACATGGCTGGCTTCTGTGTTACCATTGATAAAACTCTGCTGGATTTAATGGTCTTGGGCATCAGGAATTGGTGTGTGCATCCTGTGTAAAATAATATATTCAGCAATAAATAGTTGGAAACCTAAGCAGTAAAAAGCTTCTCAAGGTTTCTCTGAAAAACAAAATTCTGCTGGAGAAACCAGACTGGTTTTGCTGTTTTGCATTTTTTTAATCTGATGTTTATTATTGCACAGTCCTTTTCTATGATCTTGTTTCTAGGGTCATTGGCAGGACAAACATTATTTCCACTTAAATGACACAAAGCTTTTTAGTGTATTGGAAGGGAAGAGGGAAGACTCTTTTCCTTTCTCTATAAACATAGAAGCTAGCTCAGCAATAGAAGGGATGAGATTACAACTGATTAATTTCTGTACTATGGAAGTAGAAAGACTTTAAAAAACCCCATAATATTTGGTCAAATATTATTTTTATGTAGGTGGTATTTCGAGAAAGCCCATTTTTGCCCATCTTGGTAGGTAATTGTTATCCAAGAATATTAGAACTATAAAATTAATTGAAAAAAAGGTTCAATGTTTTGAACCTTTTTTGAACCTTTTGAACCTTATTATTGAAAAATATTATTGAAAAATAAAAGAAATAACATTATCCTTGCCTGAGTGACTAGAAAGTGATGACTTATTTTTTTCACAAAAAAAAAGTTTTTCTTTGATGAGCAATAAGAAAAGAAGCTGATGAGAAATGGTTTTCTTCTCTGATTCATTTTTGAAATAAGTTTCTCAAAGAAGTTTCCTGCTGTTTCAAAATAATGCAGAACATTATACTAAATAATTACTAATGAAAATATATTATCTGTTTCTGCAAATACAGCATAAGTTAGTTGTTTGACTGTAAAGAAACGTTACAAAGAAACATGGTTAGATTACTGCAAAGGTTCAAAACAAACCAAGGTTTTTGTACTTACAGCCTGCACATTCTGCAGGTTTCATATATCTGTTTCATATGTACACTAAAAGGGAGAGATCTAAAGGCAGGAAAAATTAGGTGAAGATGAAAATGAAAAACTATATCAATACCTTTCTGTATATAATAATAATTGCAAAATTTTGGTTCTCTTAGAATTTGGCACAAGCATTTGATTCAACCTCAGACTTACTCTTTTCCATTTAACAGGCATACATTACACACATTTCAATTAGATTATATTTTTCAGAGGAGGAAAATAAAATAGCTGATAGTCACATCTGTGATTACATGCCATAGTCAGGAGTCCCCTGAGAGTCATAGCCAAAGAAGACATTTGTCTGCATCTGTCCATATACTAAATATCTCCTCAGAATGAAATAAATACTGTCAAAGAGTATAACCAAAACAGCAAATGGAGCAGCCTGCAGGAAAAAAAAGATCAGACTCAAGTGTTTTTAAAATTGGATGTTTGAGGTTAAGCACTGAAGAAATACCCATTTAGGCTGTGGGAAATGAGTTCTTTAGGTTACAGATGACTGAGTGCTCATGGACCAGAGGCACAGCTATCAAGTGAGTTTTACAGATGCAGGATGACCTGAGGACAGAACACTTAAAATCCCTGAGCCCTGAAGTCAGGCAAGGTTAAACACTGAATTAGGGGCACTGTTTCATTCTTTGCATCACATTCCTGGCCTGTCAGCCTGGGCCATTCATTCCAGATAAAGACAATACCTCCACATATTCTTCACACTTCTGAAATTTTACTGGAATATCTCTGCTGGTTCCTCTGCTTTGCTTCTCCAACACTCCAGCCATGAACTGACAGCTTTCTTGGAGCTTCACTTTTCTTCTGCAAGGCAAAATGACAGAATCACAGAATGGTTAAGGTTAGAAGGGACCACTGGAGGTCATCTAGACCCTGCTCAAGGAGGGTTTCTTAGAGCACATTACTCAGGATTGTTTCCAGTCAGCTTTTGAGTATTTCCAGGTAAGAAGACCCACAACGTCTCTGGGCAACCTGTTCCTGTCATCCTCAGTAAAGATATTTCTCGTGTTCAGGTAGAACGTCCTGTGCATCTGTTTCTGCCCATTGCCTCCATTGTCCTATTGCTCAGCCAAGAAGAGCCTGTCTCCATCCTCTTGACAAAGGCATAGGGTCCTAATTGCCTTATTCTCCACAAAAGAAACAGTGTTTCAGTCTCAGCAGTTAGAAAATATCTTTCCAAACTTTACAGAGCAGGGGTGTTTTTTACAACCTCCTTATTAGGTGGCATTTGATTTTAATTTACAACTGGATGCATTTGTGTCAAGCCATACAAAGTCTGTTCTTCATGTTTGAATTTCATTTTCTGTCACTTTCCTTTTAATGATTTTGGAATCTCATAAAATTTTACAGGAGTTGTCATTTTTCTGATACAGCATAAAAATCTCAGCATGATATAACAAGGACATATCTTTGCTTTTAGACTAAAATAAGTATTCAGAGTTGTCTTCCTCACTGCTGTCTAATTACTTTGATTAGGTCTAGTGTGTGGTTTCACTGTTCATTATAAAATGTGATCTGTTTTTATAACACAGATGTCTTCCTGATCCTTTTTTTTCAAAACCAAATTCTGTACATTTAGTGCCCAACTGATGGCTTCTTACTGCTTTCAGTGAATAATTTTCCATCAACAGTCTCATTGATCTGTGTGAATACATGCTGACCAGAGAGAGTAAGTGGGTTCTTACATATTAATGATTTTATAAAGTGATTCATTGCTTAAGTTGCAAGAGGGCACATCCAGATTCCCTAAATGTGGTGCTAGTGTCCTCAGTACTTCCACTGAGTCTGAGCTCTTTGATGGAAAAATATTCAACCCAAATATTTGTGTCAGAACATACCCTTGACACCTTAAAGGGCTCCAAAATGCATCCATCCCTGCACTAACGTAAGAGGGATATGGGAGTGGACAAAGCAACCCAACCTAGACAGGGAACATTTTCCTGCCAGTGGCTCACAGGGCAGATTGCCCTGAAGCCAAAAAGAAGCAAAGATGTTTTGAGCTATCATCAGCCTTCAGAGCTTCTTCAGTTCCAGGAAGAAAACACAAACAAAAGATCAGTTCTCCAGGTACACAGAATAGAAAGTTTGAATGGACTCTCAGCACCTGTGATATATCATCAGACTGTACTGACAGGTCTGACTGTTTCATACTGCAGCCACTATCTTACCATATACAGCAACTGCTTCTTGAGACAGCTGGAATACTCTCCAGAAAGCAGCTGATTGCTCTGAGAAAAGATGTGCCAAGTACCATCCTTAAAACAGGGAATTTGATACCTACTAGAGAACAGCCTGTACAGAGACTTTATGAAATCTCTGTTCTTCACTGTTGGATCAAAGTCTTATGAGCTGACACCTGTGGGCTCATGCCTTGAAACAGAAATGTTTACAGACATGTGCATCTTCATAAATAAATAACCACCAAATCATGTCCCTGTGTGCATTTTCCAGATGTTTTTCAGAGGAGATGACTTGTAGTTACACTTGGAATTTATGATGGAGCATATGTGAGGCCCATCATGGGCAAAAAGCAAGAGCTACACTTCCCTTTTCACCCATTTCAGTGACTAGCCCATAACTGGACAGCCCAATCCTTTACTTCACAGCACCTACCTGCTGATTTAATCTTCCTGCAACTTGATCTTCCTACAGCTTTGTCTCTGTACTGTTTTGGCCCAGGGCTACAACATGCCATTTTCCTTAGTCTGTTTAATTAAGTAAAATCGATCATTCTTTTGATGACTCCTGGAACAATGAACAAAGAGAAATTCACCCATCAGATCAGAGAGGCACCAAGCATAAGTGGGTACAGGATCAGGAAGTCTGTCTCAAACCTTCCACAGATATGGAGAAAGACTAACAACATCAGGCAGGCTAATGTAGTTCAAGCACCACTTAGTTATAACCCATAAACATTACTGAACATGCTGAATGAGATTTTTTTTCAGGAAATCATCCATTTACCAGTTTTTGGACTTTCTGAAAAACAGAAGAGTGGTAATGAAAGTTCCTATGTAGGAATGAACAGTTATTGAATAAAATACTCACAAATCTCTTTCCATCCTCTTCCCTTCTCTTTCCATCAAATTATTCACATCAATGCAACCGCCTTTTGCCTAAGCACCTCATAAGTGAGATGGGTCATCTTTTAGTGAGAACATTTTAGACTGATTAAAAAAATCTGAAACAAAAACCTCCTGATACAATTAAGTGTTTTCCCTTCTTAAGCTGGCCTCTCAGGAGATATTCCATACTTGTGGAAAGCACACCCAAAATTACAGACAATGCATAAGGGCTGGCTGAACTACTCCAGTGAGGTCTATGTATCTAGGAGGGATTAAAAACTATTAAGGGACAAACTGACTGCACAGAAGAGAACAAGGAATACCCCATCGTGAAATTAAACACATTTAGAGAAAGAAATAATCAGACCTAGAATTTTAAATGAAATTTCTCAGAAGTTCTTCTTTTCTGTAAAAGAAGAATTGAATCTGAACAAATTAATGTATTTAAATGTTCTGTCATGAAAAAGTACTTGCACTACTTATATTATACATTAGAACCATATTTACAGAGTGGATCAGAAACAGTAGCCATTAACTTGAAGATTTGCTATTTCTAAAAAAACACAATGACAACAAAAAAGCCTACATATTTTGTTTATATGTGTTTTACCTGCTCAAACATTTAGGCTTTTAAAAGTTTAAGACAACAAGACTAAGCTGCAGAGCTTATGTATGGGAGCCACTTTCAACAGGTAACACACAGAGAATGGAAGACAAAAGGTAGCATAAACAGCAAAGGCCAGGCATGCTTTACATTGATCAGTGGTGGCTATTTACTTAGATATTGTATCTCTATACTATTTCTAAGCTGGATGTGACATCTTCTGTTTAATCTCTGGAGCTTTGGAGCAGGTCCAGAGTTTCAAATAGATTCCAAAATGCAAAATTTCTGCTACTCGAATTAATAACCAAACAAACAAACAAACCCAATGCTTAAGCTTTGCTACAGGCAGCAATGAAATATATTAAGTTTTTGGCTGTGACTCTATGGTATAATAGAAAGTACAAAGCAAATCCGCTTGTTGTCTTATATCCTTATAGTGCTGAGCCTTTACACCTTCTTGATTTAAAATTAAATGTAAATTTAAACATGTGCCTAATTGTGCCAAGAAAAATAGCTAAATCAGAAGAACTTGAAACAGAAATTATGAGCTCAGTTATTCCATCTGATATTGTACTTCTGTTTTTCTAAGCCTGCAAAATCCCCTGTGACTAGCATGCATTTTTCTACTGCTAATGAATAAATAATTAACAAATTATCATCCTGTCCATCTTAGATAATCATATGCAGATGATCAGGAGTCAGACACTTTCAGCCACATTAGGGGATCCAATTGTCCAAGCCTGTTGTAAGTTTAGGAAACACAGACTAACATGATTGCTGACTTCACACCAGTGCCTGGGAAGGGCAGGTTCCATCGATTGCCAACCAACAGGAATTCCCACACATGAGACTATGATGCAACAGGAAATCCCACAATGGAACTGTGTCTAAAAATAGTACCACACTTCACGTCTGCCTTGCTTTGTACAATGCCCTTAAAGTCATGCAAATGCAACATAATGAGCCACAGTGTCTTTTTAAAACAGAATGCAGTGGTTGTGCCCAACCTGTGTTAAGCAGTCCTTGGGAAGAAGTTGTCACAGCAGATGGTGTCCTTTTCCTAAGCCAGGTTGCAGAAATGGCAGAGAGTGTGAATACTGTGTAAAGGTTGTAAATGTCACTGTTGGTCACTGCCTGGGCACTTGTACAGAGCAGATGTCAGTGCTATAAAAACTGCCCAGCCTGCCAGGCCACTTTTCTGACAGGGGGAGTGGGTGTACACTGGAACCCACTGTGCTTCCTTTGGTTACTTTTCTTGAGCTCAAATTGGGCAATAGGAGCGGTCAGAAAGGGTTAAAGCAAAGGGTTAAATCCAACAGAATGACAAATAAATTTCTCTTTAGCAAGACACAAGAAAGAAATAAAATAGCAAAATGTGATGTAGGTGAGCACAAACCCACTGTGCTGGTGAATCCAGCTCAGCCAACTCCAGCGCTGATCACCCTGCAAACAGCGCTGTTTTCCAATGTGCAATTGAACCAGGGGAACTTGGTGAACAAAAATTTTAATTTAAGATGGGTATTATTGTTATTCTTTATTTCTTCAAGACACATTCAAGCCTTGCAGTGGTGAAAGATCTGTAAGTATCATGCTATGCCATGCTATAAAACTCAAGGTGCTGAACATTTAATTCTAAATATCAGAAAATGCTTGTGACTCCAGCTTGGGAAAACACATCCCCTACATGAGGAGAAATATATCACTAAGTCTCAAATACATTTAACTGCAAAATGATACATGATGTTCTTCTCCCAAACGTTTGTGCACTCATACTATGATACCAGACATACAAGACAGTTGAATACTGTAAGATTTGCTTTATTTCATTTATGGAAGAGACAAGAGGTCCATCAAAATCAATTACACCACGAAGATATGCACTAAGAGAAATCCAGTACCTAAGTTTTCTTCAGAGTTACTTTTGGAATGTTTTCATTAACAATGATGCTTAATAGTGTTCTTGCTAGTCTAATTTTCATTAGCCTTTATGAGTTTTTCAGATATTCATATTTGGGTGAAAATTGACCAAGATGTAGTTTCTTTTTGGGACAAGGTGCATTTTTAGCAAGCTGGAAGGAAAATAATTAATGAATAAGCCCTGGCTGCAAGTCAGCTAACAATGTAGGGATCTGTTTTGTCATCCATATTTTGGGTGTTTGATTTCATTGGGATCAAAAATCGGAATCATAGAATCATGGAGTCTTCAAGCTTGGGAAAGACCTCTAAGATCATCAAGTCCAACTATTGATTAATTAAGGTCTACACAGGATTGTGATCATTCATTTAAAGAAAATTCATGGCTCAGAGAATGTGAGCTATTCTAAAACCTTATTTTCAACCATTAGGTGCCATGCTGTGCTTTGGGAAGGTCTCAGCAGCATCCCTGGTAAACTAAAGAGACAATGTCCAGTTTCAAGCTATGTGGAAGCCTGTTCTTTTTTTCCTATAGATACAGATATTCTGTATGATCCTTGTTATAGTTCACAGTATCATGACATGTTCTGACAAGCAGAATTAACTCTCAGAAGCTAAATTTTGTTTATCAATTTCTGAACACTTAGTTCCACAGCCTTCAAGCCCTATTGCAGTGGAGGAATAAAACTGAGGTGTAAAATATATGTGTGCTTGCAAAGCATAGAATTACTGAGTCAATGCACTTGTTTTTCACCCAAGCATCTGAAAGGGATATGTAGGAACACTGGAAGTTAAATCAACATTGTATTGATATATAAAAGTGCTGATGGTGCAAAGGGAATAGAAACCAATCAACAGACTAATTGTTATCAAGAAAAATACTAATAGCTTCTCATTATCTCAACTGCAATGTATCTATTAAAATGGACTGTATCCCTGTCTTCACCTGCTCATTAGGATGGTGCATCTCTTATTAACACTCAATTAGAAGAAAAATTATTCTGAGTTTACTTCTGTATATAATCTCCTGAGAGCTGCTTGCTGTTTCCAAAAAGGATATTCACTTTACAACATCTGTTCTTCTTCTGTTTACTTCCCTGAAGTAAAAAACAAAAAAAAAACCAAAAAAAAAAAACCAAACAACTAAACAAATGAAAAACACAGAAGAAAAAAACACAAGCAATTCAACCCCCAAAAACCTTCATAATCCAACTTTTACTTTGCATTCAGCTAGGCTGTTTCTGAGTTCATTCATTGCTACAGTATAACCACCCTCACCTCCTGTTTAAGGATGCCACCAAAGCAGAGCACATTGTTTATACTTACAGTCTCATCGAGTCTCTGTTTCTGAAGGTGGATTGACAGGGTATTGGCCTCACCCTTTCCCTCCACAGTTTTTGCCACAAACAATTAGATCATTTATCTATAGAAACAGGAGCAGACAGACCTTGACCTAGCAGATAGTCCTTATGCTTTTCATTGTCTGCATGTATAGTTCTAAAGTACATTCTAAAGTACATCTAAAGATGAAATACACCATATTGCTCAGAGTTTAATTTCTAGTGTGAAAAATTACTCTCTAACTGCCTATACAGTATTTTTTACAACTGGCCAGACCGATGCTTCTGGCCAGACTTCAAAGCTCTTTCTGAAAACAACATACACTCTAAGGTTAAGAGGGGGAAGCACTGATTTCTTCCTGCCACTCGTTTCAAACATGTCTCTTGAACTGATTGAACACATGAATTGTCCTGCTGTGAGAAATGAATGGACCTGCTTCCAACAGAGCCTCTACATGATACTTTAAGCTGTCTTCTAGGGAACTTTATCTTGGTCATACACAAATATTAGCTCTGGACATAGCTGCAGTCTTATTTGAACAGTGAGATATTTTCTGGTTATTTCTTGTATTTCAGGTCTTTACAATCCAGCTCTCAGCATCAACAAAAGCAAGTGGTTGCTTGGAGACCTTACTTTGGTAGTTAGCAATCCCACAGATTCTCTTATATAACTAAAGTTTTCCCTTTCAGTATCCAGGAACAAGTGTTAATGAGCTTCAAAGTTTAATTACCTTTCTCGCAAAACCCTGAGAGATATCAGACTAGAGTACATGACACTCCAGCATGTTTGGCTTCACTGGTGCTCCTTTTTTCTAAGCATATTATGGCATATTAAAAGCTCTGGCAATCACCTTACAGGGGTAGAGCATTTAATATAAATCTTAATCTTCAGGAATTAAAATTAAAATCCCAGAAAAAAACCCCATGCACTAGGTTTACAGGTATGCAATGATCATTTTTCCAATGTGCTTTTTCTCTAGTAAGCCTTCTGCAGAAATTAATGAAAAAGTATTACCTTGGTTCATTTTCTTTCTACTGCATATTCAACAATAAAAGCCCTTCTGGACAAATTACATCATTCTTGCTAAATTCCATATCATGGTCTTCCAACTTTCATACCAGCCATTGGTATTCCAGAAATCCATTATTCTAGCTCTGCCCACTACCCAGGCTCAGTAAATGTACAAACCCAGCAATGAGACTGTCTCTCTCATGACTTTGGGGTTGTATATTAGGGTGTCTATTAAAAACAAACTCCAGTTTTCCTATTTGTTCCTTGCCTAACACAGCCGAGTTTGAAATAAATGCACAAAAGTAACTTGTTTATTGGCATTTAACACCTGCACAAGACCATGGCTTGCATGCAAACCAGGTACATGCCACATAAATGTCTTAGATGTAAGAAGAGCTACTATAAATATTAGGATCTCAGCAGTGGTCAAGCAGTGTGTATAGTCTTCCCCACTAATACCTCACCAGATGAAGCAAATTCTGAATTCTTTTACTCCATCTACCTGCAGCATGAGAGGTTGTCACACAGTAAGAAAACTCTTTGGACATACTGTGAAGAAGTGCTCCTAGGTAAGAATATTTTGTTCAATTTAAGACGGTCCAGTTATTTAAACTGGTATTTTCCTTATTTACAGAGTGTTTAGGATTAATGACACATAAAAAACCATACTGATGGCTTTTTCACCACATGGTGGCACATTCTTGTCTTGTTAGCCTGAGAGGTTTCAATGTATAGTTCAGTAAGGCTGCAGACACTCCAATTACCCAAACCGGTTTGCTTAAATAGAATGGTCATCTACTTATATGAAGGCTTGTGTCCCAGCCTTCATATAAGGACACCATAAAATACTGTCTTGAACACCAACAAGATACCTTCCAATCTCTGGGATGAACTATTCTGGTTCAGTGGAAATGGATTCCAACAACATACAAAAAGTTAATACTGTTCTCACCACAGGACAGTAAATCATTATCTTTACCCAATACTGATTCTCCAAAAAGGCCTTTATTTTCATCAACTATTTTTCTGAGGTCCTTTGCTTAAGGGACAGAAATATTAGCCACACCACATGAAATCAGGAGAAATATAATACATTTTATAAAGTTGCAACAGTAAAGTTCCATTACTGGTCTGCAGCCTTCCTGTCAGCCCCTGCTGAAGCTGCCAAATGAGTCTCCGAGGAGTTTTTTAGCAACTATCTTGGGTGTTAAGCTGCTTCATTAATTCTGAGTGCCTACAAACCTCTGCAGAACACAGGAGAACTCCTGGGGTGAAGTTTGGTCTTTCTTAGTGAAAGAGTGTAGATATTTGGAAAGCCCTTCCACACAGAATGACTTTGCTTATGACTATCAGCCCACAATACAGCTTCATGTCCAGACTTTGATACAGTCAGGAACCCTGAACACCCAGAAGGGCTGGTAAAATGAACTGAACCTTATTACTCCACACTTAACACAGGAGCTATGGACACTTGAGGCCAACTTCAAATGAAAGAGATAGAGCAGCACTTGAAGAAAAAAAAACCCTTAAAAACATATTAGAATCCAAGAAACCCGAGACATCCAGATGTGTTATATTTATTCATAGCCATAGCAAATTTACATTCAGTTCCAAGCTTGATATGATTCGGATTCAAATTAGGACTTGGAACTAAAGCCACAGATGGAAGATTTTATAGTTTCTCTACATAAATGCATTTCCCTTGGCATGTCTGGAACCTTTGATACTTCACATTTGCCTGAAAGAGGTGAAAGGCACAAATCTGCTAAAATTCCTAAAAATATTCATACTCTTCCTGTCACTTCTGATTAGGTCTTTTCCTGCAAGACCTGAGTCCTCCATCAGTGGTTAGATATGGTCCAGTTTTCTCTTTGATACTTTCTAATGTGCACGTGGAAGCACCAAGTTAATTGCTGAGGAAATTTGGGTTCAAGTGACTTCCATGTATAGATTAAGTTCAGGAACTGTACAAAGACACGTAGCTCCTGTACTTCACGGTTGCAGGATATAAAATAATTTCTGAAAAAGACTGCTTCCTAGGTGAGGTCAGGTGGCACATATGGCACATTTGGCTGAAGCTAAATTCCATCAAGAGGTTGGATACGAATAAGCATCTACGGCCATAACGCAGCCTGTGAAATTAAACATACATACCTGACAATCATCAGATTTTTTGACAGATCTGTAGGGCTCATGGATTCCTGACTTATATTATTGCTGCTAAAAAACCGCCTTCACCTATTTTTATCAGATTTTTTTACCTGAGCCATTCTGGAGAATCCTGCTGTATGATGAGACAACCATTATTAATGTCCTAATTTTTTCTTGGTGGTATCCCACTGATATAACAGGACATGAAATTTTCTGAGGCATGTATTTAAACATCCAGAACTAAGACCATCACAGATATTGCAACCATCTGTCCAGAAACAATAAACTTATCTTCAGTCTTAACTATATTTCCTATAGAAAAACCTGTCGCAGTCGAGCTAGAGAGCGAGACAGAAACTCACCAGCCAGCTGTGACAATATGAAGAGAGAGTTTATTTGAAACACACTACTTTTATAATACTGATAGTTGCCATTAGCTGATTGGTCTTATGGTAATTTATCTGACTCCATTGGTGACTTCAGCTAACACAGTTCCAAGGACACTGTCTCTAAACTTAACTATTGTTTACATTTCTTCTTCAAAGACTCATTTATTATCTCTAAAATTTCTCTTTGTCTGTGAGAATACAGCCACAAAAACCCAAAAGCCTTCAAAAAGAAAAGTATCACAAAATAGGATGACTTAAGTAATCTTGAATGACTATCATTATATGAGGCCTGCAGAGTTCAGATGTACAAATAAGAAGTTAAAATTTAAAGCATTCATTCTCTCAACAGATTCAACTCTGTAAACACAATCATCAAACTTACCAAGACAATGAGACTTTTTAACATTTGAACTTTAACCTTTATTCTCTGTTTTGATTTCTGTAGTTGTTTTATGAACCCAGATTTCTAAATACTCATGTAAGATCTGCCAGCTCATCAATACATATAAAGACACATTTCTAAGTCATTTACTTTATTGATTCAATGTTTACCAAAAAACCTAAATGCCTTGGAACCTAGATAGCATGTATATATATGTTTTATTACAATTGTTTTGATTTCCTTCTGCTTCAGGCAAACTTACCACAATAAAAAGCTAATAAACCTTGATCCAAAAGGTATGATCATCACATGATATTATGAAATCAGGAAAATATGAGGCTGGGTAGCAGCACTCTCTTTAGTTAAAAGAATTTTTAATAACTTCATCTTTCATGGTTGCCCAAAGCACCCTGTGAAATAAACCTTTAACTCTTACATAGTTTCTGTCTTAAGGGTAATGAGCCATATGTGAAGACATCTGCAATGCCTGAAGGAAATGATCATTAATTAGAGAGAAGACAGGATGCTTTCTGATTGCTGATATGGGATGGGGAGATGGGGGAAAGCTTTTCAAAAAGTCACCGGAATTAAGAAAGAAAATTAGTCCTTTAGTTGACATGAATCACTGTACATATCACAAGACATGAATATTGTAGTTATGATTTTTATTCCTTGTATGTGCTGGGGAGAAAAATTGCTGCACTGTGGGAGCGAGACACCAGAGACGAGACAGAGAGCCAAGAGAAGGGAATTCTGTGAAAAAGGCTAAGACAACAGCATATGTTGTTTGCATAGAAATCTCTTTCTGGAAGGTCTGGAAGAAGATGCAAAAGCAGGGCACAGATTGTATGCTTAACCTCTTACTTTCCCTGCTCTAATTGCTCTTAGTTTACAAATTACTAGGTCAGGCACTCTCATCTTACAGCTTTCTCTGGAAGTAGGTGAAGCCTTGGCATCTTCTCCTGGCTGAATATCCATTTTGAGTCACCTTCCTCTAGACCTTTATGAGGCACCATGTGGTGTCAGGCACAGCATCGTGCAGGGACAGCCCTATTTGCCTTCTCAATGAAGCATGTGAAGCTGGACTTGCAGCAGAGTGAGGGCTTTGTATAAATGTGTGATTTCTTCACTGATAGAAATCCCTGGCTTTTTCCTGGCTTGAAGAAAAGCAGCTGGAAGTGTTTTGCAACTTAAGGAGCAGAAGACACACATAGAATAGAGAAAATAATTTATAGGGCGAAGTAGAAAGAATGATTCATGCCAGCCCGAGATAAGAGGAATGAATTATCACCTTGCTGATCTATCCCCACTGATCATAAAGGGAAATGAGACAGCTAGCTCATAACAGATGCCTGACTTTTGGACTCCTGAAGTCAGACAACCATAATCCCTGTCAAGCTTGAGAGATTAGTGGTTTAGAGCCTCAAGTTCAGTGTGTTCTTGGAGGTAGCTTCAGGCTAGAATCCTCTCTTGTGCTCAGGTTTAGTGCTCTTGGTCTCCATCCCTTGCTCTCTATCAAAAATACCTACTTGGCTGTTACGTGTTCTGAGGAGGGGTATATTTGACAGGAAACGGGCACTTTTTATAGACTTGCAAGAACAGTCTTCTTTATAACAGCTTCATATATAAATACCACTGATTTTACAGGATTTCTTCACTGATGCTCTATCTGCATAGATCCATGATTTATATTTCCTGAGTTATATGAAAGCAAACAAATTAAATTAATGGCTATAGCATTTGCATATTTAGAGTGTTAATTGTTCAGTAAATACCATACGCTCACCTATTGTGAGAAATCTCAGTATACAAGGTACAAATTATCTAATGAATCTGCAACAGACTTGGTATCCAAGTACAGGAATAAAAAGGCACAAAGTGAACATAAATCATCTTGGATTAGCATGGCTCTGAGTACGAATTAATAAACTCTGCTGTAACACCTAAACAAGAACTACTTGATGTCACGTCACTTTGTAACAGGGAGCACAAGTGTTCTAGTCACTCACTTCCAGCTAGACAGGCAACTGAAGCATTTCTTTTCTCAGCTGAAACAAACCCTCAGGACAGACATTTATTCATTTTCTGCAGCTTTGGGTTTTTTGGCCAGTTGCTTATTTTTTCATTTCAGTGACCCAACAAATTATAATTCATTAATTTTACATGAGTGATTGAAGATTTTCCAGGGAAGGAATTAATAGAAATTTAAGAAAACTTGCTTCATGCTTTATATAAAAGAATAATTTTTTGATAGGGAGTTCTAGTGCATCCAGTGCAGGAAGCGCAACTTACCCTTAATTTCCAGCTTTTAGATTCCTTTTTAAATGGAAGATGTGGGCTTCATTAACAAGTACTCTCTTTTTTTTCTGAGTCTGCTCAGCTAAGGAACTTTTCTCTGTGCGCTTCGGCTGTTCTCCAGGTAAATATAGCTCTGGAAGCATGACAGTTATTCAGGATTTAGATGCATTCTGGGAATTTCTGGACTGTAAACCCTTGGCAGATGGAGACAGCCAAGAACATTTCTGCCAGAGTTGAGCCAGCATTATGATTAATGTTTACACATGACCTGTGGAAGCTAGAAAGAATATCTAAAAAAAAAAAAAAAAA
>VXAX01000826.1:2035225-2075487 GCA_013399835.1 Leptocoma aspasia
AAATGCCAGTAAGAAACCTCCAAGAGGACCAGCCTCCTCCTGATGCTGCTGTTAACACTACTTACCTAGGTGTTTTTGTCCTAGATTCTTCAGAAACAGAGTTGGCTGAATAACCACTACCTTTTTTTCCAACAGAGAATAGAGCCAGCTCAAGAGTTTATCAGGTATAACATGTTTCACTGTTTAGCACGTTGGATCTACTGATTGCTTCTTTCTTGAAAGTAAGACACAGCAACATCATGAATAACATGGCAACTTCCCAAAGGAGTTCCTCACGGGAGAGAGGAGGTGCAAGTCTGCACTGCTTGTTCTTCTGTGTCTTCAGTGATACAAAGCAGTAAGTATTATAGCATTTTTTTTTTTAACAAAAATTAATGTGTACTTAGACAACTATAACATTTTTACTCTGGGAAAAAAATTAATGTGATCTAACTACACCGTATTGACATCCTAGTGACTGACATGAAGGAAATCACAACTATCAGACAAGGACATAGACCTCAGGTGATGCTTGGAATTAAGAAAAATACACAGAAAATAAAAGACTTTCTTGAGCTGTCAGGAGAAGATTGCTTTAAAAGCAGGGTTTTGTTTCAAACAACAGCTTGGTAATTCTGATTTTTTGAAGGAAAATCTGTTTCCTTTTACTTGAAACACTTAGGGATCACAGCTCAGCCCTCAGTGACAGATGTTGGTAACACAGAAACTACATCTGGCAGAAATGCTCGTAATAAAAAAAATATTATGACTAAGACATTCATCCTGCCAACATGTATCTGTGGCCTTAACTTGTAACAGACAAGCATTTTGATGTTTGTAACACCAGGAACCAAGTTTAACTGGATTTTTTCGCTATTTTCTTTCAATAGCACAGCCCATTTGACATTTCCCCACAAGTGTTACTAGGAAGAGCAGAAGCTGAGTTATTGGTTGCAGTGACAAGAGATAAGCAGTCAGAAATTTTCAGGCTTGAGGTTGCAAGCCTGGAAACATCAATAGAATCAGGAGTGTAATCCTGAAAACAGTCAAAAGCAGAAATAAGATTGGGAAGTTACTAAAATAAGCCTTGAATTCTGCTTCAAAAGGGATATG
The DNA here is from genome assembly GCA_013399835.1 of Leptocoma aspasia. Taxonomy (NCBI): domain Eukaryota; kingdom Metazoa; phylum Chordata; class Aves; order Passeriformes; family Nectariniidae; genus Leptocoma; species Leptocoma aspasia. Next base: position 2,036,318 of record VXAX01000826.1, read on the forward strand.
ATAAAAATCCCTAGGTATTTATACCTTCCAAACACTTTTGTAAAGGAATGTAATGTATTTATCACTGCCCATCTGGGGAAACAGGTTTCTGGAGGAAAAGAGCCCTGACTGATCATATTCAGAATTATATCGTTGGATTTTGAATAGAGGTATTCGTGGTATGCTCTGCTGGGAGAGCGAGGCTGATCTCAACAGAGGGATCCACCTCACCTGTCCAAGCAGGTAGACACATCCTCTTTAATCCCCTCTCAGCTCAGTGAAGGGAAGCAAGAACTCATGAGGCACAATCCACCTGAGCTCTTTCAGGTGACTGCTGCAGACCCAGAAAAGCTGGAGAGTGTTCTATTCCTACATCTGTACAGGGATCTAAGGGTTGTTACTGCAGGATTAACTCAGCGTTCTAAAGTGAGGGGATCACTGGGTTGATCACTGAGTGCATCACTGGGTTGAGGAAGCATACATAATTTGGTGCCCTAAAAGTATTTGGAAGTCATAACTTCTCTGAAAAAGACTTGCACAGCCATTGAGAGAAGATATGTCCATTTTGGCATCTGTAACAGCTGCATTTGCTGTTACAAATGTTATTTGCTTGGGGACTCTTGCTGCTGGAGATCACACACACAGACAGTTACACATGCATGTTTAGTATCATCCTGCCACACAGCAGCACTTTATCCTTATGTAACTACCTGCTTTTCTTGCCCTGCACCTCCTCCACAGAAGAAGCTACCTTCCTCCTCCTCTTCCTCACACTTCCTCATCCAGGTCTCACAACCACCCTTCCTTCTCCGTTAACCTGATCTGACATACTCAGCTTTTCTGTACAGCTAAGAGAGCTTTTATTGAAAGAAATATTGAAAATAAAAATATTTAAAGAAGTCCATTTAAATATGCATTTTTATTTTAAAAAATGTTGGAAAAAAACCCCTTCAATTTAAGATGGGTATCTGCCATCCTGACATTGGGATAGCAAACACAAATGCAAGGCTAAAAGCATCCTATCCTTTCTGTGTGCTGCTGGTGTGTCTTCACAATTCTTGCCCAGTGGATGCCCTAGAGTTTTGGCTTATCGTTTATAGTAGCATTGAAAAGATCTCTGTAACTGGGGCAGGGGGAAGCTCCACTCCTTTTCCTAAAATATTGGGATTTTATTATTGATCCCTTGTTGTCCTAAGGATAGTAAAATTGCCTAGATGTATGTGCTTCACATGGCTTTTTTCTTCTTTGAGCAGTGTGGTCCAATTCCCCTCTCCATTCCGATCTATTGAATCATAAACTGGCAAGCTCACTAAGTGAGGGACCATAAGTGTAATTGCACTTAATTGACAGGACATCAGACATAGCAAACTGAAAGTTCAAGGGCAGAAATATTAATGACAGCTGGGTGTATATACAGTGACAGTAATTTTTTGATCAGGAATAGAATGCAGAGATGTTTTAATTGACATAATGTTATGCATGCTGTGCTACATTTAACCTGTTTGAAAGCTGGTGTGCAGGTTGCACAGAGTTTAACAAATTGCTGCTGTATGTGGTTCCAATGTGATTCTCAACTCCAGCTGCACTTTACAAATATTCATCATTTACTTAGTGAGGGAAACAATGCTTATTAACTTTTCTTACACTTCAACAAAGGTTACACAATTTTTTTTTTTTTTAGGTGGTTCACCTCAAGTCCCAGTAATGTTTTCATGGTCTCTGTTAGTTGCAGAGAAAGTAGATCAGGCAGCAGTGTGCATAGCCTTCAGGACTCTATATTGTCTGCCTAGGCCATGTCTTCTTCACGGCTCAGAGATCATACACTCTGTTGGTTCATCTCTAAATGGGTGGCTATCACTGGCTGTACCTTTAATGTTCTTCTGCTAATGGAAAACAATTAAGGCCAATAGTTTTAAGAGGGCCAGCCAAAGAGCTGGATTATGGCTTAAAAGGGGACTGATTTTCAGCCACTGCTTACAAAGTGTTTAAAATTGGCAGGGAAAAAAAACATTGTAAAATGCAGAAATGATCGGCAGGATTTGAGAAATTCTGCCCTAAAAAGTAATTGCAGGCTTTGATGAAATTTAGTATTACAAAGGTTGTATATTCACTGTTCAGTATAGGTACATTTCAAACAGGAAGCTATGCTTTACGTTTATGTTCTGATCCTAAATCCCTTATTTCCAAATGCACAGTCTGTGCTCACAAATGACCACAAAATTGTTCATATTCAGGGGCAGAAGTGTCCACAGAGTTATGTGTTATTCACTGCCACTTTCTAAAGGGATAAAACCTTCAGTCCCACTCTCTACAAGCTGGTTCCACTTCCATGCACACACCACCTAATCTGAGGAGTCATTTAATGCAGGAATGTTTTGAGTCACAGCTTCAAATTTTGCTCTCTTGTCTTTATGCTAGCTGTTATCAAACAGGCCTTTATATGAATTAACAGGAGCTAATTAGCAGGAACTGCAGATAAGCTTTTATGTGTTTGATTGTATAGCAAAGAAATTAAATGACTGATGTTTTATCTTGAAGTTGCAAAACCAAAATAGCTTACTGGTATAATACAAGCACAGACATATCCTCACAGGACCGACACATTCAGAATATCATTCTAATTAAGGTTTAAAAGGGAGGGGTGGAAGTTAATGCAAAGAACGCACATAGTAGTAGGCTTGTTCTGCAGACATCTGATAGATACATTATGAATACAAAAAAAGATACATATAAACAAAGAAATAATATTACAGGAGCTTTTACAAGATTTTTTCCTGTTACCTTGATTTTTCCCACACATTAGCTTTGAAACATTGTTTAAGACCTACATTTGTTTATCTCCTGCAACAGTGGAAAAGACAGAATACCCAGAGAAGCAAGCTAATATCAAAAGATTGAGCAGAAACATCTTTGCTGCGTAGAAATTTATCATTAAAATTGTACTCACAGTTTGTTTTCTTCTGTGATTGAGTGTTCTGATCTGTTCTATTACTCAGACCCATACATTCAATGGAATATGTGTTCTCGGAATAGTGGCAGCATCTGTGTTTGCCTTTCAGGAATGGTGTAAAAGGACAATCCAAATTACTTTGTTTTTCCACTCACCCACTGTTGTGTACCTCAGAGTTTACAGAGGAGGTCTCTGGCCTTTTAAGAACTCACATTAATTTTGCCATTGATTTCCTGATTTCAGCTCAGTTATAGAGTAAAGGAAGAAGGCACGGTGTCACAGAAACATCCATCTCCATAATTCACGTTATGGAGAGCTATGTCACATTTTATCTTTGTGGACAGTTTCATGAAGGTGGGTGACAAAGGTTCAACACATTTTTAACCAGACATGACTGACACTACAGTGGAAAACACAAAACAACAACAGAATTCCATCAATCAAATGAAAGAAAGAGATGTGTACGGAGAGCGATCAGAGCAACAGGAAAGATCAGAGGTCTGAAACAGTCTGTGACAAAAGACAGTAAGTATTAGGGCTGTGATGAGACAAAAAGCAGCAGCTTTGAGCCACCAGAGACATGTAGGTCAGACCTGCAAAAATCCTGCTTTATCTTTTTGTAAAGATAAAGCACATAGAGCTCAGGAAAGACTTTTTTGGGGAGACTGCAAAACACCCATCACTGAAAGTCTCAAACACATGCCAGACAAACATCTGTCAAAAAGAACAGATGTATTGCTGACTCTACCTTCTTACAGGCTGTTTTATAAGATTTTTATACAGTACTTCACTTCTTAATGTGAATACACATTAGGAAGTGTATTCTTCCTAATACTCATCTAAACAGTACAGAAAAAATTAGCAAGTTAGATGTACAAGAAAAAGAAGCATGGCTTAAAAATAGACAAAAATTAATTTCATAGTAATTACAAGGTAGATGCACGTACTAAAAATGTAAGCATGAACCTTAATAAATTAAATTATCTTTAGAAACTAATAAATCTATGAAGTAATTACCTGTTCTGCTGAAAACACCTTTTTTAAAATAAAATAAAGATAATTAAAAATAATAACTTGGAGAACTGTAAGGTAGTGGAAAAGTTATGAACAAAAAGAGCTATACTAATACATCAAATATGCCTGGTGCTGAAATACTTTGGCATAGAATGGTTCTTCTGTTTCTTCTCTGGCATAGAATGCCCATCTTCTTATCCTACAAAACTGAGTTTCTGTGTGTGAACTCCCTCTTTGGAATGGTCTTTGGGAGCAGGTTTTCCCTCAAAAAATATCCCCAGCCATGAGTAGCTGCAGGCCAAAACTGTGCTGAGGACTACCTTAGAGTCTAATAGTAGGAACTCAAGTTCCAGTGAACGGGAATGTTTTCAGTCAAGGTTTAATTTACTGGTATAAACATAAGTAGCAATAGCAGTGCCATAGTTGAGTAATTCCCAAGATTCTCTGGGTCAACAGTACCACATGAGACTAAATACCAGGTTCCAGGGCCCAGAAGGTACTTTTTGCGGGCTGTTTGGGACCATAGTTGTAAGATTACAGTCCCTGAAGAGAGAGCATGGAGCAAAATGGCAAATGCAGTTTGGATGTTGTCTTTGCAACCTGAGATTAAAGAGAATCATGTGAATTTTGTCTCCTGAACTACAAAAGGGAGGGAGGGGGTTATATACAGTTTTTGAATGCATATAGGATTTCAAGTCTTAAGGAAAAAAACCTTGCACTCTCATGTCATTGGTGTTCCTAGGCTGCTCCCATTGTTTCTAGCCCTAGCCATTCTGAGAAAATTAGAATATGGAAAGTTAAACTTATGAATGTGACTGAACTTTGTACAGATTTTTGTTAGTAGGGTTTGGGTCTAGTCTACCACAGTATAGGCATTATTACTAAGCACGAGCCAGCTGTCTAGAAACCAGGAACACTGTCTAATCCCACATCCCAGAGTTTGTCTTTCATTTTATTGATAGGTGAGTGAATTGGATTGAAAGCTGAGGTTTTGGTCTGCTCTCCTGACTGACAAGCATGTTAAGCACATGGTGCCTATAAGAAGAGCTGCCTTTATTCAAAAGCAGGGGAGAGAAGCCAAAGAACATAAAGGCAAAGAACAAGCCCTCTTAGCTCTCAGCTCCACAGTCCTGCCCTTCAGACTGACATTCTTGGGCTTCCCTCTTCAACAGCATTAGTCTCATGGTCCCTCTGAAGCAGTTGAAAGTATCCTGCTTCACATTAGAGCAGTCAGAAGTTCAGATACTGGGAAAACTGTCACGCAGTTCATGAATACTTTCTTCCTGTACCTTGCAGGAACACTAAACTCAGAAAGAAAATTAAAAGAGAAAAAATTCATAGTAACTGAAGTCATGCTGCAACATCTAATAAGAACACATCCTTTATTCCAATAAAAGCTCTTTGTGTTAACTCTTTTATTAAGAGGGACCATGCAAATTTCTCTGTACACATGGCACATCAGAAGGGGCTTTCATAATGCAAAGCCTTAGAGTATCTTCTGAATGTACCTGGCATTGCTCTGAATTTGTGCTGCCTACTGTTCCTCTTCATCTCAATCAAAGAGAATAGCTCTGAACAAAGATTAATGAAAATCATTATTAAGGTGATTATTGGCAGAGATTATTTTTGCTGTTAGTGTCTGAGGCATCCATAATATTATGTGTAGAGGTGAGAGCCATTTTCATTAAAACTCTCACACACATACACACACATGCACACACATATTTTCTTTTAAGATCAAAAATCAGTCTTAAATTAAAGGGACAAATGCTGCCATCCTGGGTGCAACTGTTATTCCAGTCCCTCTGCTCAAAGGAAAAAGATTAAATGAACTGATATTATTTCCTAATTCCAGGCAGAAATGAATCACAGATCACTAGAGTCTCTCAGCAGTGGTTTTTTTAATTATATTTATTGAAATCAAAACTATTCATATCCCACTTTATAGTGAAGAGCCTGCTTCTTAAACCAAACTTTCCTCCAGTCTCAAATCTGACAGGATTATACACCAGAGATAATATAATTTACTCACAGAAAATGAGTAAAAAAAAGTTTGTCATTTATGGCCCATATAATTCCTTACTTGCCAGTCATCTGGTTCAAAAAATACTTGAAAGACCTTATTTATTGTTGTGGTCAGCAATTTTCATTCCCAAATAATACAAGCACATAACCAGCACTCATCTCTAATTTAATGTCCACAGACATTGCTGATGTAATTATGGATGAGAGATAACTTGCTTGATTTTAGGTTTTGTCCTGTACATCTGTGCTAGTCACCCTAGGTTCCATTTCACAAAGACTGAGAGTAGGAATCATCTAATGTCCTTCAGATGTCTATTGTAGGGTGAATCTGCCCAGAATTTCCTTTTTCATTCCTCTGAGGAACTGCAGGTACGTAAATTTTAGAAAGAGTAATTGTGCCCTTTGTCTGCTAGTCTTGCCTGTGAGACAGATGGTCAGGGCCTCTCTGGCTTTCTGGATGACCACTACACAAGAAATGAAAGACTGCAAAACTTTGATGCAGAAGTTGCATCATGAAACCTATCAAGACATGACATTTCAAAGAAGAATAATTATATGAGCTAATTTAAGAGTCCTTTCTGCCTTCTCTCAAGCCCTCAACCTTCTCCCCAATGGAATGTAAGTGACTAACTCTTCTAAGTTGTTCAAATATTTTTTTAAAAGGCCTGACCTGTAGCAAAACCCACTCCAATTAGTGGAAAGTAGGTACTATCTTCTCAAAGGTTTATTACAAAACACAAAACCTGACTGGCCTCAGTTGAACAGAGCCAGAAAATAAAGGTCAGGATTATGACAGCCTGCAGGCTACCATAATAATAAAACATGGCTGAAACAGAACTGAAATCCTAATCCTGTTCCAGCAGCAGTATAGTGCAAGAAAAGACTGTGAACACAAGGTCATATCCTTAGATGCTGCTGTAACTGGGCTTCCAATTATGTGTTGACTTAGAGCCATTGCAAGGCATTTCAGCAGTTTAGTTTCTTCCTTCCTCGAGAATGAGGGGGTAGACAGGACAAAATCTCAAGCTTGCTACTTCTGCTGCTGAGATTTTCAGGAGGATATTTCTACTGCAGATCGTGCAGTAGGAAGATCGTGCAGTTGTGTGCCCTGCAGCCATCCAACACACACCTCTCCTCAGCCTTTCACACATCTTGAGAGCAAAGTTTCCATTGACTGCCATGTGCTTCCCCTGGGAAGTGCCTGCAGATGGGCTCCAGAACATTTCTCCACTGCCTGTTTGCCTTTTAACCATGGCTTAGCAATGGATCAACTAGTGCCAACTAGTTGTGACAACTAGTGAGAGCATTTTGGAAATCATGAGTATTCAGTGGAATTCAATGCAAATTCAATATATCACTAGATATATGTAGGGTTCTTTATGTGCTAACAAAACCTCTCCAGGTCTGATCTCTGAGTGTTAGTCTTACATAATTTTGCAATGTTGCTGTTGTAAATTCTTTAAAGATAGTCAGATGATTGATACATTGTAAATTGCAATATCTATAAAAGATGGGGTGACTGCACAAGATTGGGTTTATCTCTCCACTGAAGCAATGAATTATCCAAGGGAGTATGACAAGCAATTCATCAAAATATAAACCACACAGTCAAGCAAGAGTATATATTCCTTTAAAACTAAGCAAAAGCCCATCAGAATTCAACAGCAGGCTTTCTGTTGACTTCAGGAGGCTTTCGATGCAGACCAAAGGAAAATTCATGGCTAAACTGGAAGGTGGGGTGTAAAGTAGGACAAAGTGATAAGCTGGAATAATACATTTTTATTCTAATTAATTAATTATTTTCCTCCGTAAAATTTCCATGTGTTAGTATGTTATGTTTGAGGTCAGTGCCTTAATCTTTTTTAGTCTGAACAGGAAAAGAAAGATTTTTCTTTTAAAATAGTGAAATACTGCGCACAGTAAATACTGGGCACACCAATTTCAGAATGAGAGAGTGCTATTCTCCCTTGGAGCAGCACATTCACCTCATCATTCATGGATTTCCTTTTTGTATAACATCTTGAGCAAAAATGCAATTCTTTCTCCAAAGTGAGCATACATGGCTTTATAGTGGAAGAAGGACCTAAACATTAAAGAATCGTGACATTTCCCATTAGAGAGAGAAAAAAATTTGTGTTTCTCTATGAGCCTTGTCATCTGCACAATTCTTTGTATGTTTTATGTCACTCTGTTGTGGTTTAACCCCAACTGAAAACTAAGTTATTGCAGCTTGCTCACTCCTGTCCCAGTGGGATGGTGAGGAGAACTGGAAAAAGGTAAAACCCATGAGCTGAAATAATAATTTAAGAATTGAAACAAAGCAAATTTAATAATGAAGATGATGATGATGATTGATGATGATGAATGATGATGATGGCTAATGATGACAATAAAAAAAAATAATAATGAAAAGGAAAATGAAAAGGAAAATGGGAGCAACAAAAAGAAAAGAGAAAAATAAATCCCAAAGAGAAACAAGTGATGCACAATAGCATTGCTCACCCACTGACTGATATCCAGTGCATCACCCAGCAGTGATGGGCCCCTCCTGGCCAACTCCCCCAGTTTATATACGGGGCATGATGTTCTCTGGTATTGAATATTGCTTTGTCCGGTTCAGGTCAGCTGTCCTGGCTGTGTTCCCTCCTGGTTTCTTGTGCACCTGTTGGCTGGCAGAGCATAAGAAACTGAAAAGTCCTTGACTTTGAATAAGCACTACCCAGAAACTACAATGCGTTAACTACAACAGCACTACAGCAGAAACATCACTATCCTAACAACATTATTCTCATACTAAACCCAAACCCACAGAGCTGTACCATCTACTAGGATGAAAATTAACTCCATCCCAGACAAACTCAGGACACACTGATGCCTCCATACACAATCGCCAATGCCTTGGTGACCTCCCCTGCTTCATCAGCAAGACATGATATCATTTGGAGATGCAGAAGTGGACAAGGAATTTTTTCCTACATCAGAAGCCAAGGTGAGGGAAAAAATCTCCAGCCCATCTCGAAGAAAAATCAGAAGCGCCATCTGGTTGTCAGACATGTTAAGCCTTTCAATAAAATAAGTGCTGCATTTTTTATTAACAGAAGCAGACTCCTACACTCGAGAGCTTAAACATAACTTGATTTTAAATCCTGACTGATGTTGTGTGTTCTGCACTGCCTGTTTATGTGGAACTTGCCCAATTGCAGACCACATTAGCCAATAAAACGAAAGATAATAATTCTCACTTCAGTATGTAAGGCAGAGGTTTGTGAAGTCCTTTTTACCAAAAGCCTGGTGAACTGAAATCCCAGAAAGAACACAGCAGAGACAACTGTAGCAGCAGCTCACCTGCTGTGCCTTAGTCCAAGAGATACCAGCACTGTTTGCATGGCTAATCTTCCCTCCCTCTGCTAATTCCACCTCCTGCATTAAAGGCTCTCAGTAATAGCATGTTCTGAGATAGAGCTGCTTGTCCAGCACAGAGGATATTGCCTGAATCATTTCATATATCCCCCCCTAAAAATGACCCACAAGAGCACCGAACAAAACTAATAATTTCAAATTAACACCCGTATGAGAGAGCACAGCCTCATCCCAGGGTTCAGAGTCACCATCTTCAAAGCTTTTTAGGAAAAGCTTTTTCATTTGAGTTTTGCCAGACTGCATGCACAATCTCAGGCAAGCAATAGCAAACATCAGAAGAGAAATTGTTCTGAGATACAGCAGGAAATTAATTGAAAGCATTGCGAATGTGTGCACACAAGTATAAAGAAACTGAATACTTGAAGGAAGAGTTTACTGTACAAACATTTCTCTTGTTATTCAGTCTAAAGAAACTTGACAAAATGCATTCAGAAAGGGGCTTTGTCAAGTAAAAATTACAAAGAGAGTGATAAATTGTAAGATAACAAATTTATCCATCAAGCTGAGAGTACCAAGGAACAGAGCCTTTCAGCAACAGCAGCATGAGAGCCAAAGCATTATATAGAGTACATCAAAATGGTACTGTGGCCAAGCACAGCTCACTGTAGAACGTAACCACTAATTACTCAATCCTAGTTTTGGGCAAGCTCATTTAACAACAGGACAACAACCTTGCACTGTGCTCCTAAATCCTTAGGTCCTAAATACCACTTGTCAAATGGATTTAAATTTAAATTCACAGGAACTATTTAAACTTGATTATTAGAGGTTTCTTTCATAGAGACAAATGGGTTTTTATGCACTCAGAATTTATAGACATGATTTCTAACCTTTTAATGTTTAAATAAATGCCATGGATGTTGGTGGAGATACAAATTCTCCTTCAGTGATACACAGAACTTTCTTCATAGGCTGCTTCTTGTACCTGTGGGCACAAGAGTTCCATCTTCTGAATGCAGCTGAGATGTTAGCCTGCAGGGTCTGATGAGGGATCTTTTCACCTGGTTCAAGATTGCAAAAGAGTGATTCTTACCTGGTCTCCCTGAAGCTACTTCCTAGGTACAACATTTCCTTGATCCCCCAGGAGAATGCAGGTTTGCCATTGAAAACAGCAGAGGCAGGGCTTTCCAGGAAGCCAATTTGTTATATTTAAAATACATCAGCAATGCACTGACTCTTCCACCCTCACCCCACCCAAAGGCAGGGTTGGCATCCCAGGGCTCCCTGGCCACAGCAAGATGGTGAAGCAGCAGAAGCTCAGTGGCCTGTGGTGCTGGGGTTGCCCAGAACACAGCTCCTCACCGAACATGCACAGTGATATAAATGTACTATTTTAGAAATATAAATTGAATATTTTATTAATCAAATGTAGTATCCATTTCTTTCAGTGCACCATGTCACTTGGTGGACATCTCCAATGACATTCCAGGGCTATGGCTTAATGTAGCCTACCTTACCAGACCTCTTCCCTCTGCTGAGGCCAGCTTCTCTCTCAAAGTCTGAGAAGATCCCCAGTAAAAAGAGTGGATATGGTCAGGAACGGAAGAAAGAGATGACTAAAATAAGGTGTCTTACCCCTTTCTTATTATTTTTTAAAAAGTTTAAGAAGACAGTTGTCCTCACAGAGGGTTGTCAGAAACTTGGCATTTTTCTCTAGCAGATCACATAGTTCTGTGCTGAAATAGACACATTTCAATGTCTTCTTTAATTTTTTGTTTGTACAATGTTATTTTGAATAGTCAGGTGGACCTATATATGTAATTTAACTTTATTCTCAATTCTTGATTTGAGTACAAATTTAAAGAATAAAACAAGTGAACAAAGGAAAAGTGAAGAATTGGTGAGCATCATAGGAAACATATAGAGAAATGCATTGCAGGGCAGGGTTGAGTGAATATTTTTCTCTTTTAGGAGAATATTTTTGAAAACTGTAAGGAGTATTTGAGTGGGAAAAAAAATCTGACAGTTTTTTGCAAGTTAAAGTAACCGAGGGAAATATTTTATATAAGTAGAGCATATCTTTACTGCTTTCATTCCTTGCTAGCAATAATGGACGTTAATATCATACAGGTTCATAATAGCAGAAAGCAAATCAACAAATCAAATCAAATCAAACAGCCAATAAATGGATATAATATTAGGTATATAGGATATAATGGATATAGTATTAGGTAATATTGGGTATGTAATATTATCTACATTCTGCACAAAACAAACACTAAAATTAGCTTAGCCATCAAGGTTTATCATCGTGCCTACAGAAAGACACCATCCTTTGGTTTTGATGTATGATGTATTTCCATGTATCAACAAGTTACTATTGAGTTATAGCACTCTGTCTTGTTATCATCTGTTGCCTGATCAGTCAAGATCAGGATCCAACCATGTCAGTGTCATGAATGGATGTGGGGGTTTAGATAAGTCCTTGCCTTTTGCCCAGGCCTCTGGCAGCAGGCAGTATCTTTAATGAGGTGGGCAGCACCCCAAAACCCACTCTTGTTGCCAAGTTCTTTATTAATGGCTGATTGGGTCTATTATAGAATGAATTATTTATACAATAGACAGAAAACTAACAGACGTAAGACTTAAGCTAATACTACACAGGAATAAGGATAAAAAGAGAAACTACTAGTAGATATATACAGTGTGAGGTTAAAGGTACGTATTAATTGTATTGAAGACGTATGAATGGTAGTGAAGAAATAATATAACCTAGGATTCAATGTATTTTACCATCCAGTGGTTGGTGGGGCACACATCAAATCCTTTCCCTCAATCCCCAGCAAAGTAACCATGGAACCTGCATACAGGCTCCAGGGAGAAGTCTCCCACACTTTCAGGGTGTGTGTGTAGAAGGCTTCTGCCTCTGTGATAACTTGTGTGTCTTTTATAGTTTGTAAAACAGGGTCTCTTAGTCAAGAATATTTCTTTTATCTTTTCCCACATCAGCTCTCCAGACTAAGATATTGATTCTTAGCTGAGGCCTGAGCCCTTTTGGCACCAGAGATGACCCCTTGCTGGGCCTTCCAGCCTGGGTTATCTCTTTATGCACCAACTATCTGTGACAGAGAGGAGGCAGGGTAGAAATCCTGCCGCAGTCAGGTACCAGGGAAGGAGAAGACAGTGCATAGTCACCATCCTAAATGAACTCCACAGTCAAGTGATGAATGAGAATAAGACAGTTACCTAATCAAGGAGAATAATGTGAAGCCCAGCAAATAACATGTCAGTGGCAGGAAGGATTTTGTTTGTTTTCAGGTAAGTACAAGAGACACAAATAACACACTAAATTGAAGGGTAGGGAGTGCAGTGATAAAATGGCTCAGAATCAGCAATTGAGGAGTAGGGTAGTAGAAACCTGGACCATACCAAACTGAAAAAAACTGGACAGAAAAAATAAAAGGAAATATCCTCATGATGTTGGCCTTGCCTTTTACAGCTGCCCTTTCTGGCTATAGGTAGAAATAATAGCAATAACAATTCTGATGGCATAATAATTTCTATTTAACTTTTCCTGTTTCCCTTACAAAGACTAAATAGATATAATAGGTTGGAATTTCTCTAGGTGTTGTACTTCTTCATATGATGTTTGTCTTAGCAATGCTAAACAAAGTCTTTATCTCAGTGTTTGGGAGCAGTGCAGAGGGAGGCATTCCAGGAAAGGCAATGATATCTTTTTCTGTTCTGCCAGTATCAAGCTCTGTATGGCAGACTGTTGCGGCTCATACCAGGGCATAATTAATTTACCTATGACCCAGGAAGACAAGGTGAAAATTCAGCCCATTTCTCATGCTGTCCTTTCCAAGATCCTTAAATGATAGAAAGACTGCACTTGCAATGTGGACTTGTCTCAGAGGTTTAAGAAATTATACTTCTTGTTCTGCTGGATGTCAACAATAATCTGGTTAAGACTTGACATCGAAAGCCACTTTTCCTAAATAGACAGCTACAACATCAATCCTCAGAAAAGCTTTTGCAACTTACTGGAGGAGGACTCACAAATTTGACACGAAGTTAGTGGTGCTGTGTGGGGACTCAAGGCGTTGTGAGGATGGAGGAGTCTGTTCCCTTTGATGAGTCTATTCTCAGAAGAATGGGACACTTTCAATTTCTTCAAGTTGTCAAAATTACTCTGAAAAATAGACCATAAATTAAAAGAAAAGAAAAATTTATTAAGGTGAAAAATTTAAGAAATAAGTGTGTTTGAAAGTGGGTATACAGATATGAAACACAATGTGTAGCTCACTACTTCTAGTTACACTTCACAAGTTTTTCATTTAGCTCTAAAACTGTCTCAACACTTCACACTTCTGCAAGATATGTTGTTATCTCTGTTCCAGATGCTGGCTGCTGTTTGAGGAATGCTGTTGTCCTTTAGGAATCCTTCTGTACTTGAAACACAGGACATTCATGGAAACTGCTAAGAGGTGATATAAAAATAAAGTATGTTCTTTACATGCTTTTGGAATTTGTTGTTGCAGAAGGTGAGCCAGTAGCATCAGCAGGTTCAAAAGAAGTTTAGGCAGATTCACAGCCAGGACATCCAAGAACAAAAGCAGGACATAGAAAGGCATGCCTATCCAATGATTACAGTTGTTGAAGGGAATATGGGGGAAAAGGACTGCGGAAGGCTCTCATGCTATCACCCAATGGCATCTTCCATTGGCACTTCTGGGGACAGAGTACCAGGCTAGACAGACTCATTGGCTGGGTCTTTACCCTGTCATTTCAAGTATCTGGACATCTTCTAAAGATGAAAGCAAGGTCTATGTATATACTTGATATTTAACTTGACTGTAAGGAGTTCATTTACTCACTGAAGTCACCCATGGAAACAGGAATGTTGGCTTTAAACTTTAGTTGTAAAACATCGTAGCAAGCATATTGGGAACCATATTTTATGCAAACATAATAAAAGCAACAAGAAAGCATCTTCTTCTTCTCCCCACTCTTGAAAGAGGCTGCCCAAATTATAGGTGAGCCTACCAAGCAAGTGGGAAGACGTCTCATTTCTTCTTACTGCATTGCTACACTTAATAAAATAGGATGGAATTTAGCCCTCAGTCATCTTTAAGCTGACAAGTGCGAATTCAGATAAATTCTGGAGGAAGAGAAGTACTTCAGCTGATAAACAGAGAAACTTTCAGACAGTATGCTTCAGGAGAAACAAATTTCAACTCAGTGCAAAAATCTACTGCTGGGAGATTCATTTTAATCAGTAATTTTCTTCTTGTTTTTATTTGCACAGCAGTTCTGAACAAATTGAATACTATTTTTTTCTCCTTTAGTGCAGGCTGGGATTCTACCTCTTCCACTGTAAAGGAGAATTCAATTTTGAAGTGATAAGTTCAAGAATACACAGATAAGAAACTTGAAGGAAAAGGGTGGGGGGCAGAAAGAATACCACGCAGGAATGGAGAATACTGAAGAAATACAGAAAAAGGAGAATTTTTCAGATGTATTTTACATGCTGAACCTAGACATTTTTCTCCAATCTACAATCTTCAGCCAGAGGGAAAGTAGTGAGCTTTGCTAATTTCATCTCTTCGTTGTTTTAGAAAGGTGCATTTACATTTTCTGTGTGGATAAGCAGGACTAGACAGCTTGTGGAGAGAGATAACATAAGCGCTGAGCTCTGTTGAACCTTGGCATCTTACTAATCTTTCAGGTTTTAATCTCAACTCATTGTCCAAACTCTATCTCTCTAATGGCCAGAGTAAATCCAGATTTAGATAAAGAAATGCACGGGTTCAACTGAAACTCTAGGGGAAGCTGGATGCTGTGTTCTGAGGTGGAAACAGCATGAGCCTTAGCAAGGCAGACGGGGAAGTTTTAAACTCTGCAGCCATCAGTGCTGCAAACGTGCAACAGGCAATAGTGGTGGCTGAGGATGGGTGGCTTGTGACACAGAATAAGCACAGACGAGAGAGCAGCTGCCCAGGGTCAGCTATCTTAGCATCCTGTCATCAGAGATGGCCAGCAGCAGCTTCCTTGGGAGGAGATACAGAGACTGTACAAACAGATATGCCAGAATAGTCCTCTGCTCCTCAAAAATTTGCAGCTTAGGGACAGTTGAGCCAGACCTGTTGTCTGAGCTCATTAGCTCTCAGTTATTCTATGACTATCCAGTCGTCTGCTCTATGCACGGTTTCAACACACACAGCCACTTGCAGCAGGGATTTCAGAGATGAACGAAATATTTTCTTGCTATGAAACTACCAACTATCTTAACCTGAAGTTTTTAGGTACTGTGTGGGTAGAGAGAGTGGAAAATTATTGCCCACAAGCCCTTTGTGCATCCCACAAGAATTTATACGGCCTTTATACAACTCTCTATTTTCACTGTTTTTCCTTGAAGAGATGCATCCTGTTCAGTCTACTCTCAGGTGCAATCTGCATCCCAGCACTGATTACGTGTGCTGCTGTTCACTTGGCCTTTTCTAGGAGCATTATGCCCTTGAAACCGACACTGGAACTGCACACAGAATTTAAGATGAAGGCACACCAGCACTTTGCATGGTGATATAATGATGTTTTCTGTTTTATTCTCTTTCATAACAATTTTTAACATTCAGTTTGCATTTTTTAGTAGAGCTGGGCACCAAGTTCAATAAAATTGTATTATAACCCCAAGATTTCATTTCTGTGTAATAGCAGTTAGCTCAGAGCCCATAATTTTATGTGTGAAGTTTGGATTGTTTTTCCCCATGTATGCCATTTTACATTTATCTTTTCTGAATTTCATCTGCCACTTAATCACTAAGTCTTTTAGTCTCTAACAATCTTTCTGCAATTCTCCACACAGGTTCTCACTTTTAATTCAGCAATTTGACTTAGACTTCCCACTACTATGGCACACCCACACTTGTTCTTACATCCTTGGAATAAAACACCCACTCTAATCAGGTTGAGGTGAATAATTGAGGTGACTTGTGTTACCATTTTCATGCTATATTTTAAATATTTGTCTGCTTGCCTATACTTGAAAACTTTTGCACCATTGGAAAGTTACACAAGCACTGCTGCTCCCGGGGAAGAGTGAAAGAGGAAGTGAGACAGAGCGAATTCAGTTGTCAGGAATATCAATATTATTACCTATAGAGCTGTAGAAGATAACCCAGACAATGGATTTCACAATAGCCTCCCAAAATAGCTATTTCCATGCTATTACACTTGAAGTCATTGCATGGCCTCTGCATATTTGTAGCCTAAACTCGTTCAATATTACCATTTCTGTTCTGACAAAGCTAAGGACATGGTAAGATGCAAGGTCCAGTCCTGAAGGATTACAGGCCAATGCACTGATTTAAGAAATTTGTTGAGGTCAGGTGTAGGTCTAGTTACTCAGTTAAGCTCTTCCCTAAATATGTCTGTTTTCCAGAGTTGTGGATGAACCTGGGGGATCTGGACTGGGAAGTAAATCACAGCCCCTAGCTAGCATTGCCCAGTTGTCTTTTCCCAGCTCCTAAAATTCTCCCTAGGATTAAAAAAAAAAAAAAAAAAAAAAAAAAAAAAAAAAAAAAAAAAAAAAAAAAAAAAACCAAAAAAAAAAAAAGCAAACAAAAAACCAACCAACCAAACAACCAAATAAAACTCCAAAAACAAACAAACAAACAAAAACAACAACTGAAAAACCCAACAACAGCACAGAAAAAAATATTACTCTTTTAAGGCGGAATCTTAAATCCGTAAGTTGCATTTAAACAGATGGGAGCAAGAAAAGGTTTTAATAGCCTTTTGCCATCAGTGTCTCCAGTCCTGCCACATCTGCTGAGTGCTTAGTGACATTAGAGTAGCTCCAAACTGTACCTTGAGTTGCGCTTTAATTAAGCCACAGGAAAGCAAACAAACAAGCAAACAAAAATAAGCTTGACAACAAGCCATTCATGGTTTGAGAAATGCAGCTAAATTGCATGTAATGCTTTATTGCTTTGAGTGAGAACGTTTGGCTTCAAAAGTTGGAAATGTATTATTCTGTAAATCTTCTCATTAATTATGTTTCATTCTGAATTCAAAGCCAGGCCAGCATAAATTTATTTCACTCAATTGCATCAGCCCTGTGATGTTATTCTTCAGTTTTCCTTTCAATCTGGCTCTGACTGATAACATTTTGAGATCAATAAAAAGGCAGAGGTTGTTACCAAAAATAATGGTATGTTATAAAGCTGCTGCAGTCCAAAAATTAAGGACATTTTATTATGTAATAAAGCCATTACTAATTTTTTCACTGAAGCCACACAACATTAATTCAGACGCTAATTTACATGTGGTATATTATTGATGGAGCAAAAATGCACTAGTTTATATCAAGTTCAAAAATCATATATATTTTAATATATTGAAATCAGAGTCCTCAGGAGGCTACAATGTGATCTTTCTTAATGGAGACAAAATGTATGCATAGCATTGATTAGATCCACTTGTCAGAGTGGTCCTTCCTGAGCTGGAGGGTATGGGAAAAAAGGTAGAAACCACATTTTGCTCTACAGAACTTACCAGCACTGCATTAAACAGCATGACTAAAAGTTTATTCTCACTGCTACTATCTAGTCTGAGAAATGTATTCAGGGGAGAGGTTATCACTGGCAGGAGTTTATTACTGGTTTTAGGTGCACATTTCTCTTGCTTCATGTTATAGACTGAAAAGTGAAGAAATGCACCTGGCATTGGGAGCAGAAAATTAATCTCTGTGTCCTATAAGAGATACCTGCACAGTTTAGCCTTGACCCAAAAAAAAGTGCTTCATGAGCAGGGGAGCAATATATGTATGATATATAATCGTGCTGTGTCTGAGAAGTGGAGCACTTCTGGATCCTCCAATGACATTTTAGATAAACTGTAGACTGATCATAGCCATGCAGATTTCTTCTGAGGTTGATTCACATCCAGTAGGAAGTCTGGAAGAATACAGAGGATTTGAGAGAGCAGTACATCCTTCCTGAAACCTTCTGAGTGAAAGCTATGGCTAAGAGCATACTTCAAGAACGGATTGTAAAATTTAGGAATTCAAATTTGTAGTTGGGTCTTTAACACATCTGAGTATGTGTTCATATCTGCCACCAATGATAGTTACTGAGCTGCTTTGCTTGGATATGAGCTGGTAGCATTAAAAACCAACTTTGTAACAGTAACAGTTAAAAGCAAACAAGAATTCTGGAAAAAAAATAGTCACGCTTCAGACCTTTATTCATCACAAAACTTTGCTTCAGATATTTATTCATCACAAAAGTTTTGGGGAATTCTTTTCCTAGTGATTGGATAAGTAAAAATCTTGCTGCAAAGTGTTTGCTTCTGAATTAGACCCTCAAAGGTAATTTTTAGAGACAGGCTGCTGAGTGAGATGGAGGACTAGCCTGATTCACTGGGACTTTTTCTCTGTTTCAAAAGCTAGAATGATCCTCAGCTCATTAGAGAGTTATTTGCATCTGTCAAAGTTCCATGCTGTCTTAAAGACAAAGGACTCATAGTCTGGGACACATTTTTTTTCCATTCTAAATTATTCTATAGACCTTCACCATGATCTTTGTCAGGTCACAAATTAGACCTCATTTCCTCAGCCCTTGTCCTTTTTGAATAGTGATAATAGTACTTGCTTACCTCATGGGACTGTAGTAGATCTTCATAACCCAGAATCTGCAAAGCACCAATAGCATATAAGGGAGAACCCATAGAGAAAAATGTCTGTCATTAGGCACCTTTCAAATTAAAGCAAAAGGGGCAAATGAAAATATGAAGGACCAAAACAACACTCTCCTGGCTCACAAGGGCATGGCCAAAGTGATCAATGTCATTGTAATTTCCAGCAGCCCGCTCAGTGTATGAATGTATAAGAGGAGCCAAGACACAGATTTATGAAATCCCTAGAAAGCATGAGTCCTAAATCCCAGAAGTCCAGAATCCCAAAATCAGTTTCAGAGGGAAAGAAAATTTACTCCTGTAAATTTTAAATTTTTAAATTCTCTTACTCCTGTAACAAAATATTCCAGTTCCTTTTTAAATTGTTGTTAAAAGAGTTAAAGTCAGAAGTTAAAAGCAAATAAATATAAAGGATATTATCTCTAAAAACATATAGGTCATGGTGGTAGGCAGGGATAATATTGCTGAGTTGACCATCATTTTAAATGGTGGATGGCAAGCTCTTTGTTAATAACTGTCTGTGGTTGTGGGATCCCCTGACAGAGGGGGATATGTATCACAAAATCTCAAGCACTAGAATGAGGGATTGAGGATGCAGAGTTCAACATTCCCTTATCAGTCATGCATTTCTTCATGGTGTGATGGTTTGTTTTTGTTGTTTGTTTTTTTTTTTCTTATTCCCTCATTTCACCAAAGTCAGCTTTGAAATCACTTAAGCTCCTAAAATGTCCCTAGGTTAAAAGGGAGAGGCACAATCTATGCCATCACGGACAGGGTACCCATCTTCCCCACTAAATTAAAGAAAGCTGAAAAAGCAATAATCAAGGTATCTGAAGGACAGGAGTAAAATCAGGTTGCTTAGAATTAGAATTTAGTCCAAAAATATCTGAGAAGAGACTTCTGCAGAGGGGGATTGACCTTGCAGCCTACTCATGTGCATGGCATGCATAGGGCAAAACGACACAGACTTGGAGAAGTGCTTCAAAGAAGCTATTCACACAGAAAGAGAAGCTATTCACACAGAAAGAAAGAAAAGAGAGGGCTGGTAGCCATTAATATAAGCTGTGTCCACAGCTCAGACTTGAAAAGGAGACCCACAACATCAGTAGGACAGAAAAGTCTCTGATCAGGGGCAGAGACCTGCGTTTAAAGGGATCTTGCCAGCCAGCTGCTCATATACTGGCTCTGAAACTGGATCTGTAAAGGTACAATGACCATGGCAACTCACAGCTAGTGTTCACATGTGGATTGACTGTACAGGGATTCTTCTGGGCCTGCGCAGTGAGACCAAGCCCTGCACCAGTGTGGGAAATGGATTTGTAGAGAGTTCTCAGAGCCTGACAGAAAGGCTCACGCAGTATGCATCTGTATGCAAACTTTGAGATAAGAAATGCTGACTTAGAAATGCCATGGAATAGGACAGATATTGTTGAGAGGGAAATAGAGCTAGAAAAAAGTTTAAAAGGATGGCCTTGCAAATAAGACCAGATACTTTAGAGAAATAGAACTATGAAGGATGCATTGTAATATAACCCGTGAGGGGTAATTTTAGATGATGGGCTTTAAGGCATCTACAGCACGGTGTGGCAAAAAACTGATAGGCCAAGAAACACCTATAGCATTTTCTAAATAGGAAATAGTTGGCTTCTGATTGTTATAGCATGGATTATAACATCTGTATTGTCTCACCATTCATATGAGACTAAAAATGGAATAAAAGGTTTTTAAAACTCCTCTCAGTTGCCCTGTCTCTGGGTCAGAAAAGGGCTAAATCCAACACACCATGACCAGAGAGATCATCTTCTGCTTTTAACATGGTATGAAAAGGGGTCCTTGTTCTCTTCAGAGAGAGCCAAAACTCCTCATTACATGCACAGTCACGCACTGCAGTCACACAGGTCAATAATCAAAGAGCTTAAGTGTCTCATCTCGAAGCGTCAAATCAAGGGGGAAAGGAATAAAACCAGGGTCGCTAGAGATAAGCCTGGGTGTAGCACACCAGTGTTAAAGGAATCGTGTCCTAGCAAGGTCCCTCGTTCTGCTATCTCACTCTCCAAAAGGTATATGCAAGGAAAGAGTGGTAGTAAGGTTGTGGCACCATCCCTGGAGGTATTTAAAAGTTGTATAGTGTGACAGTTAGGGACATGGTTTAGTGGCGAGCCTGGCAGTGCTGGGTTAACAGTTGGACTTGATGATCTTAGAGGTCTTTTCCAACTTAAACAATTCTATGATTCTATACCGTAAAGGAATTTCCATCTTCAATCTTAGAAGCACTAACCTGTTGTAGAGTCACAGCTCTCAGTTATCTGCAACAGAAAAGATTAATTATCTGATTTCTATGCAACTCTGCTAACCTTGCTAGGTTACGGGAAAGGCTGTGTTTTGGTGTCTGCTGGCAAGACTGATTGGGAACATTGCCTGTCAAGTTCTCCTTCTTCTAGGAGTAGTCCAGGTCTGGGCATTCCAAGCTTTCACTACACTGTGCAATGGGGCATCTGCCTTGCAGAGTGGAAATAGCAGAGAGCACTAGGAAAGGATGAAGAGCACGGGAGAAGAAGGATCCAGAGACCCACATGAGTAATGTGTTGAAGGTACTCCTATATCCTATGGCAAATCTGATGACTTCTGACTACTAGATGTGAAATTGCCATTGGGAGAGCCTGACTACTGTTGTGGATTGTATTTTTAAATGTGTGTCTCTGCTGTCCGTGATCCCCAAAGTTTTATCTTATTTCTTTAACCTCTGTCTTATCTTTATCTCTGCTTAATCTTACAATTTTTCCTAAAATATAGCTTGTTATTTCTAAATCTCATTTTAACAATGATTGTTTTTCATTTCTAGAGTTTTAGATATAGGGGAATATTAATTTATGCATGTGATTATTAAATAGCTCTGGTCCATACTGGGACTTGATTTGACTGAACCAACAACAAACTAAAGGCTGCGACCTTCATCTGCCTCATGCATAACCCAAGAATGATTCATTTCCAGTGGGCCCTTTGCAAATGTGAAGTTAAATAGCACAACCTCTTTTGAGGTAAGCTTGCTCTTTGAAGGATGATCAGGTATTCATTTGATTATTCCTTTAATCCTTGTCTGCAATTTTTCACGAGGATTTGGTCACGGTGTAAGAAACACGGTTGACTCAGCAATGATGGCGGTACCCATACATTCAAGAGGGGACACGAGAAAGAAAGTATACCTGCTTGCTTCATCTTCCATGACTGGCAACAGGTTTACAGTTAGTTTTGAAAATAACTATTGTTTCCCTCATGCATTATTGGTCACAACATCTGGAATTCAATTCTCTGGCTAATAAGGAGCCACAGGGGATCTATCACACTGTGATGCTTTCTTTGACGACATGTGAAAAGGACTTTTTTTACATTCATCTGAGAGTTCAAAATCATTTGATCTTTTATAAATAGCAAATTATGATAAATTATTCCATTACCTGCCTCACTAACACTTTGGTGAAAATAAGGTTTGGCATGGTGTCCTTTTTGTCCACAACTGGAGAACACAGAACCTGATAAAACAGCAGAAGAAAATTTAAAAAACATGTAAGTTATGGAAATGGATAAGAAGGTTTTCTGTTGATAAGGCTTTAACTTCTAAATTTCTCACAGACTCTTTTTCAATAACCCTACTTTTCAAAAATGCCAGTGCTACCTTTTGCCTGATGCCAAAAACCTAATAGGGCACATCAATAAGAATTATAATATACAGAAACATAGCAGAAAACTGCAATTTCAAACGGAGACATAATGGTTCCTGCCCTTCTCACATATTTTCTGATTATACCAGCATACAGTACAGGTCAGTTTTGGATTCAGTAGCAATCCTTTACAGTTATATGCTCATTTGGGGTAAATTTGAGCAGCATTCATGAAAATATGCAAATGGGATAGAATTCTGCAGATCATGGTGAAGTCGTCATATTTATACCTTATACATAGATATGAAAAATTAGTGTTTAAATATTAACTAATGATACAAACAGATCATGCTGGATTGTAGAATAGAATAGAATAGAATAGAATAGAATAGAATAGAATAGAATAGAATAGAATAGAATAGAATAGAATAGAATAGAATAGAATAGAATAGAATAGAATAGAATAGAATAGAATAGAATAGAATAGAATAGAATAGAATAGAATAGAATAGAATAGAATAGAATAGAATAGAATAGAATAGAATAGAATAGAATAGAATAGAATAGAATAGAATAGAATAGAATAGAATAGAATAGAATAGAATAGAATAGAATAGAATAGAATAGAATAGAATAGAATAGAATAGAATAGAATAGAATAGAATAGAATAGAATAGAATAGAATAGAATAGAATAGAATAGAATAGAATAGAATAGAATAGAATAGAATAGAATAGAATAGAATAGAATAGAATAGAATAGAATAGAATAGAATAGAATAGAATAGAATAGAATAGAATAGAATAGAATAGAATAGAATAGAATAGAATAGAATAGAATAGAATAGAATAGAATAGAATAGAATAGAATAGAATAGAATAGAATAGAATAGAATAGAATAGAATAGAATAGAATAGAATAGAATAGAATAGAATAGAATAGAATAGAATAGAATAGAATAGAATAGAATAGAATAGAATATTTCAGTTGAAAGGGACCTACAGTGGTTATCCAGTCCAAGTGTGATGGGAAATCAAGATAGCTCATATGGCAAGCACAATTTCATTGACGTACTCTTAAACTTGGATGAAGGTGACAGCCCAGCTATTTAAACTGTTTCACTTAGGACTTCTAAGTAGCTAGGATGGAAAAAAACTCAGGCTAAAAAATTAACATAGATAATAAAATGATCATAGTAAATATTAAAAATAGTTGTAAAGTTAACTTGACATAATTGAGGATCCTGGTGATTCCTAAATTAGAAAATAAAATTATGTGACAGAAAATAAAAACTATTATATTCCCTCTCCAAACACCTTGAAATCTGGAAGGAACACTTTACCTTCCTCTGTGTTGGCTGGGATATGTTTATGAATACAATTTCTTTATTGCTTTCCTTTTACTTATCATAGAATCATAGAAACATGGAACACCTTGGGTTGGAACGGAATCTCTAGAGGTCATCTGGTCCAGCTCCCCTGCAATTAGCATAAATGTTTGCCATTAGATCAGGTTACTTGGAGACCCACTTAAGCATGTTTGAAACCAGGATGATACACTGCAAATACTTTTTGCAAAACCTAGTAAATTATTCACTGATTAGGTGCCCAATAGCACCATGGTAAAGACAAAAAGTAAAAACCTTTGCTGAGTAAGGGTGTTTAAATCTGTGTTCCAAACACTTCATCTTTTAAATTCACTGCTGCAGAATCCCAGAGCATTAGTAACCAATCTATATTGCAGGGTTAGTCAGCTCTTCAGAGGGCTTTGTTTAGCAGTCAATTCAATCACAAATGTTACCAGGGAGTAAGAAAGCTGAAGGAAATTGCATCTACTACCTTCACGAAGTAACTTTCTGAACAAACATTTCAGCATAATCCACTTAAAAAATAATTAAACTTTCCATACACCAGTCCTTCTATTTTCAGGGCTGTTTTTATAGGCAGCAAAGTGATTCATTCTTTAATAAATTACCTACTTGAAAATTTGTTTGTTTGCAAGATACCTAAAAGCAGCAGCAACTTATTACATGCATCTTCATGAATTGGTGGGGGAACACCCTGAACTCCTTTACCATCTATATTTAGAACTGCTAATGTGCATGAAAATCTGACCTTCAGGAGTATGTTAGCTCCTTTTAACTGAGTGTTTTCAAGTAGTAGGAAATCCAGTTGTAAAGTAAGAGGCTTGGATTATCTATGTGTAGATGTCCTCCAGTGAACAGAAGTTTTGAACTCTCCTTATATTCCAGCCTATCCTCTAGTTAATGTAATTAAGAGTCTTGGAGAAATTATCCCACTCAAGATTATATACTATTATTATTATTATTACTCATGGCCAGCTGAATCATTTTCCAGGATTCACTGATAGCAATGATAGATATGACACCCAAGACACATGAAGATACCAATAGCTAAATATAAATGTAGATGCTTTTATCTAGAGTTTAATCAATCCTTGCAATTTAATATGATTTCAAGTAGACTGTGAATTAAAAATAGAATAGGGCCTCCTGATTAACTCCATGTGGCAATTCTTTTATTTTGTGATAAGGCTTTAATATAAGATTAGTTTGATTCCTGTATAAAGGTAAAAAAAGCTTCTTCAAAAGGTTCATCATACTTTTATTGAGCTGTCGAACCAGTAGAAACATTCAGGAACATTTATCCTACCTCTTTTGTCTGGAAGCTGGAGACAAAGAGTAAGACAGAAAGTGCTACAAAGAGAATGGAAAATGTAGATCATTTCAAACTGCTCTAGAGTGGGATTTTGCCACTGAGGACTCCATAATAGGCTGGCACACAACCTGGATATAATTTCTTATTTCAGACAGAAAAAATATTTACACTTCTACTCATGCCAGGTTCCCTGCATTAGAACTGGAAAGACATAGCCATTTTTGGGGTGCAATTCATCTGAAATATGGAAAATAATTGCTACTTGAAAGCGTCTATTCCTCTCCACTGAATATGGGGGGGATTCGGTCCAAGCCAATAATTCGTATGGAGATAATTGTATCTGATCAGAGGTGTCTCTGACTCGGTACTGAATGCCAAGGAGTCATGGAAAGTCTGTGCTAAAGAAAGGAAAAGACATATGAGACTTACTGATTCATTACCTTTCTATTGAATTAAAAAGCAGACACGCATATTCCAGCTGTAACAAAGAACACCTGCCCTCCCCCCCCAAAAAAATCTACAACAACCCTCCCTCCCCACCTCAAAAGGAAAATGAACACCAAAAAGACCAGACCACACAGATGCTCAGAAACAGCAGCAATAACAACCACACACCAGAAAGCTCTTCTAGGAGAATGTTTTGTGTGCAAACCCAGGCTCAATCGGATTTTATTCTAATAAAGGCAAGACATTAAAATCCTGCACTAGTGCAAAGGTGCTTCCCGCAGATTTTCAAAGGCAGAAAGGCCGCACACTGATCCTACTGCAGGACAAACTCTAGTACTGCTACTTACAGTATTTCTCTTCCAGTTCTTCTCAACCTTCTATCTAGCCTAATACAAGTGTATAACTGGTTCCTTACAGCCACATCACAGAGCGAAAACAAAGTTAAAAGATCACAAAAGGGCTAGCAGTTACCTCCGTCACCTATAATATCTCTGCATGTTTAGAAAAGAAAATGCCTGAGAGAACAAAATGTCAGACCTTTGATTTTTTTGTCTTGTAGCCCATGTTACAGAGAAATTGTTTTATTTCGTTCCCTTTTTAAATAATAAGTTGTCTCAGGATCTCAATTTTCTGAGTCACATTAATTGCGGTACCCTTCCTTCACATCCCTGCAGAGAGTACTCTGCATTCAGAGACAGTGGACAAGACACATTGTAATAGAGTAGATCTTACTGTATGTTTGCCACTAGAGTAAATATTTCTCTTGCAAGTGAAAAGCTGCTTTTATACACTACATGCAAATATTTTTAACAAATAATGTGCTTTTTCGCTGTCAGTATTATTCACACATGGCCATCACAGAAGGACTACTAAGGCAGTCACTAACCTGAACTATGAAGGTTACTGATATCCCATAGGCTGCTAGCAACCAGAATATTCAAAAGTGGAGTTCATAGCTCTCTTAAGACTCAAAATATATCTTCTATGTGGTAACACAGAAGTACTCATACATGACCCAGAGAACAAGAAATACTTCCAGGAAAGTACCAAGAAGGTTCCATGAGGCACTCAGGCAGGAGGGTAAAGAAGTGGATGCTGGACCAATTCTTATGTCTCATGGCTAAGAAAGAAAGTTGTAGGTAGCAAAATAAAGTTTTCAAGTCAGATTGATCAACTGGGTATCAAGATTCAATGCCAGCTCCAGAAGCTGCATGATTTCACAGAACATGTTCATGTATCTCTCTGCAGAGCAAAGCAGAGTGATTGATTGAGCAAGTTTTTATCATGTTAACACCATGATCTGCAAGGTTAATCTGTCCTGAGTGTCCTACCAGGACAGTCACAGTGGCATGCATGTTACTTACATACCCTCAGCATATGCGTCACTAAGGCAGTATCCAGGTCATTGCTGATCCTTTAGTTTTTTAACCAACTAAAAGCATGGGAGTCCAATACACTCAGTAAATCCTCTCAAGCCACTCTGAAAATCCCAAGGATAAAAAGACCTTCAGCTTTGTTTTTCTCATTCTGTTGTTTTCAACTTTTAAATTCCTTTGGGGTTTCCTTTCCTTCCCTTTTGCAATCCTTGCCATAAACCAAGAACCATACTCAAATGTTAGAAGCTAGAAGCAGCTTTTTAACGACCTATTGAGAATGAAATGAATAATTTAAGATTTACAATAGCTTTAAATTGGTTTTGCTTGTTGTAGGGTGTAAACTTCATTACAGAGGAGGGATTTATTCTCTTTCTGTTTGCTTGCAATGAAATGATACAAAATCCTATCTCATATTTTCTTTGTGTTAATTGGGGATTTAACTGTTGCTTCCTTTGCTTACAGTGATGTACATCAAAGCCCTTAAAATCCATTTTAATTGTGCTGAGTGGATTTCATCAATTACACTAGTAATCTTGCTATTAATAAGCATGTGAAAGGAAGATTGTACTGTATGTAAATTAATAGAGCTAATCAGTTGTCCTCCCTTTGTAATACATATTACAACATTTGGCAGTACTTCAATAGGAAGTAAATGTTTTGTGGTATGTGCCCAGGATCATGTTTTTACAACCTACACGGAGAGAAGAAACTGAGGTTATTTCCACATCCCGTTAAAATGTCCAGAATTTATCTGGTCACCACATAAATATCAGAATATAAGGGCTTTGGCTAGGAAGTATCCTCAGAGTGGGAGTTGTACTGAACAGTTCAGAAACTGATCAAGACAGTTCTTTTTTGTTATGTAACACTTACCAGTCCTACTTATGATAAGACCTTATGGCTTGGTCAGGGCAGACAAACAATAAGACAATTTCTGGCCATGTCTACGAAAAAACAAAAAGAAAAAATATATATCCAAAAAAGACAACATAAGAAAACAGAGATTATCTTGCTCAGTGTAAGTGGGTCTCATCACATGAGTGTACTACTACTACTACCACTACTCATATACTTTGATTTTACCACACAAATGGCAGTTTTAGAAGAGACATGGTGCAGTTCATTAAATTACTAGTAAGTAGTATTTCTCTGATACCTTTGAACTTGACTGGACACCAGGTGACCACCAAAGCCAATCTATCTCTTCCCTCCTCAGCTGGGCAAGGGAGAGAAAATATGACAAAAGACTCACAGTCAGCATAAGGACAGGGAAAGATCACTCACCAGTTACCATCCAGCTTGGGGAAAACAGTTTAATTAAATACCAATCAGAACAGGATAGTAAGAAATCAAACCAAACCTTAGAACCTGTTCCCCCCCACCCCTCCTTTCTTCCTGGACTTAGCTTCACTCATGATTTTCTCTACCTCTTCCGCACCAGCGGCACATGGGGATGAGAAATGAGAGTTGCTGCCAGTTCATCACATGTTATCAGTGCTACTCCTGCTTCCTCAGGGGGAGGACTCCTTACACTCCTCCCCTGCTCCAGTCTGAAAGTCTTTCCCATGAGAGACCTCCACAGATTTCTCTGAGTCCTTCTAAAAGGCTATGATTCTCCACAAACTGCCCCAGCACAGACCTCCAAAGGCTGCAGGGGAGTCTCTGCTCAGGCACTGAAGCACCTCCTCCCTTCCTTTTTCACTGACCTCGGTGTCAGCAGAGTCATATCTCATGGCTTGCTTTGTCTGCAGATTTTTCGTGCAACTTCTTTGCCCCTTCTTAAATATATTATCCCAAATATCGTACCACCATCACCGATGGGCTTTGCCTTGGATAGTGGACCTATCTTGGAGCCAGCTGACATTGGCTCTGTTGGAATGGGGGAAGGTTCTACAGCAGCCACCCCTGTAGCCTCCCTGCTACCAAAACCTTCCTACACAAATCAAATACATTGTCACAAAGAAGTAATTTGTTAAAAGTTTCAGGGATGCTCCTATAAATTAGAAAATCACCATAGACCAAAATACTGTTAGCTCATGAAATGAGCAGGTTAGTGACACAGGAAAGGAAGACAGGCAGAGTGAGGACTGGAGTCACTACTCAAGTACTGAATAAAATATGATAGGTAGTAAGAGAAAAACTTTCAGCATTTAAAGATATCTGCCAATGAATTAAATGAGAACATAATCCATCTGAAGTGCTTTTAGAAATCCTCCTTTTAATCTCTTCACCTCTGAGTGGTGGTTTCCCAGAATCTGGGGATATAACACAGGCATCACTTTTTCTGGGCTTTCCTTTCCCCACACAACTCAAGCTCCCTGACTAGAACTTCCCAGGATGGGATTTAATTGTCTAAACTCAAGCATTTATAGGCAATTGTGGGGTCCTGAGATTTTCAAGACACCAACATGACAGTTAATGAAATACTTACAAGGCACTTGCACTGCTCTGTAGAGGCAGCTGCAGGCTGGGCAGGACATTAAATTAACCATCCTATGCTTACACAATGAAATTCCACCCTCCTTCCAGCCATACAGACCGTGTGCCAGTAATGTCCACTTATCTCTGTTCACCGCAGAGCAAAGCACAGGACTGAGGTGAGATGGAAAAAACTTTTTTGGTTCTAGACAAAGTCTAATGAATTTCACCTACAGCTGCTTCATGCACAGACATGTGCATTCAGGGTATGTTGGACATAATGTGCACAGAAGGAATGTGCTGCTGATCTGTCTGGGCATCCTATGTGTCTCATAGATCAGGTTACAGGTACTAAACTGTAATTCTATCAGAGCATAGCCATAGGTAAAAAAAAATTCTTCAGATTCTGCTCAGGTTGATTCTATGGACAGAAAAGTAAGACATAGCTTCTTGAAAGCTTGGTTGTGGGGCAGCTCAGAGCATGGTACTTGCGGCTGCAGTACTATGACCTTAACAGGAGTTTAAGTCTAAATTTCTGAAACAGAGGAAAATCAGGACTTATTTAATCAAAAATTAAAATGAGGGAGATGCAATGGACCTAAGTTATAATTTAATTGATTAACTAAATGCCATGTTGGATATTTGGACACTCTCCATTACTGAACCTGCTTGCTGCTCGTGTTAATCATTTCTGAAAGAAAAAAATTATCATATTACAAAAACTGTATCTCTGCCATTTTCAGGGTAACTCAAAGCACTGGCACACTGTTGAGAGTCTATATTATATCTTCTATTGACACGCAACCAATGTGAAAGAATGTAATTTTCATTCAGTCATAAAACGTTAAACAAGCAGTGAATTGGGGAAGACAGGTTCTGCTCTCTTTTTAAGCTCACAGACTGCCTGCTCCTATATGAACAGGCTTGCAGTTCCCTTATTTCAATTCTAAGCAGCCCTCATTTCTAGCAGATTCTCTAAGGTGCTGAGTATGCACAACTTGTGCTAAAGCCCACTGAGACGCATTGCTTAGCCAATCTACTTCAGTTGTGGGCTTCCTGAAATATCTTGTAATTCCGTAACTCAAATTTACAAGCAGCTAAACTTCATCAGAGTTAATCAAATCAGCAATTAGCACAATAATCTGCAAAATCTATTAAGTAAGGCTAATGGTTTACTAAGTCAATAAAAATTGCTGCCCATCCTACTGTTTTATTTTCAAAAGAGTTTTGTTAAAAGATTTGTTGATCATGACCAGTGCTTGACAGATAACTCTCTACTTTCATGTCTTCTTAAAAAGGTATAACTTCCAATAAACCATAGCAATATTATAGATCAGCTTATGCTATGAAATAAAAAGAAACTCCTACTGGAGTATCTTTGTAGGAGACCTAATTCTAATTAGAATTTTCTCAGAATATAAAAGCAAACCAAAACTCAAAAAAGCAGCAGATTCCTGAAGCAGAGAAACAAAATGAAAATAAATTATTTGCAAAGCACAGTTCCCCGGGACCTTCATTTATTTGATGATATCCAGGAGGAGCAGCAGCCTCCTGAAAAAAGCAGTCAGTAACAGCACCACATTCAGGTATTCTGAGCACTGACAGCAAGCAGCAACTGAGTTAACACATAATTACAAAGATAATATTATCAAGCTCAGTCAAGCCTGATAAGCAGTTGGGATTCTGTTCAGACCATCAAGATGAATTTTAGGGTCCTCTTCACTCAATTTCCCTTTCGTGTTACTGTGGTTGATTTTACTGAAGTTAAACTACTGTAAAACTAGGCTCATGCAGGGCAAGTTAGGCCTCAGTATCATTGTTCCTCCCTGCAATAATTGTTTCCATAATTGTTCTTGTCATTGTAGTAGATGATCTGCACAGAAGAAGCCAAAAAAAAAAAAAAAGGTTGTGTCCTTTCCTGCTACTTTATAAGGCATGATGATAGCTTCATAAAATTTTATTGTGTTACTATACCAAGACTATAATACTATTCTCATACTTTATTATCATGCCAAGAGCTGGAAGCTGAATTCAGGCAAATTCAATGTTGAAATAAGATATAATTCGCTACCACTGAAAGTTGGGAAACAGGAATGATTTGTCATGAGGACTAAAGAAACAGAAGGAAAATAGCAGTTCTTCAGTGTTGTTCTCTTTTCAAGTTAGCAGTTCCTCACTCCAGTTTCACCATAGCTCTGTGCACAATAATCCTTCTTTCTAGAGCACTCCTGTAGGAGCTATCTCAGACATCTGTATGATGTTACCAGTTAATCTATTCACACTGCTCACCCAAGTCAGAAAAAATTCTCCATTAACTCAGTGTAGCTGAGAGTTTGTAGACAGTTTTGCTTTTGTCTGCCTCCCAAGGTACATTTTGTCAGCTGAAATGGGACATTTTTAACCTAATTGATTTGGTGTCCTTAAGGTCTTTTGGCACTACCATCAGCTAGTGTCTCCTGTTTCATAAATATGATTTATATTTGCCCAAACAAAAATGTTTGGTTTAACTGAAGCTGGATAAAAGTAATGGTTTGTGACAAATGATGGTGTAAATAGTCCCTTACAGACTTAAATGTTGTGAAAATGTCCTAATGTTCTGCTTGTGCATTGGGTTTATGTGGCCAGGTTTTGGCAGTGGAAGGACTGATGGGGTGGCTTCTGTAAGAAGAGAAGAGGAGCTGCCTCCATGTCTGATTGTTCCAGTTGGCTCCAAGAAAAACCAGACACTGGCCAAAGCCCAGCCCATCAGCAGCCCTGGTGGTGCCTTCGTGATAACACATTGAAGAAAGGGTGGAAAATAGAGCACAGCAGCTGTGAAAGAGGGGAGCGAGGAAAAAAATGGGAGAGAAAAAATTCTGCAGACACCCAAGTCAGTGAAGGAGAGGCAGGAAGTACCCCAGGTGCCAGAGCAGAGATTCCCTGGAATCAGTGGGGAAGCACATTCCCTTCCTGCAACGCAGAGCACCCACACTGTAGCCCATGGGCAACTCCATGCCCAGGCAGATGGATGTGCCTTGAGGATGCAGACTGTGGAGAGCCCATGCAGATGGAGGCTCCTGGAAGGGGCTGCAGCCCATGGAGAGGGGCCCATGCTGGAGAGAGCTTTCTGGCAAGACTTGTGACCCAATAGGTATGGAGCAGTCTGCTCCTGCAGATCTGCTATTTTCGAGGCCTGATGCGATGACTCAGAATTTTCTGACTCTATATCAGAAGGCTTAAATATGATTTATTAAAATGACTCCATAGTTCAGAAGGCTCGGGCTATTAAGCCCAGTACAGAGCTTAGATGCATACCTCTTGCTGCCCTGTACAGGAATCTCCTGTGATACTAAAAGTGAGAACACTGATAACTAGGACCAGCTTCTCTCCCATATCATGGGAACAGAATACAAAACATGACTTATGTCCTTGAACAGAACTGAGCCCAGAGATTGTTTACAGAATCTCTGGTGGGAGAGCAAAGGTTTCCCTTACGAAGAAGACTTTAGCAGGCATGCTGCAAGAAGATTCACAAAACCCAAAATCATGGTTTCCACAATCTGCAGCCTATGTGAAGGGACCACATGGGAACAGCTCATGAAGAAGTCTCTCCCTTTCCCTACTCTGGAGCAGGGAAACAGTTTGAAAAGGAAGGAGCAGTCTAAGGAAAGTGTTATGAACTGACCACAAACCCCATTCCCCATTTCTATCCCCATTCCCTATTTCCCTGTTCCTCCTCAGGGAATAGAAAGATGAAATGGAAGAGTTGGAAATGAAGGAATCAATTTGAGCTTAGGAAGAAGGGAGAAGTGCCTGTAAGGTGACTTTAGTTTCATCTCTTTTTCTCGTCATCCTAATCTATTTTAATTGGCAATAAATTAACTTAATCTTTCCCAAGATGAGTCTGTTTTGCCCATGCTGGTAACTGCTAAATAATCTCCCTGTTCTTATCTTGAAGCAGAAGCTTTCCCATCTTATTTTTGTCCCCTCATCTTCTAGAGAATGGGGAATAAGAGAGCTGCTGGGCAGGGGCTTGGCAGCCAGCCAAGACCAACTCACCACATCTTGTTCAGTAGTTTGTCTTTGGAGTTTTAACTCATGAGACTTGCTGCTTTTCTTTTTTTTTTCTGATAAGATGTAGAACTTTCATGTGAATATCTTAATCTTTTTACAAACTCATTGTACCTAATGTAAATTAACCATCTTTTATGAAATGTACCCATGCAAATCATAGAATTACAGAATTATTTGGGTTGGAAGGGACCTGAAACATCAATTAGTTCCAGCCTCACCACCATGGCCTGGATACTACCCACTAGACCAAGTTGCTCAGGATCCCATAAAACCTGAACACTTGAACACACCCTTGAACATTTCCAAGGATGGGGCAGTCACAGCTTCACTGGGCAACCTGTGCCAGTGCTTTACTACCATCTGAGTAAAACTTTCTTCCTAAAACTTAATCTAAATCTCTTATCTTTTAATTTAAAACCTTACCGGGAAAAAAAACCTTGAAACAAATCAAGATTTGTTTCAAAATCTCAACAAATGGTAAAACCTGGATTCTTCTATTTTACAACATCTGATGGAAAGATGCTACCCTGTTTCCACATGGTACAGCATCTCTAATCTCAACTCACTGCTTCCACTTTCACAGTGGAAACTCACAGCTTCATTCTCAGACTCTTTCTTCCCAAGAGCTCCATGAAGCTAAAATGAGTAAAACTAGATTATTTGGAAAAAAGAAAATACTATCATTGTAAAATAATGCCCCCCAAAATAAACAGTTACAGCATCACCTTGATATATCTAAAGGGAAGTGCAACAGGCACAATACAAGCATGGTAGATCCTTCCTTTGCAGTTACACAATAGCATTCAGTTCCAAAACAAAACAAGTCTGAAAGTTTATCAGTGATGCAGCCCTGTGCAAAGTATTCTGTCCTGTGTAGGAGTCACACTCCTGCTTCACCTCTCACAGGACTCTGATATTCTCTACTTGTCCCCATTCCACCAGTCAATATTATTCTGAAAGCTGAGCGAATGCAAAAGCAATCAGTTCTTAAAGTCTATATCATACCTTCTTTTGCACAATAAACAGCATTTTTGAAGTGGGCAAAAAG
This sequence comes from Leptocoma aspasia, assembly GCA_013399835.1. NCBI lineage: Eukaryota > Metazoa > Chordata > Aves > Passeriformes > Nectariniidae > Leptocoma > Leptocoma aspasia. Next base: position 2,071,021 of record VXAX01000826.1, read on the forward strand.
AGAAAGAACAAAACAAACCTTTCATCTTCTTCCATAAAAGCCACATTATAATTTTATTTCATGTCCCTTTTCTTTGTTCCCGTCTGCAGTCCCTGGAGCATCAGCACAGTGTTTTCTTCATAAACAGATCTCAGACTTGAAAATGTCACTGTTAACGATAAATTATCCCGGATGTACAGAGAGCACTGTGGTCATCAATAGTTCTTTCTGTAAGCCCTCAAGGCTCTGAACTGCTGATAAAAAAGGAAATCAGGGGGAGAAAAAGATTACACAGTAAATAAATCTGACTAGTACAATGAATTTAATTGTTGGCCAGCACAATTAACTGAATGAACCAATGCCTCAGGCATGGAATGGTCTGCCACACAGTCCACTCTCACCCTACTGTTTTTCTCTGTCTGTAGGTAACATTTACAAAAACGACTAAATCATTGGTGACAGTATCTAATAGATTTGTCAGCCTGAACAGTTTTTCTTTCAAGATAAATGCAGAAAATTCAGTTCACTTTAGAATGACAAAAACCTTACAGTTTTGAAGTTTCTAGCATTTTCAGTTAAATATTAACAAGCACTGTAACCAGCTTGAGAAACCGGATAAATAAGAAAACAATAATACAAATGCCTGTGGTTTAGATATTTATTGAAGATTCAGCTCAAATTGCTTGTGGAGTTCAATAAAATTTTTAAATGTAGAGACTATATTTCACAACTCTGTTCCCTTAAAACATTTACTTTTTTAAACACAGATCATCAAAATACTTTAAATAGTCAAAATAGCAGCTTTGAAATAATTCAAACCATTTTACTCTTGGGGAACAAGTGTCTTGCTCCCCAAGACATTAGGGAATTTCAATGATTCTGTTGTTTGATAATGCCCCACAGTGTCTCAGCAGCGGATGTGAAAGGGATCTGTAAAGGAATAAATATTGCTATTCCCTTTTAAGAGAGAGAGAAACTGAAGCAAAGTGCCTTGCTGGGGAGACTGTCTTGTTCAATAGGCAGATCCAGGAAAAGGAAACAAAACTCTGAATTTCAGTCCAGGAAATGACCAATTTCAAGAAGATATCTGGCTGAGGCAGTTCAAATTCAGAAATAAAAATTCTTGCTTTGCAGAGGAAAAAAAATATGATGTGCTTGGAAAGCTGGAAAGCTTTCTGACTGGCAAGCTGTCCTGAGTAAAAGGACCTGAGGGAGCTGGTCAACAGTGGCTGACCCTGAGCCAGCATGTGCCCAGGTGGCCAAGAAAGCCAATGGCATCCTGGCCTTTATCAGGAATAGTGAGGCCAGCAGGACCAGGGCAGTGACTGTCCTCAGCACTAGTGAGACCACACCTCAAATCCTGTGTGCCTCACTACAAAAAAGCCACTGAGGGGCTGGAGTGTGTCCAGAGAAGGGCAATGGAGCACAGATCTGATGAGGAGTGGCTGAGGGAGCTGGGAGTGCTTAGCTTGGAGAAAAGCAGGCTCATGGGGGGAACTTAGCACTCTTCTACAACTGCCTGAAAGAAGGCTGTAGTCAGTTAGGGGTCAGTCTCTTCTTACAGGTAACAAGTGATAGGACAAGAGGAAATGGCCTCAAGTTGAACCACTGGAGGTTTAGATTGGATGTCAGGAAAAATTTATTGATGGAATAAGTTTTAAAGCATTGGAACAGCCTACCAGGGAAGTGGTGGGGTCACCGTTTGTGAATGAAGAAAAGAAAAATGAAGTGACAACCTTTAAAGTGGGAGAAAAACAAGACTAGGGAAGATTTAAGTGCCAAGAAAGTACCATCATAAATATACTCTTTGTAAATACTTAGATGAGAACAAGGAGACAAATTTTTCTTTTACTAACAGGGAATTTTCCTTTACAGAGAGGGGAAAAAGCAACAGAAAACCTATGTCTTCATTTTAGTCTGACTCTCTTGCTATTTGTTGTACTGTTCTCAGAAGGAAGCTTAGGAAAGGTCTGTAAATTTGGTATAAAGGTGCCAGGAAAGTCATATTCAAAGAGTAGCTATCAAGGGTATGCCTTTAAAGTGGAATGATGCATAAGCTGGAGTTCCTGAGGAGTTTATCTTTAGCCTAATACACTTACATCTCAAAGGAATAAAGACCGTGTTTATTAAATACACAGATGACTCTAAGCTGCAAATACATTGGAAAACAGGATTGAAACCCCAAAGGGAGAAATTGTTTGGAGAAAAAATAAAAGAAGCCCAGTTGCAATTTAATGAGAACAATTAGAGGACATAAGTATAACCAACCAAATAAAAACAGATTGAAGAAAAGATGGCTTAGGTAACCAATAACTGAGAAAAAGGTGTGGGATTCTGGTGGATCAACACTGGCTGTGTATGTGTGCATGCTGTAGTGAAATAGCTACACTCTAATATGTGCTATACAACATATGCATGTTATCACTTCCACTACACTCACTGCTGATAGAATCTCTAATAACACCTTGTGCTCTGTTCTGAGTATTGAATATCAGGAGAAGTATGTGGGAATTAGAGACTGCTGAGGGGAAAGTACAAAGTTGTTAGTGGTCTGGAACTCATGATCAATATGGAAATATTGATGAAATAGTGATTTTTTTGGTCTGGAGTAGAGAAGACTGACAAAAAACATCATAAATTTTCTCAAAGCCTGAAAGTCCTGCGTATGGACATGATATCCACCATACACAGGACATAAATTAAAGGCTGAAACTGCAACCTGAAAAAAATAATTTTAGACACTTCAATAGGTCAGTGAGGATAGCAGAACACTAAAGCAGATTTCCTGGCAGCTTTTGGAAACCCAACCATCTGACCATTCTAAGAAAAAATTTACACAAACAGTACTCAGAATGACACAGGAACAGCTGACCAAACCTTGAGGCAGGTGAATGGACTAGTGATTGTCTGCAATCCTTTGAAAGGGTTATTTATTTGTGACACCGACAAGGGAGAAGTCTTATTAAGAAGAAGCTTGCAAAGGCACCTAACTTTAATGGGAATTTTTGTGAATCCAGTTCAATACGCAAAAAATCAGATTGTGAGTTTTTCTTATTCATCTCCTAAGACAAAGACATTATTATAGGGATCACCACCAATAACTACAACCAAAAAGGTTTGGAGAATGTTTTTTTCAAATATTCATATGAGAATAATTATTTCCAGTTTAGCCTTGCAGCTGCTGGATGGACGCTGAATATCTGACTATTGATTTCCTTTCCCAAAGAACACTGGTGTACTTTGAATGTGCATCCTGGCTGAACCTAGAAAGGCAGCAATTGCATTTGCAGCATTGCAAGTTCTCTCAGAATTATATTGTTTCATTTCGCTCTGACAATCCTGCTTGTGATAACAAAAAGATCTTTTGGCTCCTGGGTCAAGATCTCCATGTGAAGCCTCCTTAGATGTTAGACCTCATGGATTTTCAGTGACAAGAAGCTAATGGCTCCTGAGACCTATCAAATTCAAATCTATTGGAAAATGCAGAGTCTGGGACTGATGCTGATCACATACTTCTCTTATTTGCTCCCACTTGAGACTTCACACCTCAGACAAAGCTCTTGCTGTTCTGCTGTCATTGTGCCTTGATTTAGTCAGTCACAATAATACCCTTTTTTTTTTTATGCCTATCTATTTTCAGCTCCCTACACAATTTCTGAGCTTATTTGCAATAGGAGAAGGCTGTAAATTTAAAACCTTCTCATTCCTGGGGTGTCTTGTACTGCTCTGACTACATAAAGAGGCTCAGTGCTTTGTGTTCCCAGGGAGAGCCAACAGCAATCAGCCACATGGAGATATTTTTATTATCATTCTCTTCCAATATCTGTCTATGAGTATCATACACCACAGATGTAGGTCTAAAAATAAGCATTCCTGGCTGAAAATCTCTCTCATTGATAATCATGTATGGTTTGCATTTGAGGATTGTTTTTCCCCTTCTTTTTTCCCTTAACATAGAACTGAAGTGTGAGATTCGGTGCCAGGAATGGAAATTGGGCCAAATCATTTCCCATGCTAGAATATATGCTTAAACTGAAAAGAAGTACCACAGAATGCTGACAGTTTTAACCTCACCTGACAATATTCTCTTGCCATATGCATACATAAGGACTACACACCCAAGAAATCTAGTTAAAAATCTGATAAATTTAGCATGACTGGCGTAAGCAATCTTGGAGGTCAATGTCCTACACACTTTGAACCACACAAATGTGTCAAAATTTGAGTGATATGTTTACCTAGGCAATCCTTCCAGCAAGGAGAAGAAATGCAGAATTACAAAGCATAGGATAGATTTAAACTTAATATTAGTGAGGATGTGCCTGCTGCAGGAATGTTATATAATTAGGAATTAATGTATCCACAGAAAATACAGAGAAAGGTTTTCATGTTTTGCCTTTGCCTGTTGTGTCTTTGAGCTGTTTGAGATAAGATCCTTCTTCTGCTGTATTTGGTGATGTAATTTCCTTAAAAAAAAAAAAAAAAAAA
>VXAX01000826.1:2075550-2206143 GCA_013399835.1 Leptocoma aspasia
TTTCCAAAAAAAAAAAAAAAAAAAAAGAGAGGAAATCAAATGGAACTGTGGAACTGCACTTAACTGTCCAGAAATCACTGATAGACCAACTGGGAAAAGCTGGAGCCAGTGGCCAACTAGACAGAAGACAGAAAGCCTTCAGGTGTTTGTGAAGGTGAGTTCACTACAAAACCTTTGTCTTTCCTATCATTGTAGACAGATAAAATTGATCAGGCAGCTTGGACACAGAAAACGCCTATTTCTCTTTGTTGGCTGTAAGGCTGATGGGGGACACAAGGTCCATAGCTCAGGTGGAAGTACCTTACAAACCTCCTCCTTTGGATACCATCTGGAGGGCAGAGAAATGCTTGAGAAACTGGATTTGCTGAAGATTACAAAATGCTTTAATTTATGTAGGAAAAACAAAAAGGAGTATGATTTCATGGTAAGTTCAAAATTCTATTAATGGAAAAGGAGAAAACCAATCTATATGTAAAGCCAAGAACTGATTGTTACTATAATTGAAATCTTAACATGCTAATCAAAGAGTTATTATTAGTCTATCCCAATGTATTTAAAAAATTTTAAAATGAAACAAATTAAAGAATACCACTACACTGTGGTAAAGAATACCACTATTGTTGAGAAAAGGTCTCAACAATAATAATAGACCAGCTAAGACGATTTTTAAAAGCACAGTCCCTATCGTCTACCCTTTTTCCTGATATTATGTTCACCTTTTTACTGTCATCCAGGCCCTTGAGTTCATGGCTTCCATCTGGCCAGGGAAGGGGAGATGGGTGTAGAGCATCCCAAGTCCTTCACTGGGAGGATTATGGCGATACTGGTGACGACTTCTTTCTGCTTAGGGTTTGATTGAGGGGTTTTTTTGTTTGCTAGCACATATTTAGACCTTCCTTTTTCTTTATTGGTTAGCCTGTCTATGCTACACGCAAACTTCATACACAAATGCCATTTTATAGATGCTGCATATTTGTTCACGATTCTCTTTGTTATTCCTAAATCCAGTTTGCCCACCAAGATCTGAATTCCTTTAACTAACCATGGCTGATCTGTTTACAAACTTGGGGTTTCCATGCATGTCTGTACCTCATGTTAGCTAAACCAAGTTTCAACAAAGCTGCAGCTAGGTCAGGACTAGTTCAGAAAGACCAGCCTTGTCAAAGCTTCAATCCCATGGCCTTGCAAATTCAGTGCAAGGCTTGTGATCTTTTATTGAGGAGAGCAGGAGAGCAACACCAAATTGCTTGGCTGCAGGGCTATATTTTCTAAACACCCTGCTTTTCAAAAGGTCCTATGTACTGCTTAAGCCAACTTGATGACAAGTTATATGATCTCTGTTTACTATGCTCATATTAAAAAGGTCCCCCGTTTCACATTGTATAGGCAGCATAGGCAAGGTATGTTCGAAATGCATCATCTGCTCTCACATTTGGGCAGTTTGTGCTCCTTCCAAATCAGCTGTAGCTGATGGTGAATCACCCATTACTGAGAACAGACAGCTAGACATCCAGTTTTATAGTCATCCATTCTAGTAGGAGCTGACAGTAATGACCTTAGAATTCTCTGCATGACCTGCAGGATCACACTTGGTGTGCAAATAATTATTGTAATATAACAAGGTCAACTTCTACTTTTCTTTAAAGACAAAGGGAGAGGGCGAGATCTTAGGAAATGAGTGACAGCATGAACATACACACACCAACCACTGGGAAGTTCTGTGGTAGTTACTGGTGGGTAGTTCTCCTCCCTGCAATAACAGACAAGTTTAAAAGCATAGACTTGAATTCAAAGAAGGCTGGTTTCCTAACCCTGAGAATTTCTCTCTAATCTTTCTAGTATCAGATCCCTAGAGAAAGTGAAACCACTACAAAACCAATATCACTTCAGGTCAAATAGTTGATCTACTGATGAACTTGGGCTGTAGAACTCCTTCATTTGGCCTTCTGTATGCCCCCCAAAGTAGACAGTTGAGCATTTAAGGGCTCCAGTCAGTGTCTACTAACAAACTCAACACTAAGATGGACTGTGAATACTCCAGAATCCAACCTCCAGCAGACCTTTCTGCTTCTCACTATAGTAAAGTTACAGAATTTGTTTTAAAAATACAAAGATATTGAAAAAAAATTGTTACCAACTTTTCATTCATCACTTACATCAACATGATCACTAGACATTTAAATTTGCAGGATCTGTATAGTACTAGGCACTGACAGATAACAGCTCACCAGTGACTGCAGTCCAACAGCCTGCATGTTTGTCAGATGTTGCATCTTCCTCACAGCTATTTCAAAGAGCAAGCTCATGTATAATGTGCTGCACTAAATCACTCTTTCAGCGCCTAGCAATGCTGCTTTCTTATATTCATTCTATCCTAAAAAAACAATTGCCTTCACTGATGCTATAGAATCTTTTCTTAGAAATTTGTTTTCCCATTTCAAAGTTTTCCAATAGAACATGCCTTCTTATTAAACTGTCAGCTAGCTTGAATTTACTTCTTGGATTGGTACATGAACTTCAGAGAAATTTGACCATTGCTCTTTAGTCAGATAATTTGGGCATGGATTTTTGAACATGGAACCAAAAACAAAAATAATAACGGAGACATTGAGTCCAAGTACTCAAAGGGGAAACAAATTCTATCCAGGTTAATAAATATTATGACAATCCTGATGTGATAAACTTATGTCTAGCTCCTTGATTTTAGATATTTTTCAAGTGAAACTGCAGCTGTCACATCCTATCTTTCAGGATCCCTACTGTAAGTACAGTTGCTACAACAGTTTCGTAGAGTTGAATAAAGAACACCTTAGTGTATTAACCTTTAGTCATGGAATACAGAATTATAGGTTCCTGTGCCTGAGATCAAGAACTGCAGTCAGACTATGCATGGGGGAAAATAAACAACCCAATAACAAAATATTCAAATTCAAAAGCACGGAAGAAGAAATGTAGGGAAAAGAAAAATTTTGAGCTGAATAATGTGAGAAGAAGCGGTCTCCCTGAATAGAAAATTAAATTATTCAAATCTAAGAGGCAGTTAAACGACTGGAAAGAAAACAGAATGAAAAATAATTTGAATAGATTTTAAAGGCTTGGAGTTTTATACAACATCTTGCCATCATTTGCAGTCTCCTGCTGTCAGTTCAAAGGCACTTGGCCTTATTTCTTTAAGTCAACAAAGCACCAGAAATCACAAAGGTTAATGCAATTCCTGAGCAAAATTTATAATGCAGTATTGTGGGGAAAGCTGACAAAGTGAAGAAGCGGTTGAGATTTTTCAGTGACTGGCAAGCTGGAGAATTAAAAAATTTGATAATTTTATATACTATATAAATAGATGGGAAACATTTATGCTAGCCTTTTAGGCTATAATTGGCATACCTGAATGAGGATCTGCTTTGTATCATTTTAAACTCATAAATCCAAGACCTGACCATTATAATTAGGAATTATTTTACCTGTACTGTATGTAATGTATGCTGTAGCAGACCCACAGACACAAATTCACCAGTTCATGAGCTCAATCTGATTTTCAGAGCAACAAATACAAATATTGGGTGGTTTGGCACCACAGTTTTTGTGGGATTTGTCTTGTGGATTTTGTTTTGTAGGGGGAAGAAACTTAGAAATCAGCAGAACAGGTCACAGATTATATGAATTGTTCTAGCAGCCTATTTCTTGGTTTCCCCTTTCTCAAACACTATAATTCCTCCAATTTCTGCAGTTTATCATTCTTCCTTCAGCAGGTGACCAGAAAGTATCTGTCTTGTGATCAATATGTAGGCATCCCCCACCTTTTAAAGTGTTTAATACCTTTTCTTGTACAAGAGACAGGGAATTAAATTATTATTATATAAGGAAATTAAATTAGGAGGAATCCTAGCACAACTTGTCAAAAGACCATCCGTCCATCCATCCATCCCATAGAGGAAGATTCCTACCTCGTGGTCATGGGATTGATACAACTTCAGTGTCAGGATGAAGCTGATGGATCAGCATCATCACACCAAACCGACTGCGTTCTCCTCAGGTAACTGAAGGTAATCACAGAACCTGGTAGTAGGTGCTCACAGCTGCTCGTGGCTTCCTAAACTGAAAGATACCTCCCTGGTCATCTGCTGGAGAAACCCTTTAAGTCTGTAGTTTTCAGGACCTCTGGAAAGCTTTTGATACCTAGCTAGATTGCCTAGTACAGAATGAAGAATCTCTTTAGTAACAATATTTTTAAATACCCATCTCAAGAGACATTAAAATCACTATACAGTAAGACAGTATTTCTGTTGCTATGAGACATGTAGCCGAAGCTCCTCAGAACACTACATGCTGCAATCACAGTGTTCTTCATGTCTTTACTAGAATAGTGGGCATTTGAAGATTCCTTTCTCATGGCTTTGGATTTGTGATGTTACATCTGGTTATTAGCATAACAATACATTTTCTTACAAAGCCATTAGCTCTACTAAAGAGGCACCTTTCATAATGATTAAAATAATCAGTAGCAATAATACACTCAAGAAAAACAGGAAATTATATTATTATTTATAACTGTGTTCAAAACAGCTTTTAAACCTCCTTTTTACATAAGTTCCATGCAAAGGTCTCTAATTTTGTAGGTTTTTTTATCTCCCACCTTTCAGATTGTCAGTCTACATAGAGATTTTGTTTTCTTAGTGTTTGCTTGAATCAGATTACCTTCACCTGAGGAAAGCACCATCTTTCTCTTTATCTCTTTTTTTTCTGTATCTTTCTTTTTTGGCTTTGAGAACAACTTGTTAGTGTTCATATTCCTAAGCAATATTCCTACATGCCACAAGGTCATATTTTTGTAGGCATTCATACAGATCACAGAGTGGGCTGGTGCTTTCCAAAACTGTCATAGAGTCTAAGTGGCTTTAACAAAAAGTCTGTTTTTCTGCCCATTTTATATATAGAGAACTGGGACAAAGAGGCAGTAATACTTAAGTATAATCTTAAATGTTATTTCTACATCTCTATCACATTTAAGATTAGTTTTTCACCTAAAGAAGGGAGCCCATAGTCCTTGATAAAGTAACACAAGGTTAATATTAAACCAGATTTTATCAATTATTCCACAAACTAATGCTTACCTATAGATCCTGAGCTACTGGCATTACCATGGTTCACACAGCCAGCAGACTGGTAATAGGGTTAAATTTAACTTAATTCAATAAACACTCTCTTGGGAGCATGCTTACGGTAAAACTATTTCCCACAGGTCTTTAGAGATTCCTAGTGTCATTCTGTGGTCTAGAGATCACCTGTGGGTTGTCTGCATCATCCCAAGTAAAATGAAGCAGCTGGAAATCCTCTTTAACACTGTAACATTCAGCTGTGGCTATAACACAACTCTGAAAGAGCACAAATAACTAGACAGTCATAGTAGTCCTGGTCCTTAGCAGTAAAGACCACATCAAAAGACAGATTGTCTTTGTCTGTTAGTTTCCTTACAGGATTTTCATATCAACTGTTTCTTGTGTTATCTACAAAGAACTAACTCCTCAAGCTCTATCTCAGTTGTTAAAGACTTGGAATCTACCTAGAATATGGTGATATCAGTAATAAACCGAACCCTAATTTCTGATGAGAATCTCAGTGTACAGCTGAAGAAAAGCGTGTTTTTCCAGCCAGGATTGAAACTAAGTGTCTTTCAAAAAAAAAAAAATCAATGGAAATAGGAAGTCAGGACATCCTGAAACCCTGGATATAGAAATGGATTGCTCCACTCTTTCTAAATACCTGCTCATATGGAATTTAACTGGGTGATGAGCTGAGCAAAAAGCTAAAGACACTTATTGAGCCTTTGCCATCCTAAGGCTTGAGCTCCTAACTGCCCCAGTTCTGGATGCCTGTCCTAGAAAGGGGTCACTATGCAGCCAAGCTGACAGTGGATTCTTGATTTACTTGGTATTTTGCAGTGGCCTTAAAATAGCTCAAGCAAAATAGTAAATGCTCCTCTAGGCTCCCTTGCCCACTAAAGGTTAGTTTATAGTTTATTGTCTTGAATGATTAAATTTTTCAAGAGTGCAGTAGTTTTGAGAGAAGTCTTGAAAATTCCCACATTTTGCATGGTCTAGTACTTCTTCCAAAGGGAATATTTATAAATATTTAGGTAAGATTGCAGTCATAATCTCCCAGTTCTATGGAAGTCCTTCTCCCTGTATACTTGTCCAGGCTGTAGTCAAAATGTTTCAGAAAGGTTGACTAGATTTTCGGTGGTCCAAAAATAAAACAGGGATGCTTCTGAAATGATTTGGATCTCAATAAAGGAGAAGTTGAGGAGTCAGAGGTCAGACACAGACAATGCTGATGGAAACACAGAACAAATATTATGCTTGTTTTATTTCATGGAAATGGAGAGAAGCCCAAACTAAGCAATAAAAATATTGTTTTATAATGTCCCTCCCCCCCAAAAAAAACCCCAAAATTAAAATTGTTTTTCTTCAAATGCTGCATGAAACTCTTAAAGGAACACCAGGGATTTAGAAAATTTATAGATTTTGAAAGTCTTTAAATATTGGCAAATACTTATTTTCAAAAGGTTCATTGCAAAAAATGTTGATTGCATGTATGAGTGCAAATACTTTATCACTCCTTTGTAATAAACCCAGCTCAATAAAGCTGATAAAATCAGTCAATTAATCTGATTAATTAGCTCTTTCTTCTTGCTGGACAATGATTCTTAAACATACTTTTATTTCTTATTCTATTAGTTCAAACTGTTCTTCACAAACAACTCCCTGGCTCTATGCTTCATTTACTCTGGGTAAAACTGACAGTTCTCCAGCACAAGATCTGACCACTAGTCCACTTCCAGTGAAGTCAGAAGCCTTGTGTTATACCTGGTCATTCAAATCACACCGGACTTTTTTCTAGCATTTTTCTGCTCCACACAATTTGGTTATAATAGTCAGCAAAGGATGACATGTATAAGATATTCACTTTTTAGTAATGCCCAAATTAATATACAAAAATGACTGTATACAACAACAGCAGCTGTTCACCAAATGGATAAACAAAAAAACATTTACAATCATTTTGGTGAGCAGTTAGAGGAAAAACACTCAGTAAACATAACCAAAACTAGAATTCAAATGAACAATATGCATTACTATCAAGTATTCACACATCCTTTATTGAATTTATCTAGAAGAATACTCATTGCTAATGAGTTATTTGTGACCACATGCATGCATCCTGTATACCCCCCATTTAAAAGACTGTCATATTTTGCTCACAAATAATAATCACTTTTTAATGTATCTTATAATTTTGAAAGTCTGGAGGAGTAGTATTTATTAATAACATTATTAATAAAATACTCTGACTATTTTAATAACATTAATAAAACATATGGAGGATTTATTAACAAGATTTTTTAAAGTCCACACACATCTGTTGAGTCACCAATGACAATGCATGATTCTATTACATCCTGTTCAGCTTTAATAGATAATCTCTTTCTCAAGTAACCTGCAATTCAGAAATTTCTACTGAAATCTCAATAGAATCAAATTTTTACATGATATAGCAAGATAGTTAGCAATATATTAGAAATTGCTGGGTCTGTGAAATATCATGGCTCTTCATGTGTTATTTCCTTCTTTTATTTTCTAATAACGCTAACCCAACTTCACACGCGTAATAGAGACTGGCCCATTTCTATTATCCAGACAAAGATAGGAGGACCTCAAAACTTTATCCTCAAACATTTATCAATTAAAATGCATTCCCAGGGCATCCAGGAACAAATTCAAAGGTGACTGACAGCTCTTTTGTATATATTTTAAAGAACGGTGAGTAAAAAAATATTACTCCCTCTACTGGAAGGGGTCATTAACTAAGACTTGTTTAATGACCATTAGCCATCATTAACTAACCTTTAACTAATATGCTATGTTATTCATTTGCCAGAGGCACTCTGCAGCACTTAAAATGAGAGAAAACATAAACCAAAAATTCTCTCGTGAATAATACTCACAGCTGAATTTGGGACACACTCTGGTATGTGCGTTGTAAAGATACATGGCATTCCAAAATTCTCACTAACCACAAAGGCTTTTATATTCACGTTGGCCCCAGAAAAATCCCTGTTAAGAGTTCCTTCAGGTCAGAGCTTCCCCTCCCACAGAGGGCCGAAAAAAAATTCCTGTTGAGGAAGAAATCTCAAGGTGAAGAGAGTTCATGGGTAGGAAGTTCTTCATTGAGATTTTTACAACTGCAGTATAAACCTAAGATCTCGACTTACAGTACATTCTCCCCTAGGATATCTACAGGAGTCACAAGTTTGATCATTTAATCCAACCCAGACCTGAAGTCGCCTGTAAAACTTTCTTAGTCTGTAAAACTGCACACACTGGAATAAGGATACAAATAGAAATAATTTAATAGACGGATCTCTAGCTCCTTCTCACAGTTCCTCTTTAGAAGTGAGAAATGTTGGGATAGCTGAGGATGAAAAGATCCATACATTGATTACTATAACAAACCTCTGGACTTGGATCTCTGTTCACACACACCAACACACATAAGAGTCTGAAGGAGGCAGGTACAATGTACTTAAGGTAGCAGCATACTTAAGGTAGGAGCAGCTTCCTTGTGGGAATGCTTGCTCAAGGAGATCGTACAGCTGATCTATTGTTAATTATATAATATAAGCAGGACTTTGGAAAAGTAAGGTCTAATGCCTGTGTCATCCCTGGTTACAACGGATGTTCCTCTCTGGGAATATTATTCCAAGTCTACTCTTCTCCCCATGCATAGTCTACTGAGATTGAAGGCACCTCTCTGTTCCAATGATTGTTGGTTCTTCCCTCCTCCCACAACAGAAAATGAAAAATGCATCTTACACATTCTGAAACACCAACATTTAATTAAAAGGTACAATCAATTCAATACATATAGTTTTACTGCTTAATGCATCCTAGCACACGTAATGGAGAAATTAAACTACAAATTAACAAGTACCCGGTACAAATATGCAAAGAAAAAATGGTACATACACTAATTTTGTTTCTTGTAGATGATAGAACTAACTGTTAGTTATGGGAGGTTTGTTTTGCTTTCTACTGAGCATAGGATGTGTCACTGTAATACAGATGACACACTTAGCCAGCCAGCTTTACAAATTGGGATAATAGACTGAATTGGTTGAACAGGCCCAAGATACACAAACAGCTGCCAGTATTTTATCTGGATGGATATTTGTCAGCTAACTAATTGACCTGAGTGTACATAAAATATAAAGCATGGGAAGTTTGTATATTCAGAATTTTTCACAAGATATGAAGGTATTTTTAAAACACTGATGATTCCAAATCAAAGTTTAATTTCAACTTTAGGTTTAATATTTTAATAGAATAATGTTCAACAACTCCTACAGGAAAAAGGTGATCAATACCTCATCGTGGCAATTACTTTATGGTGGTATTGACTTTCGCCAAAAATCATTTACCTGTGTTGAGAAAAAAAAATGCAAAATTTGTGTTTACAGAGCCAGAATTTAACTAGTGTGAATGAATAGATATGGGTGAACAACAGTAAACATAAAAGATTGCAGTTGACACAACTCTTGAGGGATGCCTTAAGTAAAGTCCTCTGAATCTGACTCATCTCTTCAATCTGCTCATAGAATGTCAAGTTTTTCCTTCATTCTGGCAGATTTCGTTGCAGCAGTTTGAACATTCCGTTCCCCTTCCTTCCCCTCCCTGGACTGTCTGCACTTCTGCCATCCCCACAGGAGTTAAACCCATGACTTTGTCAATTACCCTGGAAATTATGCTTCACAGGGCCAGTGCTGGGACTGGGTCTGGCAATAAACTACACAATAGGACCATCTTCTCAGGTGAGAATATCATTCCCTCTTATCTCTCCATATGGCTTATCCATAGGGGCTGCCTCTGCTGTAAGGTTACCATAATGTCTGCCAACAACAGGTCAGAGACCTCAGTGTATGAGCTTCTTTCTTTCCTTGACAGATGCTTAGAGGACCCAGAGCACTCCTTTACATTAAATTAAACTGAAGCTAGCTGAAGAATGTATGAACCCTTGCCTCCATAATATTTGGGATGAAGAACTGGCTCTATTTTACACAAGTTCCCTGACAGATGAATATAATGCTAACACAGAAACTCCAGCAGAGCACACACATGCAGAACCTGCCATACATGCCGTGCCTCAGAACTCTGTGGTTTAGCTAGGAAAAGGAATGAATTTAAATAACAGACATAGGCAAGGGGTCTCAGATTTCCTCGTTTTCTGAAGACACTTCAATTCTAACCTTGGTTTCTATATTCTTATTCCTCTTGTTGCAAGAGGGACTTCACCCAAAGCTCACAAAAGCCAACATGAATGAATTTTTATGTTGCTGTAACTGGACTTTGTATAAGAATCAAAGCAAAAACCACATCCCCAATCCAACCTCTCTGAGCACTACAAAGAACAATTAGAATGCAGATAACACATTGCTGTTTCTAATTGTTCATTATCATAGCATTATAGATGTTATGGCTCTGTTTTTTTCTCCTTATCTGCTGATGTTGCTACATCAGTCAAATGTCCCTATAGCTAATTATACCGACGTATTTCAATCTGATTAAAAAAGTCACATCAGTGTAAATAAAAAACATCAGTAGCAGTGTTCTAGAGAGAAAAAACATTCCATGTATTTATAATAGCTGGAGGTGGGCCTTTTTTTTGCTGTAGTTAACTCATATTTCCCATAATAACATCCTGCCACAAGATGATTCTGACCTCACTGAACTTTAACTGCTAGGGCTGTGTTGTTATATCTCAGGTGACTTCTTGAGTCTCATTTTTCTGGAAGGTTCTGAGACAAGGTTCCATGTTAAAAACTGTATGGGATTCTGTGATGAAAACAATTAATTTTAAAATACATGCAAGCAGCACTGAATTGAGGCTGTACTTGGAAATATAATCTTGACTTTGAAATAAGTGACTTTGAACTCTCAATGCAGCTTGACACTTGCGGTTCTCTTATCTTGCTCTGCAGTAGCAAAGATCTCAAGGGCACAAAATCTTCTACTTAAACATTGCCCTGTGTATCTGTTTCTTGACAGGAGGATCTGCAGGCTTCTCTGGTCTCTGCTGAAGGACTAGCAGAGACCTCCTCTTGAAACAGTGGGTCTTGCTTTAAAAGAGGCTTTTGATAGCTGGTAAGAGCCAGCCAAATCCACTTTGCAGAGCTGTTAGTGACTGAAACTCCCTTAAAGATTCATTTTAAAGATCTGCTTCCTAAATCTTTAAATGTTCAAATGAATGTTGATAGTCTTATCTTCCATAGTTAATATGAATGACTGTCCCAATCAACCAAGCATTTATCACTGAAGATGTGTTGAATTAAGGAGAAAAGGCTGATTAATGACTCTGCCTATCTCCCTGTGTTGGTATCTCTTCAAAAGGAAGGGGAGTTATTCTCTGTATTTTTTAATTAATTGACACATTTGCTACTATTAATTTAGCAAGTCATTATGTCATAAAGACATTTGTCAATAACATTGTCAGTGAAGGCTGACAGAATGTACTTAAGACGTGGCTATGAAGACACAGCCCACAGATGCTCACAGAGCCTTTTGGAGGTGTCAAAGAGGAGGAGAAAGAAAGTTCTCACTGCTGATAGTAGCGTGTAACATTCTTATGGGAACAAAGAATCAGGGCTTATTGTAGTGTTTAATAGATCTGGGAGTTCTCTCCCTTACTAAAAATCTGCTCAAAAGAGGCTCTTAGAAAGGGAAGCAAGAGGTACAAGAATACAGAATATCAAAATGTAAAAGATTACCAACATGTCTGTGACTCTGGCTCAAAAATTCCCCTTCCATTCCTGTCAAGTGTCACTCCCTTGATCTTATCTGTATAACCATTCCCTTTATCCTGCTCTTCTGTCACAGTGCAGTTTTGTCACTCACCACAAGTGGCTCCATTACAATTACTGTCCAGAGCAGTTACTGGCTGTCTTGACTTCTGTTTGAATGAGCTGGATACACATTGTCTTCTGTAGCCCTTTTGATGATACTCACTTTCTTTGCAGGAGGCTGGGACTTCCAGGCTTCACTTTACTTTTCCCATTCCCCAAATGATTCCTCCAGCAAACTTGCTCATGGTGTATCTGCCTGTCAGAAGAAACAATATGAAATTGAATAGGATTTTTTTGCCTCTTGCTGTATGCCAAGCCCTTTAAGGAAAGAATAATGAGCCATAGCTGACACCAGTCATTCATGACCATTCCCAGAAATGTAATGCAAATATAACTGCAAAGAAGTGATATGCCTACTCTTGGATGCAAAATTTTTTTGAGTTTTCCTCTTCTTATATTATAAGAAATATAAGGTTATAAGATATAAAAAAAAACCTAGTGCTCCCACAGGAAAAGAAGGAAACCCTTGAGAGGTGGGGAAAGCTCTGTAGAAAATTATGTTCAATGCACCATTTCTATTTCTGTATCCCATCTACAGAGATGGGTCAAAAGCAAGCAAAGAACATAAATCCTATGCAATCAAAGAACCTGTTAGGAAATGTTAGAGATTCCCCTAAGCTGCTAAGCTTGCGTGCAAGATCATGATCCTTCTCCCTCTCTCTCTCTCTCTTTCTCCTCAGTGATATTCAGTACTTTCTCTTAAACCCCAGCTTTAGAATTAAAAAGGCATTAAAAACTCTTTAGCAATGAAGAGCAACAACCTACATAACAGAACAGAAAGGTTTGAAAAGGCAAAGCATCTGCAGCCTGAAAGTTCAAAACCATTGGATAAATTGAATCAATACTAGGGTGTTCGATTTTTTTTCCATTTAATTATATCGTTTTAATCCAAACCAGGACAATGGTCAGGGTTTTACAGCGCTTCTTTTCCTTTCAGAGCAATAGCCTGATGTCCTTCAGCAGCCTTAGTAAACCACTCTTGTCCACTTTTGCCATGATCTCCCAGTGCCCATTTCTCTAAAATTCAAATCTAACTCAGCTTTTAAATCTTTCCTCCATCTATTCCCAGGATACCTTGCCCATCTACCTTCATGAATACAAATCTGAGCAAGCACACAGGCAGAGCAGAGTTCTTCCCCATCCAAAAATTTCTTCACTTGATTAAAAGATGTTTTAGCAAAGAAAAAAATGCCTGTACCTTTAAATGCAGTGAGGTACTTTATGTCTGGTTAGCAAGCTACATTAATCCACATTTCTGTTGTCTGTGAGAGAAAATAAGAGTCTGTGTCACCATCTCAACTTGTAAGTCTTTTAGCCTAACCTATTTCTTAGACTACTTTTGCTCACCAGCATGCACATGTAGATGACTTCACTATATCAAGGCTATAAACAACACCCTTGAAGCTATTTTTTATTAACCAAGAAGATAAATAAAAAATTGCTATAAAATGAAAGACTTGTATCTCCCCTTGACAACATGAAAATCAGTGCATAGTGAGTGAATAGCTTGTCCAAGTTTGTACAAGAATTCTTAGGGAATTATTCAAGTCCTGCATAGTGCCAGTCCAGCCTCCCTCAGAAATTCACAGTCAAATCAGATTGGAAATGATGGAAAGAATTTCCAGCATTTTCTGCTAGTAAGTGAAAAGTAAAATTATTCCTTGTTCCTCCTACCAAAACAGCCCTTTATATGGGTACTTACAAGTCCCTAAATGATTCAGTTTCTTTGTAGAGCTCTTTGACCCTCCTGCAAAGGGTGCCACCATAAGGCACAGCCACCAGCACCACATATTCTAGTGAGAAGGTCTGTCACTGTTCATAGGGAAACATCAGCAGCAAACCTTTGGCTGACTTTTCCACTCAGTGACCTGCATTGCTGTTTCCAGATTCCTCCCTCTAAAGAAAAATCATATCCTATCTACCATAAAACAAAAAGAGGTAAACAACACAGAGGAGTACTTAAGCTTTCATTCTCTGCTTCTCAGTGTAGTGTCCTAACCCTGATGATCATCTTTTGTCCCAGTCTGGTATCCATTCTTTCCCCTCCCCACAAATGTACTCATCCTGCAGATCTTTAAGACTGATTTTCCCCAAACCATTTGAATATCTGTATCACTGGGGTCAGTGTTATATTTCTAACTGTACTTTTCTCCTTATTAGAAACCCAGCTGAGGGCTGTGCAAAACCTTATGCATTTATATGCAGATGACACTTCTATTTTCACTGAATGATGAGGTGTCCTCTCTTCCTAATTCCCTTTCCTCTGAAATGGCAAATGTGTTCATCTGACTTAATGAGCACCTTTTCTGTCTTAAGGCTGGATAAAAAAAGTGTGGCATAGGCTTTGTGTTCCTTTCCCTGCTCAAAATGTCTCTCGCACAATATGAACCACTCAATTTTTGTGACTAGAAGATGTGTAATGCTTAGATTAAATTATTAATGTTTGTTACAGGTATTCACAGGACCACCTAGTTGTTGTGTCCATCTTCTAGATAACTTGATGCTGTTTAAGAAACTTTATCTGACCAAGTTGCATGCTAAATTACTCCTGACCAAGGATTAAAGCTAGAATCAGAAATTACTAGGTGTTATCTGTGGTTTTTGGATTATGAAGCATGACAATCCTTCTAACACTTTACATTTCATTCAATTCTATAACATCTTATGTTGTCACTCAGCAGTAACAATCTTTCTGAATGTAAACAAAATTATTAAAAAAAAATTCACTCTTCCAATTTTATTCATTTCTAAAATCAATTAATTTTAAAAATGTGAAAGCCTGCAAATAATATAACTGGGTTTAGCACTTCCTGATTTATTCCTGGGAATGCAGTGCCTCTTGTTTACATATAGACTATTTTTCTGGAGAAAAATCAGTTTTGTGGTAGGGGAAAAAAGTGTCCCTCCTGTAAATTATTTTGATAACCATTTAAAGGTCTTGCCCCTTTTGGTCACATTTCTGTATGATCACATTAGATCATACAGACCATCAGCTACTCTGAATAAGCTTAGTTCCCCTGAGGCATTAAATGTAACAACTTGGGAGTTAGAGAAATTTTTGACATGGAGTTTTTTAACAGGTAAAAAATTAAATTCATAGGTCTTCCCTTTCTGCTAAAAAGGCAGTGAAGGGCATGGAGAGCAGCTGAAGGTATAGTGCTCAAAATGAAGCTGATGCTGCAATAACACACCAAAGAACTAGATCCAAGGCTTGTGCTGAGATTTCAAAAAAAAAATTCTGAGAATTTCCTCAGAGTTAGGCAATGACCCCTAACCCCAATTACATTTAACAGCCACTGAATTTTTTCAAGATAATTGTATCCACAGTCTTCAGCACTTACACTGTGCTGAATAATTTCCAATTGTCTTCTTGCTTCTCAGTGTCTTGATATTCTTTAGACATTATTCAAAAGTTTGTTAATTGGTTTCACTTTGTCAGATTCACTTAATTCATCAAAACATGATTTTGAGGTGGGCACATGTTTATTGAAATGCTCTGTTTTTCTGGGGTTTTCTTCTACACTGAAGTCAGCTTTTCTCTCGTTTGTTTTTACTTAGACCCAAAGATTGATCTTAGTAACAAACTAGACACTCTCACAACTGCAACCAGTTACAGAAAAAAGCAGTATATGCATTGTTTAGAAAATAACATGCTAGATTTAGGCCTTAAGTGTCTACATTATAAATGTCTCCAGCTAGGTAGGGCAAAATCTTACAGACCAAATTCACCAAGATATTTCAAGAAGAAATGAGGAATTGAAAAAAAAGTTACAAACCTAAGCATTCTGCTAAATCTGTGCTTATGCGGAATTCAGTCTTATTTCTGCATTTAAATAGCCTACTTATTAAATAGATTTTCACAATAAATGAGTTCCATATACAACATAAGAGTCCCTGCTACAGGCCTGTTATGACCTACAATAATTTATGGTCCTGTCACATTCCTGTTAAGACCTAAAAAATTAATCACTTTGAATTTCAGATATTTCAGATCCCATTCAGACTCAAGGCTGCAGTTATGGTACCAGTGGTTTCCTCAAGATTGGAATTTCTCCCATATTAAAAGTAAATCTCACCAGTTTCAGACAGCTACATAGAAAATGCCTTTGGTTGATACTTTGTGTCAGAATAACTCCTTTCTATTAATTTTTTTTAAATTTTTATTTAAAAATGAAAAAGCACAGCTTCTAAAATCTTAATTTCAAAGTTCTTGCTTATGATTACAGATTTTGAAGTGCAACCTTGTGAATCTATGCAGCATGATTCTGTGTATTTTATGCTCCCTGTGATATTACTGAAAACCAAGGATAGCATCAACTCGAGAAATGCATTTAGTCCTTGCAGGAGGATTTCTGCTTTGCTGCAGGTAACTCTCACATAATTTGGGTTCTGTTTCATTCTTGCTTTTTTCAGTAAGCATGAATAAATATTATTTTATTAGATTTGCTTTTACCCATACATCAAGATCTAGAAATTCAATGCAAGTATTTATTTTCAGGAAGAGAAAAACTTTGCATTCTTCCCATTGTTCCTTGAAATTAGTTGGCAGCAGCTAAAAATCTTGCAATGTAAGAAATTTAGGAGGAGGAAATGAGAAGTAAATCACGTAAATCATACTAGGGTATGATACTTCTGATTATGGATTGATCTTCATTATGGAGATTCGTCTTCATTTTTATAATCGCCTATTGTCCCACAAGATTCAATCAGTAACTCTGGGCAATCGAGCAATGCCAGCAATTTTCTACGTTGTAAAGGACATTTAAGTACAGTACATTAAAATTATTACAATCTCCAGAAGAAAAGCATCCTGACTCCCCTCAGTTCTTTAGCCCCACCAAAGAACCAATCCTCTCAATGTAAGTTGTTTAGTTGATTCATTTCTTGTGAGATCAAAAAGGCAACTGGGAGCATGCTCTGCAGCGTGTTTGAAAAGATGCATAGGAGGACTCATTCCCTAAAGAGCACAGTGTTCAGAACTTGTGCAGGGGAAGCTTATTCTGAGTTGTGATACTGATCAATATGAGTGTAATTAAATATTTCCATTATTAAAATTCTTCTGCCATTTCAAAGTTCTTTTTTTTTTAAATAAGCTTTTCTTGATCTATTTTGTCTCACTGCTATATAATGTGTGACTCTGTCCAAGAATAATCTGACTTTATTTATCACTTTTGAGTTTTTGTTCATATCATTTGTTCTGCATCAGCCCTAAATACCAATATAATTTCTTGGCTCACAGATATATTGCAATTCTCAACTCACAGTCATCCTTTTCTTGCTGCTTTCTTTTGTACACAGCTTTGTCATACTCTGTATTCTGGAATTTAAAATTCCATTATTTTTTCTGGCTTTTCCATGTGCCTATTGTTCCCTTAATGTAATGAATATGTGTATCTGAGCTGAATAGCTGATTAGAAATTATTCAAAGTCCAGTGCAGAAGACTTGATTGTTTCCCTCTACACAGAGGAGGAAGCATCTGCATTACAGTTAACCAAGTGAATGCTTTAAGATTAACCAAGTAAGATGCATTCCATCCATCCTCTTATAGCAGGTATTTAGTATAAGACAGTCATTTAGATTCTCCCAATAAACAGCAGAGGTGGGCACCAGAGAGGGTGAGATGCCTCCTATACTTTGGTTATAAACTCCATGTCCATGAACAGGGATGTGTACATAGGCATATCCTACAAAGTATTCCTTGGACCAGACAACATCCAGTATAAATTTACTACAAAGCACAATTGTCCCTACAAGAAGAGTTAGTATCCTTAAAGGGACAGTATTGTTTCAAATAAACAAGGGTCCTTAAGTGGCTTGTGTCAGCTAACTTGGAAAATCTTTGCTAGGCTTTGTGCAATAATTTCTCCTAGCACATGAGACAGTCCCTAACAAAATTTTCACTTATGACATTCTAATACAGGGTCTTTTCAGAGCACAGAGTGAACTGGCATCAAGCAATGAGTGCCTGTCAAGCAACACAAATGCATCAGAGGTGGAATTTTCCTACAGGAAAAATATTTTTCCTACAGGAAAAGGAAAAATGCTGGTATCAACACACAGTTAAAATTTGTCTTGGCCAGACTTCATTCTATCTTTGCTTCTATTAGATATTTTTTAAGTAATACTAGGAAAGCCTTAATCACTGAACTTTTATATAAATCCAACACAAGCCTCAGGAGTTTCACAGTGACATCTATAGACAGCAGAAACTTCATCTTGAATAAAAATCCACTCTTGAACAGTCAAGCACTGTACATTTTCAATTGTTGACACAGAAAATATTGGTACTTTCTAACCTAGCTCTGTCTACAAAGTTGCCCTATATCTATGAAAAATCATAGTACCACTATTTGAGTTCAGCAGTTCACAGAGGTTAAGAACCCAGCAATCATCAGAATAAATAGTCTAATCTCCTGCATGTTATAGATATAACCCTCCATGGAGCACAGCAATTTTTGTCTAGTATATCAACTTTTGGCAGTATATCCAGACTTAATCCAAAGATACGTGGAAAGCTTTAGTTCCATGAAACACTACTCCTCCCTCTTACTCTGTTCCATAGATGAAAAGGAAACTTTATTTCCTCCTAGTTTCTCATTTAAGTCCACCTGATTTCATATTCCATCCTAGGTTCTTAATAAGCCAGTTAGGATTTTATTCCTAAATACCATAATCATACCCTTCAATCATTCTGACACACAGAAAGTTAACCCCTCCTACTACAAGTTTTTTTTCTTCAGTATTTGAATAATTTTTGAGTTTCCTCTCCATCATCTCCAATTTTAACACTATTTTTGACTGTGAACACGGAGTTTCACATAGTATAAAGTTGTATCCAAGATAAAAATCACATTTATAGCACTATTATTCATGCAAATTCTACTTTTCTTCACAGGATTCTTCTAGGATTTCATGTTTAGTTGCTTACGGATTATAACCATTCGAAAGTACCTTATTTTTCTCTTTAATTCATTGACATGAAGCACTCAGCTCTCGCAAGACTAATCTATGAAGTGTTTTAGAGATCATAGTAGGTGGCATTCAAGGCAGATATCTAGATTTGAACAGTCACTCAGGCTTTTCACTCAGTGAAACATGTCCACAGGCAGTAAGTCTGTTTATTTGGTGTGTGTGCTAGAAGATCATGTGAATTTTATTTTAGAAATGTCTATAGGCCATGAAGAATACTTCTAGTCACCTTGCAACATTAAGAAGTTGGTGTCGAATAAATGCTTACATTTTGACCCTCTTGCACCTCACTTTAGTGGATCTATATGCTGTTCACCAGAAAAATTATTATTCTTTGGTAAGCAACTTTGCAAACTCCTTTTTACAGGGCAAAGGGACTTTCAGAATTGCACAAAATCTTTGCATGAGGTGGGCACAGCATCAAAGCACAGGGATAGATTAAAAATAAAAATCTTTAAAACTCAGTTGGAGCAACCTGGAAAATTAATGAATGGCCTCACAGTGTTTGGCTACATGGCTTCTGTAATACTCAAAGAAATTAAACATTCAGCCTCAGTCATGGAATTATTTGTTTTTATGAAAGTAATAATAGGAAGAAGCAGGTCTATGTGTGTGTGCATTTCTGCGCACTTTACAAATGCTTGTGGAAATAGGAGGTCAGCACATCCCAAGTACTTAAAATCACAAATTCCAGGAGGGAGATTACTTAATAATTTTAATTAACATCCTGTTATTCTATCACAGAAACAATGCATTTTAAGCAACATTTACAGATAGGATCAATAAATCGGGCTGCTTTTATTAAAGTGCCTAAATAAGGAATTTACAAATTGACAGCTGAGCCATAGAAAGACAAATTCAATGATTCAAGTATTGAAGGCATATCAGCCTCAACTGATTCTCTCTAAAATCTGAACATCACTAGCACTGGCTCCACATGAGAGTGACTGGAGATTTCAATACTGCTGCATATAGCTGTAGGAAAAATCTATCCATGGCCTGAACGTGTCATGGTGTTTATGCCACAAGAAAACACTGTAACTGAACAGCAAATCTTATTTTAATTGATACATCTCACCTAAATTCAAGGCATCTAAAGTCAGAATAGTTAGATTAATTGTCTGACATTTAGATGCCTGAGATTAGGTGAAGTTAATTCTGTGATGAAAAAATTCCCCAGCTTAGTTCTGAGTATAAAGGCAAAGAGATGGTACATCTCTATTTGTGCTCTTCTGCTAATGAGGAGTGGGAAATGGGCCTTGTCCTTGGTTTTAACTTAGTATGAAGGCTCCAATTTCTTCCAATACCTATATGCAGCATCTGTAACATAGGCATCTATAGGTTAGGAATTTCAGCAGTGTTCTTCTGTGATGGTGTGTCAGATGAGATGAAAGCAGAATGATTCACTTCTCACCCCACAACAAGCCATGTCATGCAGAACACTGCTTACATGTTGTAAAGACTGAGCACATCACCATCATGTAGACATATCCTCAATTTCCTCACTGGAAAATAATGTGATTAAAAAAAAAATCAGAAAGAAGAGGTCATAACCAGGTCTTGACACAAAGAAATTAGGAGCATTATGGAAGTCAGGCTTTGAGCATACAGGAAAAGTGAAGATATTACAAAACTGAGGTTCCTGAAGGTTAGGCAGGATGCAGGGAGAATGATGCTTATACAACCAACCACACAGGATCAAGATGATGGAAGCAGAGCAGTGAAACTGTGCTTTGTCCAGGTTAATTAGTCCTGCTGAGAAATTCCATCCTACCATCATTATATGGCTTGAGTTCCTAAATGAGCTTGTTCAGAGTGTCCAATGCAGACATAGCTCCCCATCCCTGGAGAAGAATGCATTAATTCCTGTACCCCAAGAAGAATCTTTATCTTGTTGAGCTCACAGCAAAGCACAAGATTAGATGAGAGTAAGTAATGTCCACACTGTTTTCCAATTGCAGTTTCTGCAATCAAAAGTATTGTTTAATTGCTTGTTGTGTGTTCCCCAAGGTAGGCAGCTAAGCACTACACAGCAGTTCACTCATCCCCTTCCCTCACCCCTGTGGGCTGCAGGAAAAGGAAGAATAAAAGCAGGAAAACCTCAGGGTTGAAGTAAAAGCACATTTAATAAGTGAAGGTCACATGGAAGAAGAGACAAATAAAACAGAACAAGGAATGCAAAAAGACAATCACTACCTCTCATGAGTAGACCAATGGCCAGCCAGCTCCCAAGCCAAAGAAAAACCCAAAGCACCTAATTCCTAAATCTCTCTCTTTTCCCTTTTTATTGCTGTTATGACGTTATATGACATGGACTATGTCCTTGGTTAATTTGCATCATCTGCCTGGTTTGCTCAACCTATTGCAAAACCGCCATTGTATTCACTGAGGAGGAGAGGGAAGGACAGCATGAGAAACAGAGAAGTCTTTGACTCAGTGAAAACACAGTTCAGCAATAAGTAGAATATTATTATTTTATCAGTACTGTTTTGGTCAAAAATCCAAAACACAGCACCATTCAATCTGCTATGAAGAAAATGAAATCTATCCCAACAATGTCCAGTATGTTGCTGAATAAAATAATTCAAGAGTAGCCTCTTGGTCAGATGATGGATGAATCATTATAACACACACCCATACAGTGAGATCTGCAGCTTTGCAAACCAAACCTTCTGTGATTTATTCCTTCCAGCACAAGGGGTCTTATCATCTTTGTATATATTACAGTGAGGTATCATTCCAGATCGCTCTGAAAAAAGTGTTTACATACACAACCAACCAAGTTAGATAGAAGTAAAGAAAAGCAAGAAAATTTACCTGATCAACTGAACATAATCATGTATAAATACTTTCTACTTTTAATGCAGAAAACAAACAGACTCCATTTCTTTTCTGTCTTTGTCAATAACACAAGGGTATGTTTCTTCCCTCAGACATAGACTGTCCTCATTATACACTCCCTGTATTTCCAGTGCTTTGGTGGCTATGTTTGTCTGTGCCTCTGAAACTAAATTCCCAGGTTATCTACCTTGTCAGACCCTCAGATTATCCTCTGAGGAATACTGTACCAAGTGAAAATCTGCAGAAGTATTTAGTCCTTGTTCCAAGGTGTCCCAATGTCCAGTCCTGTAGCTCATCTCCTGAGATGTGCTATTTCTAACAGCATCTTATCTCAAAGGTCAAGTTGTCCTGCCATGCCCTGGTATTCCTGACCACCAACCAACAATTTTCTAAAAGTCCACTGTCTGGTTCTCCTTTTTATAATAGAATACTACCATAATTAGGCAACTGGAATCTGGGGAACTGTAAGTTGCTACAGCCCCTTCAGTCCTTTCCATGCTCTCAGGATGTAAGGGAAGACAATTCCTCAAACCCACAGTACACGGCACAGACTTCATCACAGTTTTCACAGCTGACATGTGCAGATATCAGAGCATACATAAAACTGTTTTTACTGAGACTTTCTGAATGGTGGCCACCCAGACATAGAAAAATGCTGGGTATTTTCCCTGCTGTCCATGCCAAAACCAGCAAACCTCCTGATATTAAAAATCTATGCCCCATTGTGTAAATTGATAGGTGCAATTAACCAAGGCAACCACAACCCACAGCTGAAGAGCAAACACTAAACTTATTCAATCACCTCAGTGGCTGGAGTATTCCAAAAAAACAAGCAGGGACACACACATACTGCTAAGCTTAGTCCAGTCTTAGCAGGGGCACAAAACACACAAGCCCATCATGTCAAAGGGCCTGGCACATGCACAAAACTTCACAATTATGTGATTTCTATAAACCCAAGGTTCTTGTCTCTCTTTCTTCCAGCAGGAGACCCAAGCCTGTCTGTGAAGGATACCTTTTAATTCTTTGACAGCATTCTGTCCTCTTCTACAGAAATTCCACTTCCCAAGACAGAGAGAAAGCATCCCAAAGCAAGCACAATATGTGAAAGAAACTTCCCATATGGAATAGTCTTAGCATCCCCCAGTTGCAAGGTCATCTTGAGAGAAAACAACTCCATCTTCCCTCCTCACCAAATCTTCCAGTTTTTAACCCTTTCCTCCCAACACCCTTGTATACAGAATCTTTGCTAGAGATGACTTTCAGGGTTGATGATCAATGTTAGAGTGAATATCAAAAAAGAATACCGACACTTTGCATTCCCTGTATGCAGGTTGACCTCTGCTACCTGAAAGAATGTTTCACATGTAATCACATCATCGCTGAAGAACAGTGTGGAGTCTCAGTGTACATTTTGATAAGAACTCAGAGCTTCAGACACAAAAGATCAGACTGTACAGCTAAATATGACACGCTTGTGAATAGTACAGTCCATGGCATAGGTTTTGGAAAAGGGCAACCAGCATTGTCCAGGACATTCATCTGGCACCACTGATAGTATAAAACAGAGACTACTCTTGATCCTATAGACAGATTGCCCCCATTTGGAGTCCAAGATAATTTATTCACATAGAAATTGATCATTCTATGCCAGATGGTCTCACAGAGAGAAATGTGGCCTCACACACATTTCATTTACAGTAAACACAACCAAAGAACCAAAGCTTGGTGTTGGTACTCTTCGGAGTTCAGCCATCTCTTCAGTGTACAAGAGAGCAACAGAGAAATAACAGACACTGTTGAGATTCTCAAGCATCTGCCTGGAAAAAATTAGAAATGGAATAAGAAATTGTAGCATTTCACTTCTGTGATGGAAAATATGGATAATAATGTTAATTTCCCTTTTAACAATGGGGATTTATGAGATTGACTGTACAGGAAGAGCTCTGAAAATTAAAATATACATGCTGAACCTATGATTTATTCAGCAGTCTTACTCAATTAGCATTAGTGGCATTAATGCTATTAGAAGAAGAAAAAGGTGTCTGAATAGCCAGGGCAGAAACTGAACCACTTAGAAATTAAAAATATATTCACAGAAAGCCCTTGCAGAAGACAATTATGTCACAGAAAACTCAGGCATTTATTCAAGCAAATCAAAAAGTAGCCCACAAGTCAAGTAAGAATTGAATTAAGATACCAATCACCATATCTATTAAGCTTTTTAAGATTATATGAGAAAGTTTAAAAGAACATTCCAGTACAACGTGAAATATTATTCTTACTGCTACATCTAATTACAAAGAGGTGTAAATCACTTGGTTTAACCTTTAAAAAAAAAAACTGCTTCAAATACATAATATTAAAAACAGAGATCAGATATGCAGCTCCCATATGAATGGATTATATACCGGCAAATTTTAGAGTCACTGTGAAAGAACTTATATTGAAAATTTTATTCTCTCCTTTCTTCAGCAGGGCCACAGAGACAGAGCTGGGATGAGGACAGGTCCAGTTATCAGCTGGTGGTTCTGGACACTGCATGACAGGATTGTGGTAGGGCTCCAAGCCAGCATCCTGCAGCATGACTAGGCAGGAACTGATCCTGTGCCAGTCTGAAACAGTATCCTTGGACATGGACAGGATGTCCAGGGAAGGTAGACTGGGATGGTAAGGACTCGTAGTGCCCTTAGGGCCTAGAAGATTTCACCTCATCATTAAGCAAATATTTTAAGACCCAGGTAAGCAGTTAAGAATGTGTTTGATTTTACCTTTCTAACTGTTGATGTCAATGCAAACTACTGACACAGACTGAAGTGCTCCTTTTGAATGAAAGCTGTGTTTATTCTCTCTGAAGTGACAACTAGTCAACTATTTAATACACTCGGCTGGATCAGGATGGCATAAAAGAACTTTATTCATTACATGATTGTCTGTCCAACAGCATACTCCAATTGAATAGTAATGATATCATTAAATTTTAGGATCTCAGCATTTTGTAAATTAATTTGGCCTCTCTGTCTTGGGAGGCAAAGGGCAGAGAGGGAGTCCTTAAATACTGATGAATTTTTTTAATAGATGATGAGAGCTTTCATTCGTGGAAAAACACTTAGCTGGTTTATACTCTATTCCAGATACCCCTATATCACTTTCACTTCTGAAGTCTGATGCTGTTCTGAAATGGGATGAGACAGTAAAATCTGTGAGATGAAGCTCATTGTCTTCTCTTTCCCTTAGACAGAATAAATTACCAATCTAATAACATTACTTTTTTTAGACTGCATTAAAGACCAGTGCCAGTCCCAAAGTTTGCTTCTGAATTAATTCCAGTCCAAACTGGCAAATCTGCACGTAATTAAGTCCTTGTTAACCTATAGAAATGCATCCATTCACCTCTTCATCTAACAAATACTAATTGCTGACACTGATAAGTCACTATCATCTCACCTGGAAAATTTTGTGAGATACTTAGGTAGAAACGTAAGATCAAGCAAGTGAATTTAATGTGTATTTTCAGGGATTGCACTAGTAACATTCTTCACATCCTGGTTTTATAGACTAGACACTTTGGCAGGTGAAAGGTAATGACTTGGGATTTGTACCTGATTGACAGCCATTCAGAAATCCCAGATGTGTCCATTAGATACATGCAGATCATTGCTGTAGCTCACACACTACTGCATGTTAGTCTTGAATGTGCAAGGAATAAAGGTAATTTACAACCTACTCAGTCTAAGAAGCCCATTGAATGTCAAATCTAGTGCTTGTGTATACCCCATATCAACAGATAACATACAATAGATTATATTTAGGAATAAATTTCTCACTGTGAGGGTGATGTGTGGATGCCTCATCCCTCGAAGTGTTCAATGCCAGGTTGGATGGAATTCTGAGCAACCTGGTCTAATGGGAGATGTCCCTGCTCCTGGCAGAGGGGTTGGAACTAGACTGTCTTCAATGTCCTTTCCAACCTAAGGCATCCTGTGAGTCTGTGATGATTCTGTGATATATATTCAGAGGATATAAAAGAATCTGGGAGAGACCTTTCATGCTTATTTCTTCCTGACTAGATAGATAAATATCAACCCTATGTCACTGTAGTAATGCTTCACAGGAAAGTGATGTGACATCATGCCTTTCAGCACCAAAACCCAGTTCTTTACCATGCAAGTTAATGGTGGTTCCCCATTGACTGGTAACACTCAGAGGCTGTGTCTGTACTGGTGAACAAAACATTACAGAACTGTTGCCTGACATTGAAGCCAGCTGGCACAGTACAGCTTTTAGCCATCTTTTTAAACTCTCTCAGTCTCCCGTGCAGCATGTCAATAGTCACAGTGCCTGTTCAGAATCATCATAGCTTTCCAACTTGGTGTGGGAGGCATTTGACTGAACACTGGGTGCCTCCAGTCAAAACCATGCCAGGGATAACACTCACAGTACAGCAGAAAATATGCCTGAGGTCCAGGCCACAGGAGCATATCCTGGCATTATTTAACTTACCAGCATAGATGTGACTACAAACTGTTATTATGATAGTAAGGCTGATAAAGAACAAAAAATACCCAATGTTTGTAAGCTGAATAAGTGCATATTTTTGTAGACTCACACATTTGAAAATTTGGTTTTATCCATTTATGTACCAGTACGGAACAAAAAAACAAGAAAGCAAGTTTATTTACCCAAACTTGCCTCACGGAGAATCTGGCCCAGGCCACCGTTCCTCAAAGGCCCTTTAGAGGACTGGCTAGAGAGGAAATGTAAACAAAGAGAAGGCAGTCCATCAACCAAAAAGAAGAGGACTACAACTAGACCTCTCTACCCAAATCCCATTTTCATAGCCATTTCTTCCTTTCCTAGAGCAATGGATGAACAAAATAATTTCCAGACTAAAGAGCAACGGAGGAAATATCACTGGAAGTAGGGTATATAAGCTGTCAGGGCCTCCCTGAGGCAAGGAGGAAAGAAATGCAAACTCTGTCGATGACGTCCCTATGTTATTTTTCTCTATAGGTTGTAACAGAAGCCTTGAGTAGTTGGCTTAGACAGACATGACTGTTTTATCAGAGGAATCTCTCCTGACTTTTCTCTTTTTTTCCCCCTCCTATCTTTGTCATGTCTGTCTCCAACCACTTCCCTTTACAAGCCATCAATGCCCCCAGGCTGCTGAAACTCACTCACATTTCAAGTGATTCATAAGGCTGGGCTGGCAATAGCAGCTCTGTGCACTCCCTCCTGCTCTCTTATGCCTTAGAGGACAAAATGAGACATTCAGGTCAGACTAGGATCTCTTACTTCTGCCTGTCTGCAAAATCTGCCCTTTCAGAGTATTCCAGTGACAGCCTCACTCTTCTTACACAAAGTAAGAAAAATGCCCTTGGAATCACAACAGATAAGGCAAAACGTCAGCCATGGAAGCAGGTGAAAACATTACTAGTGTTAAATCCCAGGGCCAGTCCTGTTCAATACTGTTATCATCAAGTTTTCTTGCAGTACCAAACTGGGATGTGCCATTGACTTTCTCAGGAAATGAGGCATTGAAGAGGGATCTACACAGATTGGAGCACTGGGCAATAGTTAGTGGGGTGAAATTTAACAAGTTCCAGGGCTAGATTCTGCACTTAGGATGCAGTAACACTGGGCACAAGTATAAACTGGGAGAGGACTGGCTAGAGAACAGACCTGTAGAGAGGGATGATCTGGGGCTGCTGGCCAGCAGGAGCTCAACACTATCCAGCAGCGTGTTCTGGCAGCCAAGAGGGCAAACCCCATCCAACACAGGGGTATCCAACACAGCATCACCATCCATGCAGAAGAGATGATTGTCCCACCGCTTTCAGCATTGGTTAGGCCTCATCTGGATCAAGATGTGCAGTTCTGGGCCCCACAACTTAAGAATGATGTGAAGGTCCTTGAATGTGTCCAGATAAGGGCAACAAAGCTCGTGACAGGGCTGGAAGGAATGTCTCATGTGGAGCGGCTGAGGACTCTGGGTTTTTCTAGTTTGGGGAAAGGAGGCTGACTGTCCCCTCATTGTCCCCTACAGCTTTCTGAGGGGAGGACATAGGAAGTGAGGTGCTGAGAGGTGGGAAAGGAAGGTTCAGACTGGACTTCAGGAAGGATTTTTTTATCCAGAGAGTGGTCAAACACTGCAACAGGCTTCCTAAAGAAGCGGTCAATACCCCAAGTCTGCCAGTGTTTGAGGCACTGGGTCCTTTAGTGGGAGCTGTATAGCTCACTTTTGAATGATATATGTATATATATGCATATATACATATATACATATATACGTTTCTTATTATAGATGTATTATAGAACTATTCAGTAAAGATTGGTTGTTAGAAGACAAACTGATTTTGTCTTGACAGCTTGATACTGTTCATAATGGGAAAAGTCTTGACAGAAGAAGGAAGAATAAGATAGAAGAGTACCTGTGAATGAAACATGCTCCAAAAAATCTGAAAATGCATAGAGTTGTCATACTCATGCTGTTATGACTAGTAAATAGTAAAAGAGATGGATAAAAATGGATGTGCTTAATGTTACAGAGAAAATCTGAGTTGCTGTGTCCTATGCCATAAGAGCCTCCATCTCTGGAAACTTCCTACACTTCTGCTGGAGTATATTAGTTACGTTCATCTCCATTCAGATGTCACAGTTAAATGCAAGATCCTGTTTATACTAACCACAATAAAAGTAAAATTTATCATCTCCTAAAGCACCTTAGTTCAAGAAAAAAATGAGACCATCTTACTATCCTTTATGCAGAGCCATTGAGCAAGGGTGCTGTTTGTAAGACAATGCCACATCAGCACCAAGACTATTTCTTCCCATCAGCACTCCAGATATAGTTCCCTGTAGAGAAAAGTTTGAATCAATGGCCCTTGTCTTGAACTCAACCTTCACAGTAGGCACTTAACTCTGACTTAGGCAGGAGAAGAGTTAGACCAAATTCTTTTTCTCTAGAGTGCCCTTCTCTGTAACCAAATGACAAGGAATGCACACTTGCACTGGGTCATGAGGTGAAGAATGAGCCCTTGTGTTCAGTGAAGGGATGAGATGTATCAGCTCAGTCTCCTGTCTCCTGTTCTTCTGTTGAGATGCTAGTGTATGTCCCCTTACATATAAGAGGCAGATGGAAAATCCCACTAGCAAACAAACTTCCGGGACGACAGAGCGTACTGAAAATTTTCTGGTCTAAATTCCTGGAACCATGTCAGGAAGTTGGTCCCTCTGTTTTTAAGCATCAATAAAAACCAAACTGGCCTGGAGGTGGCTGCATTTCAGTGGTGGGGAGCAATACCACACATGATGGGTGCACACATGATCCTCAGTAAAGGAAATGGATAGGAATAATTGCAGAAGGATGGTCATTAGACTGTTGAAAAAACAAAACAATTTCCGTTCTTAAACAGGTAATAACTGAAATAGCCTGGCAGTTCCATGAGAGTTCGAGAGTTTTAAATATCTGATATTTATAGGGTCCCATTTGGAACAATGGCATAAAGAGGTTCAAAGAAAAATGAAAAATACTATTATTCTTGTTATCTTCCTAAGACAGTATTTTACTTGCATTTCTGAACGGTTTCAATTTGCCATGAAGTTTAGCCATCTCTATTCCCTTTTGAATGCTAAATTAATTGGTACTGAGAACCTCTGACCTATTTTCTTCTGTTATTTTTTTCCTTTTTTTTTTTTAATCTGAGTCATGTCAGTCTAGGCAACCTCCTAAAAAGAATCTGAAACAGCAGGTACTGTGTTTCACCAGACACTTATCTCCTCTCTGCCTATCTCATTTTAAAAGGAAGCAGCACTGAAAATGGAATTTGATTACATAAGAAATCAATCTGTAACTCAGAAAAAAGAACCTCCTTCATAATTTATATAGCCCTGCTGCTTCACCCTAATTAATGTCCATCTGTAACTTATTCTTCCTGCAGGTTTTCCCTTCTAAATGAGTGAAAAAAATGGCAGGAAACCTTTGGAAAGTAGTTTGCTATTACAGAATTACAGAAGAAACTGGATTGACTCATTTAAAGTCCCTAGTAATATCTCATAGGTCTTAAGAAAATACAGTCATTCAATTTAAATAGGGTTTTATTTGATCCAGGTGCAGCTGGATATCAGAAAGGTAATATAAATACAACGATCTATTGTCAAGAGTGTAGGCAGTTTAATTTCTTTGCAGATGATATATACCTGGATTTTCTGTTTAACTGGCAGGATAATCAGCATGCAACTGTGGGAAACAATCATTAATGTGATGAAATATGGAAATGAGCCTCATGCATAGATAGAGGGTGGAAGCATAGTCCTGGGGTGAAGAACTGGATTCATGGTCTTGCCTTGATTTTTATCTCAGTTGTAGGCAGAAGTCTCTGTCTACAGAGAGAAAATAGTTATTCCTTTCTCTCATCCTTTGTCTATATATGGTTGAAAAGCTTAAATCCAAGGACCATCTCTCATCTCTTGCATGTCTGCAGTCTAGGGCATGGGACCTTGCTTGTCATGCAAATGCATAAACATAAACATAAACATAAACATAAACATAAATATATACTATCCATATAGAGAGAAAAGCAATGGGTGAATCAAGAGCAGGTATATCATCAGGCATATGTCTACCTTCTGCACTTGAAAAACTGGGACAGGCAAAAATCAAAATTCTTAGGAATGCAAAAATACATTATCAAAAGTTTTATAATATTTGCCACCTTATCACAAAGATGATATAAAGCTTATTCAGTACACTTATTAACCTTGCATGTTCACAATTTAATGTGATATCTTCTTCCATCACAGGGAAACTGATGCATATGAGCAGCCGAAGGAATTGTTCAAAATCAAATGGTGGAAGCTAAGAAGGATTTTTACATATGGAAACCACATGCATCAATTCCTAGACAATATTTTAGAAAAAAAAAAAACCCTATGTTTATTCACTTATATTAATTACTACTTTTCATAAATCAACACAAAATGTACCTGTTAGAAGCAAAGTTTTCCAGTACTTCTATTTTGAACATGAGGAAATAATTTGGCTGGAAAAGTAATTTATTTGACTCTTCCAAGTATAATTTATGGCACACGCATGAGGTTTTTCCAAAGCAACATTATCCCAACCCTGAATTATAATGAGACAGAGCACAGTGCTGACTTTTATTTTTGATTGTCGTTCAGATAATTAAGATTACTTTAACATTTTAGACAAAACAGTGATAAGACCAGCAATATATATGGAAATTGGATTTCAGGTTTTGCTGAATTTATTTCTTCTAGGTAACAGCAAAGCTCAAGATCTAGACTCACTTGCTTCATATCACAAGGTATATTAAAATTATGCTTCCATTTCACATTTCCATGAATGGATTAACCTTTCTTAATTTAGGCAGTTTATAGATGGCCTTGGAGGGCAGCTCTTGCTCCCCAAATTGTTATGTAGCAAAATTGCTCTACTACGGCTCTAACAAACCAGCACTAAGAGGGGAAATACTGGAAGAATTAATGTTATCTGAAGGATACTGTCTAGGGTATAGGTACTCATGGTAAAAAAAGGGGGATACTTCTGGCTATTTCCCCTTTTTTTACCACATACTTACCATGTAATGTGTGTAGATACATCATTTAAATCCATGTTTTAAGAATTTATTTTTTATTTAGTTGAAGTCCTAGCACATTGCAAAGCTGAAGAAACTTAGCAAAGTCCTCCTGTTCAAGTTCTTCTTACATTGACTCTGCACCTTATAAAGAGATGCCTCACAGAACTCCCAATTCTATTCCCCTGGACAACCACAGTGACAGACAAGTTGGTTGTTCTGTTATGCCTTTAGAAGGAAATATCGCTCGTGTCAGTCAAGGTCCAGAACTGGGGACACAGTGAAATTGCATAAGACTCCATATTAGTCAATAAAGCTGTAACTATAAAAAACTGTCCAGAAAACAGTCTAGGCACTGGAATACAATCATCAGCATTACAAAAATGCCAAAGCATTCCTGAAATGAGTTTGTCCCACACTAACTTTTAGTCTCACAAAAAGTTTCTTCCATACTTCACAGGACCAGCCTTGGATTATCTGACCATAAAAAAAAAAAAATCTTGAAAAGAAAAACTTGAATCTGCTTCTAACTTTTTGTCATTTTTGATAGATCATTCATGTGTCAAGAATGCTATATCCCACCTCACCATTCTGCTTCCTAAAGTGGATGTGTTGAGCCAAACAGCTCACAAGCTGGATGATAAGTATAGAGATCATGCTACCAGCTTATTTATAGTTACTTGGTGTTATTTAAGTTCCTCCTGGTTTACAGTGATAAAACTGAGAACAGAATAGAGAGCATAGAGTGACAAAACCTTTCATTTTTACTTCAGTATTGACATCACTGTTATTTGTGATAGAGTAAATGTAGCAGAACTCCACAAGCTGATCATTAGTGGGATAAACTTGGCATTGGTGCCACAGAGACCTGTGGCACGTCACAATGACATTGCAATAAATGCAATTCAGAAGAAACAATCCATGTAGAAGGACTTTGACTTAGAACACCCAAGCATGGCATGAGGAGCTGTGACCTCTTGTTTCCCTGATCTCACCTTGACAACAACTAACATTGACTTTGTGTGCAAATAGAACAACTGTTGGATTCTCATTGCAATTTGATTGAGCATTATCCACTGTTCACTGGGAACCCTTAAAACGATACTGAGAAACACAACATTAAGACTGAGCTCAGTGCTGACCCTGGAATAGAACAGTGGATGCTATGAAAACATGCATTTTCCCCAGTGAAATATTAAAATATCATGAGGTTTTGAAAATAAGACCACTATACTTGTTTCCAAGTCCACTGAAAGAGTAACCTGACCATGTCTATCACAGCAAGAATTATGAAGGGACAAAAGCTGAGGGAGGTTTAGGTTACATATCAGGAAGATCTGTCATTTTGAGTATTAGATAGTATTTCTCTGGAATCATTTCTTCACACATGTTCCCAGTGACAACCCACATGTTTTCTAGAGCACACAATGACCTTGGGTGTTTTGGTGACATTAGCACCATGCCTGTGCCAATTAATTGGGGGTGCCCAAGAACACTGAAGCCAATTGACATCAATATAAAGGTCCAGCAAGGAGGTGGGTTTATTCAGCCTGGAGAAGGTTTATGGAGGACCTTTTTGGTGTCTTATTGCAGAGAGTTATAGCTACATACTGAGAGAGTGTAGCACCAATGGAGCTTCTCTTGTTTCTCAGAGGAGCATAGCAATAGCATAAAAGGCAGAGAACACAAGCTGCAACACCCTAAACACTTATCAGCTATGGGGGACAAAAAAAACCACCTCTTCACAAGCATAGCCACATTTATGAAAAAGACCCAAAGAGGGTAGAATGATGTGTCCACCCCTGTAGAAGCACAAACTGCAGCTTGAAAGGATCCTGAGAAGATTGCCCTTAGCTGGTCCTGCTTTGAGCAGTGTGGCTGGCTTGAGACCAGAGGCCACTTCTAAGTACAGATATCCTGTGATTCTCTGACTGCACGACCACCTGCCCTTCAAGTACTACAGGAGCTGTTTCACTGTTGGACAGCTGAAATTTTAGAGGCCTGAGTTATATTTACATAGAATACACCAAGCTGACTGTGTGCCAAGGCACATACTTTAAGCACTCAAATTATTTGATTTTCAGACCTATTGTTTATTTTCTCCCTCACTAGACATATGAGGAGCATCACTAAAATTTGAGAATATGCTTTTTGGGAATATGCTCAATGCACGGTTTGACTTACTGACACACAAGTTCTCCAAAACATAGTTAATCTTATAGCTATGGCTCTCTCTTCCTTGCTACTCTGCCCTACCTCACTGGCCAATATTAAAATTATTAAACCAAACATTAAAATCCAAGATAGTCAGAACCAATAATGTTAGGACTGAAGGATTGTTCATACCTGCACACACAAAATAACACTGAAAACTCAGAAGAAATAAAACCAAACTAAAACACTAGAGGTTTATCATATGACAAAATTGGGATAAAGGAGAGGCTCTATCTGCAGAGTATTGTACACAACTCATGACTCTGCTAGTGGACCAAAGATCTGTTCTGCATGCTGGGCACACACCATACACCTGATAATTAAATAGGATACACATAACTGCTCAGCCAAGTTTCACAGAAATGGAGACACAAAAACTGGTAGCATTCAGCATGAGATCAGCAGCACTAAATGGGATCCAATTTACTGAGGCTTAGAACCTCCCTTCAAATGCAGAAGGAGGCTGGAAGCACCAGTTCAACACATAAGTGGGAAAGAAGTAAACCTGAGATAAACAAGGCATCACTGGCTAAACCAGCACTTGAGCTATTTACTGGAGGATATCATTAATGGCCAAAACAAAACACCACTATTCACTCAAGGGAAACCTGAGCTGTGTATTCCCAAAATGAATGCACTCAGTATGGTCTCCAGATACAGTAAGAAAAAACAGAGGAAAAGAAAGCCAACCACAGTTGTTAGAATGCTTAAGAATATTTTCAAGTGTGCATTTGTCCTCAACATATAGAAATCAGTCATGCCATTCACTGAGTGGCATGAAGAAATTTGGTTGCAGATCTAAGAATTACAAGAGGCATGAGACAAATATAAAACTATTACCTTTACACAAAGGACAAATATACCAATAACTGTACACTGAAGCTGAATCTGTTCCATTTATCTCTGTAGATGAACCCACACTGGCAGGTATAGTATTAAATTTGTCAGTGCCTGGCATAGAAGAATTACACAGCTGTTCCTCAAAACAATGATGTGAGTTTAAGCATCACTTGAGCAGAACTTTCAATATATCCCAGTGTTTGTCTTTCTTCCAATTATTCTCTCATTTCCATTATCCTACTTTCTTTGTTCTCTCATTTATGCTCAGCTGGTCCTGCATTCTCCATTCCTTTTTTGGCATCATTATTATTATAACTTTTCTTGGTATTTGTCTTCCTCTACCAGCTCTCATCTGTGCCATTTGCTTTGCCCTTTGTTCTATTCTTGTCTTCTGGACTGGGCTGGCAATAAGAGATGACTGCATGGCAGAGAAATCTTTCATCTCAATGTTCAGTCAGTAAACAAAAATGTTGAGCTGACTCTCTGGAGTCTGGCATTTCTTCTCTCCATCAAACAGAACAAAGTAAAACACAACAGCTCTCCTCAGGTAAAGCTCAGAGCTCTGTCCTCTGCCAGAGCACTTCTCATAGATTCTACTGGGTGGATCATCTGCATGCTTTGCAATCATAACTCCCAGTTTAGCAGTACAGAGATTATTGTCGTGCTGTTCACACATCGCAGCATTTTATTTCTTACCATTTGAAATTCTCCAAAACATATTTAATGTTTCCTTCCTTTACAAAATGCATGAATATGCATTCAGAAAAGAACACCGGAGTTTCATTTTTTAACATGCTCCAGAAACTTTATGTATTGCATATAATCAGACCAAAATATTCCAGATTTATTTAAGTTCTTCAAAAGGAATTCCAATCACTTGATACTGTTAAAACTGTGCATTTTAGATGACTGCTGTTTGTCGTGTTTCTTCTTTCAGTTGTATCCAAAATTGCTACCTACAGAAATCCAGTATTTCCTTCTAGTTCTTGCTAATGGATTTAGGAGACAAAAGAGAGATTGCTTAAATGTAATTTTTTTTTCCTCCTGACAGATTGCCTATTAAGTAGAAAAGATTTCAAATAATGTGTAAAATAATGCTGCAAGTCAATGACAGGGTTCTGGCCCTCTAAATCTGACATCTTACAGCTTCTGCCAAGGGTCACAATTGCAGACACTTTCTCTTCTTGATTAAGTTTTTCTGCTTATTATGTTTTATCACCTTATGCTCTTGGTGTGAAAGAAAACTTTCCTTTTTTTTCTCTGTCTGCTTTTCAAAGAAACGTATCATGACCTGACCAGAAAAAACTATTT
Source organism: Leptocoma aspasia (assembly GCA_013399835.1). Classification (NCBI taxonomy): domain Eukaryota; kingdom Metazoa; phylum Chordata; class Aves; order Passeriformes; family Nectariniidae; genus Leptocoma; species Leptocoma aspasia. The sequence continues at coordinate 2,111,276 of VXAX01000826.1, forward strand.
TGTATTGGCTGAAAAATTAGGGTTGATTGGCATTTAATTTTGCATTGCAAGTTTTCTCTCCTGCAAAATAGAACAATTCCTTTCCAGAGAGCTGATTCCTCAGGGGACCATCCAAGGAGCTTACACTAGTCCCACCTGCAAGGCAACTGCCTGGGTCACCCACTGGCTGGTGTCCCACTCATGTTTCTAGGCAGACAGCCAAAAAGAAAGGTCACCTGAGAGCTGCCTGCCAGGTGGAGGTGAGAAAAGCCACCCATACACCAAGGGAGCCAGGTGTCATGTTGGGCAAAGAACAGAGCAGCCTTCAGGCAGTCTGGAGAATCAACTGGTTAAATATTTGAAGTTTTCAAATAACTTAAATCTGATGCAACTTACAGACAGGTGTTCTGAAAGAAATTTCCAAGAACTGTGATGGCTGCTAAAAATACATCTTAATATACATTAGTACAGAGTAAGACTTACATCTTGGTGATATTCAAAGAGGAAAAGGGGATAATCAAGGTAACTGCAGAGCAGTTAATCTGTTTTCACTCTCCAGCAGAGAAATCCTAAAGTTGATATGGGATACAATTAATTAAAATTAAAGGTAGAACTATAATTAACACCCGTCTATACAGTTTTATAAGAACAGCTCGTGAAGCAAATTTAATTTTCCTATTTGACTTCATCCTGTTTGTGCAGCTCATAATGTACTTAAATTTATTAAGGTTTTTGACTTCAGATGGAAAATTAACTCTTCAAAATATCACTGATGCACATATTAAATGGTTTAAAAGCAGGATGGCTGATGGACAAGAGAGATGTCAATAAAAAACCATCATCACCAAATGCAAGTGGCTCTGGAAGGACTCTTCAAAATTTGTTATGTGAACAATACTTTCTAAGGAACAATAATTTTCTAAATGCAAGCAGGTCTCCATGAACCCATAAAAGTCTATAAGGAAAATGGGAAATCTATTTTCTTGTATGTATAAAGACAGAAGTAATCAGTATGAGAGAGAGCAGATGCTACTACCATCAGCTGTAAAATAAAATAGGTCAGTACCTCTATACTCTGCCTGTTGAAACATGCAACAGAAAACTATACTGTTTACAGAAAAGGGATACAGCAAACCTGTGTAACCTAGGCAGAGATGCCTTAGCCATATTGGAAGAAATATCAGTAACTAAAGAGCTTTCTGATTCTGTAGGAAGATTAAATGAGGTATAGTCATAATACTGATTACACACAACTTTTTCATAGCAAGGCTGATTACCAGAAGCAGTGATAGTTTCTCCAGCTTCAAGTATTTGCCAGCAAATCCTAGATGCCTTCTTCCAGGTGCTCTGCATTTAGACTTCATGCACAGGCTGTAGTGTGGGGATAAATTGGTTAAATATAGATTTGGGTACACAGGAGTTAAAAATTAAGAAGGCAACGTTCTTAATCTTTTAAATTCGTGAAGATATACAAAACACCTTTAGCAGTTTTCATGAAACTTTCTGCAAAAATATCTCTTCTCACTTCAGTAGTTTGAGGCACATTTGCACGGCACAGGGCAAGAAAGATAATAAAGATACTTAAAAGTTGTTTATCTTGATAAACAAATGCAAAACCTGAGGGAAAGCCCTAGGGTGAAGTAAGTTTTTGTATTTCCCCTAGAAGTAGAGGTGTTTGGATGTCTGGCTTTTTAAGTGTGCTGCAGAAACACTACACAGAGACCACCAAGTGAGAGACTGAGGTTTGAATGATCAACTCGAACCATCATTTTATAAAACATCCTTGTTAAAATAAACCCCCTGGTAAAGACATAGATCACAATTTGTTAGAAAGGAACTCCAGTTAACTTAGTTGCAGCTGTAGGACAAATCTTTCTCTTCACTATATAACCTTTCAGCGGATTCAGATTCTTCCTGACATATTAATGCTCTGTGTTTAAGAATTCCCCTCAGTTCCCAGATTAATACCACCCAGTCTTTCACTAATAAAAAAATCTTTTTCCTTTGCCCTTTCTAAGTTGAAGTGTATGCAAATTATATCCAAAGACATAGTCCTTAGATTGATTCCCTGATGATGGAAGGGCAATTTGCTTTCTCTGTGTCAGGTAATGGCACCCTCACACAGATGCTTGAGCACTGGTTCAATTTTCTTGATTGTCAGTAATGATGACATCTGTTAGCCTGATTTTATCCCAGGACTATGCAAGGATTTTGTTATTTTACAAAGCTTATGCATCTGATCTTTGCTGATGCTCTTGCTGCTGGAAAATGCAGCATCACTAGAATGGTATTGAATACACCAGCTAGATTTTAAGAAGTCTTGCCTTTCATGGCAAATACGAGGTGGTGTGAACTATTCAACAGATTGTTTAAAAGCCAGACAGAATTGTGGTATGACAGTGTCGTAGAAGAGACAGGGAAGTGTGTGACATCAATTCCTCAGATGTCAGTCTAAAAACAATCATTGATGGCTTATTACCCTACAACCCTAACAAGAGTGTTTTGAAAATCATGTTTCTTATGTGGTTTTTTTTCATACATGAAAAAAAAATCACAGAATCACAGAATCACAGAATAATGAGGTTGGAAGAGACCTCTAAGATCATCAAGTCCAACCTATGCCTTCACCCCTCAACTAGACTATAGCACTAAGTGCCATGTCCAGTCTTTTTTTAAACACATCCAGAGATGGTGACTCCACCACCTCCCTAGGAAGATAATTCCAGTGCTTTATTATTCTTTCAGTGAAAAATTTTTTCCTAATATCTAACCTGTACCTTCCCTGACATAGCTTCAGACTGTGTCCCCTTGTTCTGTCAGTTGCTGCCCGGTGGAAGAGACCGACCCCCACCTGTCTACAACCTCCCTTCAGGAAGTTGTAGAGAGCAATAAGGTCACCTCTAAGCCTCCTCTTCTCCAGGAGAATCCTCCTTGAATGCTCTTAGAAATGCCTGGACTTCCTCCAAATTGAGGGAGTGTCAAAATCCAAATACTCAAAGCCACTATATGACTGGTCAGCAATGAAATCTCTCCCACAGGAAGATTACAAGATCCACAATTTTCAGAAGAGAAACAATAGCCCTTTCCTTGGGATGTACAATGGTTACCTTTAGACGTAACAAATGGTTAGAATTCTGGCAGAACTCTGAATTAACCAGGGTAAAGTCTTCACTTATTCTTTCCTCAACCCTTCCTTTATGCTGGGGTAATCTACTAGAAGTAATTTCTCAAATTGTCTCCCACAGCAAGGACCTGCATTCCCCAGATGTGGGCAAACCCAGTGGAAAAACTCCTTTTGTTCCTCCACCACACTTAATCTCTTCCATAGGAACTGAATAATTACTGGTTTGAAATCATTATTGTTATTATTTAAATTATTATAGCTTCCAGAGCCCCCAGTCACAGTTAAGGGCCCATTGGATCTGAGACTTTCTGAACACACAGCAAGAGTTTATCCCGTTGCATAAAGACTTCACAGTGCCAATGGATACAAGAGGAACAGAGCAGAAGTGAATGACTTGTCTAGGTAATTCAGCAGGCCAGAACAACTTACAGATCTCTCTTGTCCTCCAGACTCTGCATATTCATTTAGCAGACCTCTTCTAAAGTGCTGTAAGTTGTTTTGTGATTTGCTGTAAAAACAACTGAGTAAAATAAAAGTGGGGAAAGCCTTCTGAACACCAATGATCTTTCTCCCCTTTAATAAAGAAATAACCCAGGTGGGCAGAATGGTTCCTGGAATATGTTGTTGACATATTCAGAGATAATCTGGGAGTTTAAATACTTTCAATAGTTCAAATATTGTTGGCTGTTGTTTAACCTATGTGGCCCTGATAGCAAAGCAGTTGGTTCTAGGAGTGATCAGACCCTTCAGAAAGACATGAGTTTCTGTCATTGTGTTTTGTACACAGAACCCAGCTGCTTGCCATTGTCTTTCTCTTCTCCATCTCCCATCCTTTCCTGGTGTCCCCAAAGTCTTCTCTTCTCCAGGCTAAACAACCCCAATTCTCCCAGGTCAATGACAATTTTCTCCGTATTATCTGATATCCTGCCAGTGCTACAGAATATGCAGTATTTCACATATTCACTTTAGTAATTCACATATTCACCTTAAGAAGAAAGAAACCTCAGAAAAATACAGAAATTCACTAAGGCATTCTTCATTGCATGCTGCATATACTGAGGAGAATGTATTACAGTAAATAGAAAAAAAATCACATGAATATGGACAGCTATGTAATTAGACCTCTCAAAATGCATTTATAAAACAGTTCCAGAAAATGAATGATTTTGCAAAATGAAAAGAAGAAAAAAAAAGAGATTTTCACCGGTCTAGCTGTTGTGAGAGTTTAAACTCTAAAATAACCATATTTAGGGAAATTTGTTTTCCAAAACATTCCTGTGATTCATGAATATGATATCTCACATAGTACATTTAGTATGAATGTGACCTTGCACACAGAACATGAGAACATGTAGAAGGATTTGTCACTATTTGTGAGGATGTAGGAGGATATCTTCACTATCCTAAAAGAGGAGACTTCTGAAGGTACTAAATAATGATTGGCGGTGAATAATGAGGAATCATATCACAGAATCAGAGAATGGTTTTGGTTCTAAGGGACTTTAAGGATCATCTAGTTCCATCTCCCTTCCCTGGGCAGGGACACTTTCCCCTAGACCAGGTTGCTCAGAGCCCCATCCAGCCTGACCTTAAACACCTGCAGGAAGCAGGGGGCCCACAATGTCTCTGGGCAACCTGTTCCAGTGCCTCATCACCCTTATAGTAAAGAATTTCTTCCTAATATCTCATCTAAGTCTACCCTTCTTCAACTTAAATGGCTGCAGGTTGTGGGAAGGTTTACCAGGGAAGGTTTAGATGAGATATTAGGAAAAATGTCTTCACTGAAAGATGGGCAGAGAGTGGGCCCATCTACCCAGGGAAGTGGTGGAGTCAAATCCCTGAAAATGTTCAAAAAGTGTGTGGCTGTGACAGCTGGGACATGGTTTAGTTCTAGGTTGACAGTTGAACTCCATGAACTTAGAGGTCTTTTCCAACCTAAATGATTCTATTATTCTATGCTATTCTAAGATGCAACAAGAGAGCCTACAGCTTTGCTTTCATTCCCAGAAGAGAAATGAAACAGCTGGCTCTTGGGAAGCAAGGCAGTAGCTCATATTAAAGCTTTAATGTGTTATGTAAGGACCTTCTTCACAGAAATCCAGAGGCCACAAAGGATAAAGGAAATGGTGGAAACTAAAAATGAAAAAAATCAGTGATTATCCTAAAATGTGATGTACTTTTTCTTTTATAGCTAGAGAATTTCCAGGCACAGAAGGGCAGCAGAACTTGTGCCACTGGGCACATATACATAATGATGACAGGAAGTGCTTACATACCAAAAGCTTCAATTAAAGAAGAAGTCAGACAAACTTTACTTCACTTTTCTTCAAATTTTATTATCTTTCCTTTCACCCTCAAGGACAGTAATTTGTGAACTCAGCTTTTAAGTTAGTAAAGGAGTTCAGAAGCTTTTGCTTTACAGGGTGGCCTCAAGGCTTAATGTATTAGTGTCTGTCTCAAAGTTCCCTTCTCATCCACACAGAAATGGATAAATTCACCTTTCCTTCAAAGTGAAATGGGCACCACCTCTCATTAACATGGCATTTAAGTGCACACAGCAGGTGCCATCCCACTTACAAGGAAATGTCATATTTTGGAAATGTGCTCATTAATATTAATTATAAATAACTATATTCATGAAAATGAAGCATGAGTTATTTATCTTCCTTTAAAATTATGTAACAGAGAGAAACAAGGAAGATAAATGGCAACATATATGATAAATTTAGAGAGATAGAGAGATAGACAGATAGACAGACAGACAGATAGATATGATGGAGCATCAGATATCACCCATCTGGGTCTCAGATAGCCCAACAAACCTCTCCCTGATTTCTTCTGCTTCCCTCTTCCAAGCTGATTTCTTCACAGTAAGTCAAGGAGAAAACATTATGTCATCTCCATTCTCACTTCCAAACTCAAGACATCATGTGGCATTATGAGCTCAAACTTGAGGAATATTGGCCTGGAGTTACTCTGAATCTAAGTTTCCTATAATTATTACAAAAGGAAATACAGATATTTGAAGATTCACTGCGTGGTTTTTTTTGTTAAACCATAGATCCTGCTAATGAAAGAATAAACAACCAGCAACTGTATTTATGAGCCCATTAAAGGGACCATCTAAAGAAACTGCAGTTAAAGTCTGTTTATCATTGTTCCTGTATACTGCTTCCAGAAGCTTAACTTCAATGAGCTATAAAAAGGAAAATAAGCTATTTCCAAACAATCCTCACAATTTAAATAAAAATTAACAAATAAATCTAGCAACTATAAAAAAGAATAGCAAATAAGAGATGGATCCCCAGTCGGGAGAGGCTGGCTACCTAACTGTACCAAGGACCCCAAGTCCAAACCTGGCACAGACAAGAACCAGCATGTTGGTTTCCATGGGGTTGTGCCAGAGCCACACCAACTCTTAGTGCAGCTAGAGCCAGTTCACAGCCTGCTCTGGTGGGCTGTTATTCTGCTCAGTGGGCAGAATAACCCACCGTGCTCTACTCAGAGTGAAAAGAGGAGGGAAGACAGTCTTCATTAAGAGAGGGCACAGATGAGACTGGGGGTATCATTCCCTAGAAGCTGTCAAAAAACCTGTGGTTGAGGCAATTGGGGTCATGGTTTAGTGGTCAACATGGTGGTGCTGAGGTAATGGTTGGACTTGATGACCTTGGAGGTCTTTTCAAACCTGGAAAATTAAACATCCTTGGCTGGGACAGTTTTTGTACAGTAGCTATTGCCTTTTGCAACAGTTGGCCTTATCAATACCAAAGTTATTTGTTGACTTGAACTGATAGGTAAAAGTAGAAGTAGCAAAAAGGGCATACAACAAAAGGGACCAAACTTGCTTCTCAGATCTCAGAAGTATCTTAACCCCTGTGTAGAGAAGAGTATAACATATTAAAAACTCCGTGGGTCTTATTTCAGATATTCTCCCTTCAGCTACTCCTATTACCTACCTTAGACATTCCCTGAAAAGTATTCTGTTTTGAGATTGCCACAGTCCTCATCAGCTGTCAAATTACTTTATCTGCTTGTGAGTCTGGAACCTAATATATTTTGACATGTGTGTAAATTTTACTGTGTGTTCACTTGCTTCTTTCAGTACCTAAATATTTGCAAAACTGTGACTTCCACTGCTGGCCTAATTCTACTTGTGATGACCAACCTGGGACAAATATTCCAAATATACTCTGAGAAGGATCAAAATTTTTTCCCTCTCCTGAAACAGCAGTAACAAAAGCACTGCTGAAGAATTAACAAATATACCTCTGACTTATGTTAAGGAAAATGTAACAGGCTTGGAAGAAACATAAATGATCTTGTTAGCATTAGAACAGATTAAATAAGTCACAGTACATTAAATTACTTTTTCTGCCTTTGTATACTCCTCTGGTACTGCTGGGCTGAAAACCAAATGACACAATTCAGTTTTCTAGGGAAAAATCCTTAGCATTGAAAGCTGGAATTTGCACAGTCCTATGGGAACTGTGACTGTAGCATTCAAAACACTGACTTTGTACATGAATAATGGGGATGTTCAGTGAGTGAGGTGTTTTTCTCTTTATATCAACAAGTCTTTATGTTTAAAAAATATCTAGCTTGAGAACAAGTCCATAAGTTGCTATATATGCTCAATACTATGCCCTCAGGGAACACTATAATGAAAATTTCAATTAAAAATGAGCTTTCAAGACATTTGTGTCATGAGATCAGATATATGGGTAGTGAAAAAAAGTTTTACCACCACCTACATAACAGTGCTCCTTTGAGCTGTTTCACCTCAATGCTGGTATGCACATTGTCTTGAGTTTGTCACTTTGATGGTCAGCTGATGATTCTCCAGTATTCCGAAACAGATTATAGTCTGTAACTGTTACTTTAGCTCTTCATTCTAGTCAAAAAAAGTAGTAGTTAAGTGGCAAACTCCTTTAGGAGTTATGTACTGGCATGCCTTTGGGGACCTCAATTTTAATCTTTTCAAGTTAAAAAAAAAAGTGAGGCAATCCATGTATTTACTCCAATTATTAAGTACATCCTCTCTGAAAGTACTAAGATGCTTTAAGATAATAGTAATTTTGCTGTATAAACATGCAGTGCATCACTTCTGAGGAACAGAAAAAAATGTTCCCAGTGACTTGATGAACTCTAAGCAAGCCTCAATTGAAGGTCATAAGGAATTATATAAGGCTCAGACTGCTTGGGTCATACTCTTTGGATGTCCCAGCATTTAGCCCAGAATGCTTTGCATGGTAAATTTCATATGCAAATGTTATATTATGATTATAACTTGATTTTCTGTTTACCTTATAAGATGGGGGAGGCCAAGATTGTTATTCTGCTTTATTTCTAGTGGGCTTTGCATAAGTGTGCAGAATTCAAAGGATTGTTGTATTTATTTTGTTTAAACAAAGAATCTATATATCAGTGTTTGAATAAAAATGGAGGTTTTTTTCCCCAAAATTCTTAGAATGTTGTATTTTTGATTTTTTAACATCTTTAGTTGTTTTCAACTCTAGTTTGTCCCGTGCTATGCTTTCCTAGGAGATCATGGCTTCACAAGAAAAGAATCAACAATAAAACCCAGATTACTTGTCCAAAACAAAGTTTACATGCATTTAGATAAATTACATTTATGCTACATATAGACTGATAAACAGCACCAGAAATTATCCTCAGGGACTGGAATTCAATCAGCTCTACAGGTAGGCTTTATAGCAATCCCTGACCATACTTTTGGCCCCAGCCTGGTTAGTCCCCACCTGAGCAATTTCTGGGAAGTGTTCAGAAGTTAGCAGGCACCAGGGATCACTCTCAATAGGCAGTTTGGATGCAGGCATCATGTAATTGAGGCTGAAAGGTTTTAACATTATGTTCACGCCAGTAGTCCTTATCACCAGAAAACAACCCTTAGCATATTTATTGTACTATTTGATAGGTAGCCAGAGAGTCCAGGTATTTGAGAGAAACATAAATTTTCTGGTTGCAATACATTTTAGATAGAAGAAATATTCAGATCTTATGACCGTAAGACAGTTGTTTACGGAGCCAATGCCCTGAGGCTGCACTTTAATTAATTAAGGGTATTGTTATCTGATTCCTTTTCATTATCAAAGGATCTCTGTTTAAGGAGAAAATAGCCTGTGTGGATACCCAGTTAAGCAGGAGATATGCTCACTGTGATGTGGTGTGTAGGTGTGAGTTATTTCGAGGGTGCTATTCCTGAGATCAAACGCTGCATGACTGCTCCAGTTTTGCCTGGAGTATGTTGGCTTCATAGGACTTCTCTGTCTACTCAGTTGCAACAAACACATTTCAGTGTAGTAGCTTTTAGGGTATTTGGATTTTTTTTCTTTAAAGTACCAAACTTTAGGAGCCCTTGATCATATGAAAATCTTCAATTTCAGAGCTGCTAATGGATTTTTCTAGGTCTTGTGATTTCAGGGAGTGGGAATGGAGGGGGGGGAAGGGAATAATGAAAATGCAAACATTGCAGTCTTCAAAGCTGTTGAGAAATAGAAGGGATCTATATGTTACTTACTCATGTTTCTTACTCAGACTTGAGGCCAGTGGTGGGAGAGGAAATGTGGTGTTATTTATGCTTGTTTAGGCAGTAGAGCAGTGCATCCTAGTCCCAAGTATATGATGTAGCTGAGTTATATGTTGGTAATTATTTATGTGTTTGTATCAGTTTATATGCTGCCCTCGTAGCACATTTCAGAAGAGCTGCTAACCTCCCTGGAAAATGGCTACCTCTGATCTCCAACATATTTTCCTAATTGAAAAACCCTTTTGATTTTTTTATAACTACATCAGAAGAAGCTCAAAAATACTTTTGAGAGAGACTTATTTTTACAGCAAATCTCCAAAGGAGGCTTTCTTTTGTTTTCATGCCATACCAGCCATTCTTTAATTCCCTAGGTCAGAATGTGAATAAAATTGTTGATAAACAGCTGGCAAAACAAATAGACAAAATTGCTATGGTGTAAAGGTTTTATCTGCTTTAGTATCATTTGTTAAACAAGTGCCTTTGCATATTTCAGATAGGTTTTGATAAAACTTTTCTGCTTTTGCTGCTACATAACCATTAACTGACTGACCATGTAATACGCATAAAAGCTCAGTAATTATATGCTTGATTAGTGAATATTCTTTTCTGACCTCCACTGCAAAGTCATTTAATTTGTATTATGGTCTACTACCCCATTCTTAGCTACTAATTCACCGTGTCTTTGTATAGGTACCCATATATGTTACCTGGGACCACCATCTAAAAAATTAGCAGCAACCTACTCCCCAGGATACATTGGTTGCCCACATCATGAGACATTTTTAAGTCTATAGTTTATTTTCTTGTATTTGATTACTGGCAGATGGGACTGCATTCTGCTGGTTGCTCTGCCCTCTCTGCCAGCTACTTGCACCAAGACCCTGAACTCTCTCTCATGCCCTCATGACTACACTGATGCAGCCTGTGAAGACCCCAGTGGCATTCCATTTTTGACCAGGAGTCATCAACTATCTCTGTGTTAATTGCCTCCTCCTTTATTTGTCTTTAAGCCTAAATCTCAGTCTGATCCCAAGTCCACACCCTCATACCATCCCACTTGCACAAGGCAGGCTGGAGGGAAGATATTGAGTGTGCTAAGTGGAAATATCTACCTCTGATCAAAAGAAAATTGTTGTTTGTACCCTTCACATGTGATTATGTCCATCTCCCAATTTTACAATATTCTTCCTGAAACCTTTTTTATTTTAACATACAGTGACATTCTTTCATCAGTATCACCTGTTTTTTCTTTCCTATACTATTTGCATCTTGCAAATTCAGTATCTCACTAGCTACAATATGAACCAAGGAGATTAATATTTTCTTTTAATAAAATAGCATCTGATTCTCTTTTTTTTTTATTTTTAGATTTCTGGAATACATGCAAGAATGTATGTATTTGGTCTTGGTCTGGTTAGTTAATTTAAGTGCTCTCCTTAAATGGGTCTTTATTTCTTGAAAATGTTTATCTTTGTTCTTTCTTTGCTTCATCTGCATTTCATGAACTTCTGCCCCAATATTTATTTGAACAGAGATTTTTTTATGATATCATCTTTCTAACGGCTTCTAAGTCATCTGTCTTACTCATCTCATGTTGCTCACCATCTCCTCATTACCACCTTTTCCAGCTTTATGTTTTACACTGTCATTTTTTTTATCTTCAGCAATCAAAAGCCTTCTAGAGTGATTGTTCTTTGTCCCTGAAGAAGTCACCCATGTCACTGCTTTTCTCATCTCCTCCAGCTGGCTCCCCGCAGGCTTAAAATAGGATATTCTGGCTTTGGGCACAACAGAATGCTCTCACTGCATGCTCACATATTTTCAGAGAAGCATTAAAACTGTCCTGTGGTTTTTAAAGTTGCTCTCAATGTCATATGCATGGTGAGAAATAGTTTCATTTGGAAAACTTGAGCATTTTACACCTTATATCATGCAGCACATCAGGACACACAAGAAGTATTCCATGAATTAAATTTGATCGTCTTTGACACAGCATTTTTATACTGCAGGGCTTCATTATTGCACAATAGTACATGTGGCATATGTGGAAGACAATCCAGTTACTTAAGAATACAATTATTTTGATTTTAATGCATCCAAGGCTTGCCTGTGTTTGGAAAAACGGTGTTTGTCCTTAGCTGACACAGAGAAGATCAATTTCTCAGTAACTTTTGCAGAGTTATAACAATTTGCATCAAGTAAAACACTGCCAATGCCTTCTGGGGAATAAGAGACCAATACAGAGTTCTATTTGACCTTTCCAAGAAGGGCATTATTAAAGATTTATTCCTTCCAGAATTCTAATTGGCTTCTTTTGGTGACCTTTCTAGATAATGGTGATGTTTTTCTCAAACTTTACAATGCTCTCAGGTAGGGAATCCCTTCACTGCTCTGACACAGCAACTGAATTTTAATTTGCATCCTAACTCCATCATTTCCTTTCTCGATAATTTCATGCTGCAGTCTTGAGCAAGGTGATTTTTGCTGGGATTTTTTTTCATAGATATTTTATCTCTTATTCTTAATCCTGAAAACTTAAGATCAGACCAGATTCAGGGAAGTGTCTAACGACACAGAAAAATCCTACCAAGATGGAAAAAGCATATGAGTAAGAATGGACTGCTAGTGACCAGTTGTTTAATTGCTATTGGCTACATCTGTTTTTACTTTGTTCTGTGTGCCCAAGAACCAGACTTGGCCTCTGTCTTGCATCTGGAGTGTCTGTGGGGTGCAGGTCCCAAAGTGAATTAAGTTCTTTCCCACACCAGGATTTTTCGAACTGGCAACTATTGGCTTTGCTCTACTGTGAAGCTATGAAACTCGGGATTATCTGTAGTATGGGTGAAATGGGTAGAAGCTTTGGAGTTGATCAGCTTTTTTGTTCAGATACACCTGCTTGTGAATCTTTTCACTATTCATTACGAGGCTGTAAAGATGGAGCCGGACTCCTTTCAGTTTTGTCCAACAAACTGGCAAAAGGCAACAGACACAACCTGAATTACAAAAAATCCTGTTTCAACACAAGAAAAATAAGTTTTATTCTGCAGGTTCTCAAACTCTGGAATAGGTTGTCCAAAGAAGTTCCGGAGTGTTCATGAGTGGAGACTAGACACAGCTTTGAGAAATCTGATCTGTCTGACCCTACTTTATAATCTTCAAGGCCATGGGCCTCACTAGGCATAGCCCTGAGAAATCTGCTCTAGATGACACTGCTTTGAAGTCTTCAAGACCATAGACTTCATTAGGTCAGTTCCAGCCCTCATGATCCCTTATTTTACTGCTATAAACAAAGTAAAAATCTTGCTGCATTTTTTTCCTGGAAAATAACTTGATTTCTTTCTCCAGCTGAAATGTGGATAATTTTTTGGATATTACAGACTGAATTTTTATTTAAAACATTAGATTTATTTTCTTCCTACCTGACTGATTTCTAGTCTGCACAGAAAATATTTTTATTGAAATTATATGAAGGTGAGTTTGTTCCGTACCATTCTACCATGACCAGAATTACTTGTTTAGCCAGAACAAAACCTCTAAACAAAATTTAGAGTTTTGTTGCTTTCTATATTACCTCTCATTTTTACCATTCATTTCAGTAGTAAAATATGTGGCCTCCTGCCAGAGTTATTGTGGCAGTGTCCCATATGAATGTTAAGCAGGCAACAATGATGCACTATAATTATAGTGCTTGAAATGATTGGAAATAAATTGGCACTCCAATTATAGATGCATGAAAGAAGCTCCAGTATATCACAGTCAGTCCATTAATTTCTGAAACAGCTCAGGCGATCTCACTATTTTAGTGACATTCGTTATTCGCCTCTGCAATGAATCACAGTGAACAGTGGCGGGGCCCTGGAAATTAGCAAGTTGAAGGACATTTGACAACAGAAGGACCATTCCATGTTACTTTGTGCCCCAAAGAGGGAAAAAAATTGTGCAATATCCAAGTGCAATATCGAAACCTATTTGCTGCATTTTGAGGAAGAAAATGTTAATGTAGTTTTTGGTCCCACCTGATGCCTTCAGTCAATTTACACAATATTCCAACTGAGCACGGAAATAATTTTATGGAAATCTGCACAGTAAGCACAACCACATTTCTACAGTGTACTACAAAAATTTTAATGGGAAACTCAGGACTGCAAATGTAAGTACTACATATTACATTTGCTTATCACAGCAGGCTATTGCTCTTAAGATAACACATTAACTTGGTACTGGTAAACGACTATTAACTGGTACTTGTCTCTGGGAACTGAGCCTGTGACTAACACCTATGGTGAACACCATCTGTACAGAACTTAAACTTACACTTGTTTAATATTTTCTGTGGATAGGTTCGTCCCTGATGCCCCTTCAGTTCACCCTGAGCCTTAAAAATACTTTGTTTTCCCCTGACCGCATACTGATGGTCAATTCATTAGTGGCCCAGTTTCGCTGAGGCTGCATCAGAATAAAAGAAAAAGCAAGAAATAATATCACTGAAGGAGAGAGGAGAAAGAATGTTTCCATTCAGGTGTCTACCAATGGCTCTGTGGCTGGTTTCTACCAGCTCTGTGTCATAGACAAGATGGGGAGATGGAAAGAGATATATGAGCTCCAGACTTCCAAGGTCTTTCACTCACTGTATAATTCAGTCTCTCCAATTAATCAGTCTGAAAACCAAAATACTTTCAGGCTCCTCCAGTGTGCACTGGGTAGTGGAAAGGGCTGGCCACAGGATATCAACCTCATTCCAGTAGGATGATGCTTCTGGGCACTGGAAATAAAGACCAGCATCTGGGTACCCCAAAGAGTCGTACAGATCCAAACTTTTCAATAGGAATTTTAAACTAGCATAAATATAAAAAATTTAAAATAACCTTCAAACAATTGCTAAAAGACTAAAGCAAGTTATTACTACCAAGCCATCAGGGCCTGAAATTCCAATTTAAGTGTTAGTAATTCCCCACTGCTTTCTCAAGGATTTGTAATTATGTCACTCCAGATTAACAAGCAAGCAGTGTTAACAACTAGTCTATGTAGTTTCTTAAAATAACTGAAAATATAAAATTCTAATTTAAGAAATTTTTATTTTATGCTCATAAATAGAGTAGGCAAAACTGAAGTGCAGATCAAGAACAAAATTAATGTCACCATACTCTATGGATACTTTTTAGAAAACTATTGTAATACATTTTACCAAAAAAATACCCAACCTGAACATACCAAAAAAATCCAAACTGAATTTTGAGTATCTTCTGCAACACCGAAATAGAGAAATCAAGATGACTGGGATAAGACGGAAAGTGTGGTTTGTAAATGTTTTGTGAGAATTTAAAGAGCGGAAAAAGGGAAAATGGAATTGATCTTAATAAAGGATTTAATAACACAAATCCAAGTAATGTCTACAAGGTTTTACAAAAAAAAAAAAACTTTTCAAACAAGCGTGCATGTTGTCCACGATGAAATTCAAAGTGTGACTAGTAAATGAAATTGCATTGATCACATTATATTGGATATTTACCTCAAAGATAACATATTTGTACAGTAGTGGGGGGAAAAAAACACCCAAGTCGGCTACAAATTGTCTTGTCCAGCAGACCTCAAATGGAAGCTTTCATCAACTTTTACGGGGTTCTGCAGAAATCAGAATGTCTATATTTTCATTACATTTTAAAACTATAAAACCACTGGTTACGACACCAGCAGGAGGCACAGCGTGTTCAATCACACTGAAAACAGACTTGTAAATGAAGACTGCTTCAGAGCTTTTGGGCAGGGATGTTTCAATGCAGGTACATACAGGTATCATAATAGATTCGTGGAATGTCCTGACTTGGAAGGGACTCATAAGGATCATACAGTCCAACTCCTCCAAAGGTATACATCAAGAATTAAGAAAGGCAATTTTGACAGGAATGGAAGACTTTAAACTGAAAAGTCTCGTTTCTGAAAGACTGAGGGTTCATCATGAACCAAATGAAAAATTAAGACATCAGTGTGTTTGAAAATCTACTTCACAGCTTTGAGCTTATCAAAATCTCTTCCTTAGCAGTTCAGGAAGCTTGAGTTTAGCTGTGTAGTCCATCTGTCATAGAAGTCAATGTAAAGTCCATTGTCAAATTTATTGAGTATCAGACCAAGTCCAAAAGAGCACTTTATATTTTCTGAAGTGCTCTACAAAGATTAACTAATTGAACCTCTATCATTAAAAACTTCTTTGAGAGGGGGAAAAATGAAAACATCCTCTTTTTAATAGTCGTTGCTTGCCCCAACCTTTCACACTAAGCCTAAAATCCCATGACTAAAATGAAAAAGCTTTTTATTTTTAACATTTCATTCCCTGTTCCATTGACTTGGATCAATGTGTTTTAAGGAGGTCACTGTCAAATTGCCAACATTTTAGAATTTAAGCCTAATTAAAGGTTTGATAGAACTCTCTCAGTAAAATTAACTCATTCGAATAGGAGATAATTTAAGATCATTCACTAAGGACCTTTTCTACTTCCATACAGAACATAAAATTTTTATTTCATCTAACAATATAAATTAAACTTGATAAAAGAGGTGTGGGGTTTGTTCCAAACTTAGGGAGCTATATAAAATGGACAAGTTAATACTATTCTTTCCCTTTGGTGGTACTATGAATTATGTATCTAGCAAACTTGCAGAACTTTAACATACTATAGCTTTCTCAAAATACCTTTCAATCTCCTTGCTATCTCTTGATTTTGGTATTGTGTGAGTTTCCTCGTCCAGAACTATTTGAAAAACTTCTATGATTCTTATTCTGGTATCTCAGAGAAAAGAACAATTGTCACACAATAGTTAGATGGGTTTTTTTCTTCCTGGAAGGTCTTAAGACTTACACCAAGGGGTTTTGATATCATTTAAATTTAAATGCTGCAAAACTCTGTTACCCCCTGTGTTTGCTTACCTACCTGCAAAATCAGGTTTAAGTTCCTGTTTATTCAGCATTCATCACCAAAGTGCCTGAGCTAGAACACTACTTGTTTGCCAGATTGCTTATTTTAACTCCTAATGTGAGATTTTGAGAGTCTATTCCTGATTTCCTGATGTTGTATTAAGTGGGGGCTCCTCTTCCCACATACAAATGACAAATGTTATCATAGCACATTACAAGCCAGGATTTGAACCCTGTATTCCCCAGACAGCAGTTACATTGTCAGGAAATGCTAGACATGGAGATCAGAAGTTTCTGGGTATTTCTCTTTAATATTTGGGGAACATCTTGAGACATGCTGAAAGACATGGTCAGGCTGGATGGGGCTCTGTGCAACTTGGTCTGGTTGAAGATGTCTGTGCCCATGGCAGTGATGCCTTGTGAAGGCTGACCTAGAACAGAGGCTAGATGGAGCTAAAGAATAAAGTAGGTATTTATTAAAAGGCCTCAACAGATACACCTTGGGCAGCACAAGAGCCCAGCCAGGGCTACACCCCAGATGAACCCAAAATGGTCACAAAATGGATGACCAGCCACGGGGTCCCACACTTTTATAAGTTCTGGTCAATTAACATATTGGAGCTAATTGTCCAGTTACAGCTTTAGCTTATGAAGTCCCATCCTTCTTGTTTTTCTCTCTTCAGTATGCCATTGTTTATGCTCTTAGGCCTGAGATTTGGATCAGTTGTCCTTGGTCCCCAGCTAGAGAAGGAATTGTTTTGTCTACCTACTCTGTGAAGAGAGTTTACTATCCCCTAATGGAAAGCTCAGAAGTACACACTAAAGCAGTACAAAATCTGAAAAATATAAAAGCTAAAACCTGAGGTATCAGCAAGGGGATTGGACTAAATTGCCTTTAAAGGTCCCTTCCAACCCAAATCATTTTATAATTCTAAATGAGCAGGTTTGGTTTGGAAGTGGAACTGGCACAGTTTAAAAGGATTAGACTCTTTAGTGTTGACTGCTTTGTCAAAAGAAACCTGGTGTCCTTCAGCTGGTGGCAGTCACGGCTGTAGTATTTAAACCACTAACGGACAGGAGCAGAGAGCAAACAGCAAAAAGAGTATAATTGATACATGTCTTACACATACATGGCATGTTCTGCAAGTCACATGACTTGTCCAAACATGTCCCAGTAGCCAATTCAGTGACAGAATTCTGAGTCAGATGCAGCTTTGGTCTGACCAGCTTGTATATTCCTACATATATTTACAACTGAGCTTTTAGGGAGAACACTCTTAATGTGCTTCAGTGCAGAGTCAGACAGAATAGCAGACATCTCCTTTCACATTTCTGTTTCTGCTTATTGACACATGGAAGTATTGCATGTAAGAGCTGGAGTATCAGTGAAATATGCATAATTATATATTGATATACATGTAGTATATAGCATATCATATGCAGTTAAAATACATACTATGTAAGTGAGCATGCATACAATTGGCTGTATCTAGAAGCCTGTTCCTAAGCATCAGATCTTCTGCTTGACTTAACAATTGTTGACCATTTAGTGTACAGGCATTAGAGGCTTCTTCAGAGTTGACTAAAATTATAAACAAAATACCTGTACACGACCTAAATATACAAGAATTTAGCTGGGTTCTCCTCTATGGAAAATGGAGCGGAAGCTCCATTTCAGACCTCATTTACAGCTCTCTGCTTCGATTTCGGAGTGCCTGTCCTGAGCCCTGCCTCAAAAAAGCAGCTCTTCTGGACTCTGAGCAGTTCTTGTCCTTGTGTGATGTGCAGCTCTAAACCTTGTGTGCTGTTGCTCTCATGAAGAGCCATACTATGACACTGTCTCCCACTTCCTGGGAAAGGAAAGACTTGGTCCACCACTATTATAATTATAAAATATGCAGGAAGCAACATTTATCAAATGAATATCCCATGTTCTCTGACCCAGGACACTATTTTCTTCATTCAGAAAAAGTCTGGAATCCATGACTGAATTCTGCAGTTATACATTTCCAGCTAGACTCAAGTAAGGCAAATTTTGCTAAGTATGTACATACACAATGAGAGAAAAAAAAAATGTTTCTTTGTTTACAGCTAATTAAATGAGAAAGAGAAAATAGTTGCTAAGGAACATGTTACCCAAATACTTTTCTACAGATTGCACAGGGTCTTTGACTTTTCAGTTAAACTGAATTCCTTTGTTTTCCCTCTTTTCTGCCCTGTCAGAAGTGAGGGCCTGATTCAGAGTATAGTCAAGCCAAAAAAAGACCTTTCCATGGATTTCCATGCACTATTACTGCAGTGTTTGAGTATCTTTCCTGAAAGTTACCATCAGCCTCTGAGAGGCTGGACTGGCTTTTGTGATCATCTTCCCTCTAGATAAATCTCTGCATTTTGTAGACAATACAATAACAACAAGGACATATTCTGAAGTACTTAACAAAACCAGAGAATTTTAATTTTGTGAATACTAGCATCTTACAGCTGTTCAATACAGTTCTCATCTCTCAAGTACTCATCTGAAGCAAAACTGAACACTAAACATTTTGAGGCTACAAGAATAACAGCAGTTTCTGAATTCACTAAAATCACAATTTTAGACAAAGTGGTTTTATTCACTGTTTCTGACTATGCAGCTATCATTAGCACTCTATATTAATGAAAATAGGGAAGAACAGGACAATCACACTCTGGTTCATAGGAAATGGGTGGTAAATGATTTGTAACCCTCTATTCTAAATGCTACCACATGTTA
The DNA here is from genome assembly GCA_013399835.1 of Leptocoma aspasia. Lineage (NCBI taxonomy): Eukaryota > Metazoa > Chordata > Aves > Passeriformes > Nectariniidae > Leptocoma > Leptocoma aspasia. The sequence goes on from VXAX01000826.1 coordinate 2,130,588, forward strand.
CTTTTGACCCAGGCATTTCAGATGTTCAGCTGTGACTGCTTATTTGCTCCTTTCAAAAGTTTATAAAGTCCTTGATCTAAGGTCACTAAACAAATCTGAAAGCTGTAAATGAGTTCAAATGCAGTATAACGGGAAGTTAATTTTCACTGCCCTGTCTCTAGATTAATCAGTTGAGGACAAAGATGAATTAAACAATATATTAACAGACTGATATAGTAATACAGAAGCTGTATTTATCTATCTCTGAACCATCCACTCCAACAGCTTTATATGAATTCATTTTCTCCAGCTAGAGTAATACATGCCTTGAACATGGTTCCTGAATATCAGATAAAGTCACCCACATTATACCAGTAGCACTGAATGAACCAATACCAACAGAACAATTTCTTCTGATGCTGGTTTTGCCTCAGCAAGAGAAAAAGAGAATTAAGAAGATTTGCAGTACCTTTCTTACTAAAGTGCCAAATGCCATTGCAAACCAGAAGTAACTTGATACACATTCCAGTCTCTAAAAAAACTCATTCAAGTAAAAAATTATATCTTTAGAAGAAGGATCAGAAGAAGGCTGAGGACCTGCTGTGCTCAGAGAAGGATTCAGGAAATCCTTCCAGTACTTAAAAGGGGCTTACAGGGTAGCTGGAGAGGGACTTTTGACAGGGGCATGTAGTGATCGGACAAGAGGGGACAGCTTTAAATTGAAAGAGGATTAGTTTAGCTATTGGAAAGAAATTCTTTGCTATGACAGTGATGAGGCACTGGCACAGGTTGCCCAGATTATTGTAGCCGTTCCATCCCCGGCAGTGTTCAAGGTCAGGCTGGATGGGGGTCTGAGCAGCCTGGTCTAGTAGATGGTGTCACTGCCCATGGCAGGGGGGTGGAGCTATTTGGATGACATTTAAAGGTCTTTTCCAAATCCAACTATCCTGTGATTCTATGACTTCTAGAGATGGGGGGAAAAAAATGTTGTCTTTGGTTAAAATGAACAAAACATTTAAACCCCCTTGAGAGGTCTCATAATCCACTGTATTTCCTCAACATAACTCAGGGTAGCTGTCTCTCGTGAGATACTGATGATTACCACGTAGACAGAAGAATGGGTTCAGTAAGAGACCTTGAACCTAGCAGAGGAACGAAAACATGAGATTCAACAAAATTTTCTTCATAGAATATAAGATGGTTTATTGAAAATAAATTCTAATGGATAGAATTTTATCCAGCTCTAGATAAGAAGGTATAAAATTAACCTTGTCAATTCCTGTAGCAGTGTGTGACTCCTAAAATCAAGCCCCTCAACTTCACCAAAGTGCAAGACAGCATAATTTCAAATCAGGTCACATTCACCAAAGAAGCCATGACATTGAGGAAAGCAAATTAGCGTGGTTCCTGTGGAGCACCGGCTGCTATTAGATATATACCTACCCTTTTCCATAGGGCAGCACTGTGTGCTCCCCACTTTACAGCTCCTCCTGAAAGACACAGCTGAGTAGATCAAAGGATGTGCTGAGCCCCCATGTTTTGTGTGGGAGTCATAGAGAGGAGAGAAGCATGAGGTGCCAAAGCAGGGTTTTTTCTAGGCATTTAGCTGAGGCTGGACAATAACTGTAAGGGCAGGGGAACACAGGCAGTGACTGCTCAGATGAGCTAGTGGGGAAGAAATGACACAGCAGAGAGGCGCAGAGATGACTGCTTTGAGAGCAAGTGAAAGGCTACCACATACCGACTTCTGGCCATCAGCATTGCCTAAGGTAAAGCACAAGAACTGGGCCAGTTCTTGTATTATTGTAGTAAGGTAAAAGTATCAGACTCCCAAGCTAGAGGTGGTGTGATTTCATATGTCAGCCTTCAGTGCATGTTCCTTCCAATCTATTTCACCATAAGGATCTTCAACACCTTGTTTGTTACAGAGTGATTTCTATTTTTTTCTCTCCCGTTGGTTCTCCTTTGTTGTAGCTCAGTAAGGAGGTACAGTGCCTAAATGTCAGTGAAATTGCATTGACTCTGGGCACAGACCAGCATCAGCAGGAAGTCAGTTATGGAAGTGGTGTGCCCAAGGCATGTCACCCTCATCCCCAATATGGAGTAATGCCCCAGCATCATATTTTGACACAAAGTGTCCATCTCCATACCTCTCCCTTATGGCTTTAGATCATGTAGAGTTGTATTTTCAAAGAACCACAGAATGCTTTGGGTTGTAAATGACCTTAAAGATCAGGCCCTTCCAATCCCCCCGACGTGGGCAGGGACACCTTCCATTAGAACAGGTTGCTCAGGGCCCCATCCAACCTGGCCTTGAACACTTCAGAAATGTGCAATCCATAACTTCTCTGGGCAACCTGTGCCAGTCTCCCACCACCTTCACCATGAATAATTTCTTCCTAACAGCTAATCTAATTTTTTTTAGATTTTTTTTTTCTTTATACATTTGCTGTTGCACATCATTGCAGAGTGGAACTGTAAAAAGTGTTCACTGTTACATTAGTTCCACTCACAGAAGTAAGTGAGGGTCACAAAACCCCCTAGGAACAAGTTATTTAGAAAAATAAGTGTCATTAGCAGAGTTTTAACAAGCTTCAATTTGGATGTATCTGTGTACTACTTAAAAAACATCCACACATTTGTAGCAACATAAAAGCAACTACCTAAAGAAATAGAATCCTGCCTACAAACATTTCTACTCTATTCTTCAAGTACTAAATAATACTACTATAATTAATGGAAAAAATGTTGATTTCAATACTGCTTCTTCTCATTTTAAAAGGAAACCATTTTCATGATTTTAACACACTTTCATCAAGGTTATAGTAAGTAGGAAGTGTTAATGGAGCCAGCATTGCAGTGACATACATTCATATACTAGAACAATGCTGCATAATGTGTCTAAACATTTCACCCTGCCCCTAGCCCCAGAAATTATTCTTTTTCAGTAATGTGAAATTATTCTACATGCCTAGTACTTTCTTTACTGCTTCCTCTACCACTTGTTAAACAGTTTTTTAAAAGGAAAATATGTTCTTTTTCTGGTGATCTGGTTTTTTATAAAGAATGAAGAAAAAATCTCAACTGGCAAACAAAAAGCCCTTGAGAGCTGATGCACTATCTAAAGGCTACATTTAAAGTCTCTGGTTAAAAGGTTTACTCTTCTATGGTCTATTCCCACAGGTACAAGAAAAAAAAATTAAATCCGGTCCACTGAACAGAATGATCCTTTCTTTACAGCTAGACTTTTCCATTTTGTGTAAATCCTTCTTTACCATTATGAATTAATTACCCATAAAAAGGAATAAGAGGAGTGATGTTCCTATTCTACAGCATGACATAGTCACAATGGAACTAGAAATTGAAAGGATAAATCTTGCAATGAATGGTGACATGCTTTATACATATATAAGTATTACAGAGAAAATGATATTAACATTCCTCAGTTTTAATAAATTCTTGATCTTGATCCATCTGAGAATTCAGAAGCCCAATTGCAATCTAATGCCCTTCCAGAAATAGCACAAAACAAAGCTCTGATGTCATTGACTTCCTCATGGGCACAGTAGCACATCCAGATTTTTTTCTTTCTGTGGAGTTAACTGAAGGGCTATGAATATTACAAGAACTAGGCTAGCCTGTGAGGTTAGGTCCTGGAACAAGCACATGCCCCATTGGTACTGCCTTTATGGAAGCCCTTAAATCACTCCCATTCAGGCCACATTGGTTTTTTTACTACAAAATCAAGCTAACAATAAACTGTCATCCCCTCCTTTAACGGCACTTCGTAAGTAAAGAGGGCAGAGAACCAAAGAAGCACACATTATTCACTTACCTAGGAGAGAAGAAAGAGCATACAGCACTTAATTCTCTGCCTCAATGTGAGACATCTAGAGACACCATACTGCAGAGCAAGCTGAAGCAATTTCCCTCATGGCCTGAAGGGAGCACATTAACTGAAACACAACTAGAAAATACATCTCCCAGAGCAGAAACTAGTCAGATCCTCCAAACATCAAGCCTCCATTGAGATTAATACTAAGTTGAATTTCAGACTCCTGATATGAGTGATGCTGCCTTTTACTCACACACAGCATCTCTCCAGCTACAACCCAGAAGGTGCATCCCATACAAATAGATCAGAAATCAAATAGCCAATTAGCCATTATATATTTATTAGAAAAATAGGTTTGGGGAATTCCTACCTCTGTCTCGATCACCTCTTGCCACCACTAATAGGAAATTTTCATGTCAATTTTGTCTTTTCCCTGCTTGCTATTCCATTGCCAACTCAGCCTGTATGGGGTCGTAGGCTCACTGCACTCATCTTCTCTCTGTAGCTTTGCACGTACTACTGAATAAAAAAGGGACTCAGCTCACTGTTTGACTCTGAAGCCAAATGGCATCAATCAACATCTATATTTCACTGCACTTGCCCCTGAATCTCTTTTGACTCCCTGCAGTGTGTCTGTGACATGGTTATTATTTTGCTCTTCTTCTGTCCAAAGTATCTAATACAAAATGAGCCTGTGTCACAGCCAGCCTCAGTAGAAAGTAAAAAGGTCTGGATGTTAGATATGTCCTGAGACATATCATGAAGGCACATAGGGTTATTTGAGGGCACATGAGCTGCTGAGATAGTCCTGAAGGACTCTGTAGAGTGGAGGGATCATGGACTTGTCCATACTGTTGACCAAGAAGGATCCCTGGCAAGTGATCATTGTCTCACACTGCAGTAAAATGTCCAATTGACTTGGACAATTGACAAAAGCTCATCTGCCAACCTTATTTCATCTAGACTATTATTTTATATAGCCCTATATTATTTTTTTGTACTAATAAACTAAGTTGTGCCTGAGCTCATTCTCTGGCCAACAGTGAGATTGGCTAACACACTCTGGTGGTAAATGCAATACTGAAAAACCCTTTCCCTTCAAAAAGGAGTAGCCATTGCAAAAACAACTTTAGGGAATGTTCTTCTGACTGCACTAACTCCGGAACCTCCTAAACTAGTTGGGATGGCTAAAACTGTGCCAGAGTCTTTCTTATGGTTTAACAGAACAGAAAATCAAGTTGTATAACTCAGGCTCAGCATTTAGTTCTGTTTTAATTGCAGTCAAAGACTCCTGTCTCCCATTGCAATCTAATTTATAGGTACTGTAGTGAGGGGACAGGGAGAAAAGGAAGCTATTACATGTGGTGGATATTGCTTTTAGCAAAATTGTAAAAAAAAAGTAAAAAATCCTGCAGATCTTCCAACATTTGGGTATAAATTTGTCAAATTGCTGAACTCACTATCTATTCCTTCTCCTATAGCACTGTGCCCCTATAAATTTTAATGTATTTCTTTTCTATCAAAGGTATTATTTGGTATAAGTGACAAAGTGACACATTTGGTAGCTTTGTAAATATACATTTGAAGACTCCTGGTTGTCATAAAATAACTGGGCTGTCAGATTGCAAAGTCAGAGTAAAGCAAGGTAGTTAACTGAAATGAGACTCCCATGAAGAATTTTCTTGTCACTCTGTATGTGGAGGCATCTGCTGCAAATTCAGACTCTCAAGTCAACAGACACTTTGATCACAGGATGATTTATGTCAGCCATCAAATGTCTGAGTGGTAACCACACATCTGTCACCAGGACAATGTGGCATAAAAGAGAATTTAATTGCTTTTGGATTATAAATAAAATGAATATTGCAGGAATAAATTATGAGATCACTGTTAATTTGTCGATCATGCTATCAAGGGCAAGAAAAACTACTGGGCACAAAAAGCAAAGTTATTTTTGCTCCTAGGAGATGCAGTTAGAAACGTATTAATAACAAATGGCAACACTCTCTTTTTGGTAGGTACATATAAGCTGAAAAAAATTGTCAGTGTTGATGAATCTGGCACGTCTGTCTCATTTAATCAACTCTTGCAGGTGCTAATGGAGGAAACAATCTGGGATAATGGACTTGTGAAAGTCAGCTATTAGAGATATATTTAATATTTAGATCCACTTTTCCTATTTCCTTCCTCCTACCCGTTATTTAAAACTGATGGCTTGGAAGAGAACCACTTCTGAGACAAAACAAGCTGTGTACTCACCACCATAAAAAACTAATTTGTGTTCAACGTCCAACCAAATTATGGGTGTCTAGCATAACAGAATGACACAAACTTCCCTGTCTAGCCAGTGGAGATGGGCCTGGACCTCAGCTGGATTACAGGATTTGGATTTACATAAATATTTGCAAGTAGACGAGGTGTCCATATACTCATTGCTCATTCACCATTGCAGTGGCTAATAAGGATTTGACTCAATTGCCAGGAGGTGATGTCCAGTGTCCTTTTAGCTGCCCTAGGTTACCTGAGACATCTAAACAGGATTGTTTGAGATGACACATGACCTCTTCCCTTCTGGATTACCAGCAGGAGACAACGAAGGATTCCCCATGGCAGCAAAATTACACCAGATGCTGGCATTAGGAAACTGAATCCCTAAGACCAAATAATTGGTCTTAGGGAACTGAATCTGGTCTCTACACAGTAGGTCCATCACTTTACCCCTTGGTATGGAAGGAGCCCACATTCATTCTTTAGGTTCTCCAAAGTATCCTGCAAGGCCAAATGCATGTTACGTGAGTGTTGCAAAGCTCAAGTGAGGCTTCCACAACTGGCAGCAGGAATACAGCACAATGTCCCTGCAAAGCATGACATAAATACCACAATTTCCCAGATTGGAAAAATAGAAGGAAGCAGGGAGTGTTGTTTTTATCTCTTGCCTGGTCAGGTAACAGAAATCCTTTCTCCAGCACTCCTTATTTTCATGTGTCTTTTCAATTGAAGTAATTTGTGAGACTCACCTTTCATAGAGAACATTTAGGTTTATGGGGTTCAGATCTCAGTTTCACTAAGTGTTAATGTAGTACCATAGTAATAATAACAATTGCAGAAATCACATTCTCAGCACTTTATACATGGACTGGTGAAGTGTTTTGTGTAAGCCTCAAGCTAAATTAAATTGATTGTCAATTCTTGAGCCTGTACCAAGCACCACTTACTGTAATATGCTACATAACTTGTAAGTATGATCTGATTCTCATACAGCCCTAGTGAGAGGTATAAATAATACACAGAGTCTATGCATGAGTAACCACTCCTGGAGAGGGGTTAGAAGACTAGTCTAGGGTGAATTATTCATTGTGAGGGATTTAGCATCCCAATTTAACCCACTTTTTCTGCTCAGTAGTGATTGGCATCCAGGTTTGAGGCCTGATTGCACCTGCAAACTGACTCAAGTGATATAGAAGCAGCAGAGAGTTGTCAAAGACTGCCTTAGGGAACACCACCGCACAGAGTTTGCTGTGTCTAGTATCACAAGAACATAAGGGGTCTATGTCATGTTCTTTTCCAAGATCTGCCTAAGATGTGTGACAAGGAACAGATGCTGTTTTCTCAGGTTAGTTTACTTTAACTCACATGCAGTAGCTGAACAGGTTGTTTCAGTTTATGTACAGAACCTAAGCTATACCAAAATATGAGGGAAGAAAAAAGTGTCTTCAAACCTTTTATGGCTGATTCTGTATCTGAATATTAATTGATTATATGGAGCATACAGTCACAATTAGATGATATTACGCTTTCTTCCTTATCAACTTTAGTAAATTAATTATCAGTACAAAGCATGCATATGAACTCTAGTTCCCACAAAGCCTATTCTCTGAGTTTGGACACAGAAAGCCTTTCTCATCTGAAGAAGAAGAGTTTCTGCAAGTAAAAGTGATTACAAAAAGTGAGCAACTTAGTGGGTTAAAAGATTTCTAGGAATGATGGGTCAGATAGGATCAGGTGGTGATAAGGAGGATCAGGAGAAGATAAGGCATTAGTCACAGCTACTTTCAATAACATGTAGAGATCTTAGAGGAAGATGTCTGAGGAAACATGAGGCAACACTAGCTGCTACTGGAGATAAAATACTAGCTTCAGTAAGAAGCTGAAAATACTGTGGGAGCACAGGAAATCACAGAAAGGGAAAATGAGGATTAAGTGATCCAGACACCAGAGCAAAGATGAGATGATTATAAGTTCTTGCTAAGAATAAAAATCTCTTCACATAAATTCTTATACCTAATAAGTAAGTATTGTTTTAAATTGGAAAAAAGACCCTCAGGTTAGGCATTTACAAATTCATTCTAATGGGAAATACCATGTGTAAAAACAAGTATTCACGGAGTTAGTGGTATTCCCATCATTGAAAGTCTTTCAAAACAGAGGGTGGAAATTATATCTAGAGTGACATAATATACCCAATCTTCACTGAATCAAAGGAATGGTTTCCTGATGTTCCTTTTTGAGTCTTGGCTAAACAAGTGGCAAGTGAACTCAGAGACTGTTTTACTGCCTGACTGTTTTTCTAACAATGGTTCAATTGTCTCCTACAGATCCATCCACCCTCCACTGAGCCAGAGGTGTGAAAATCACCTGTGACACTTTTGTTCTCCACTTCAATGATGGCAGTACAGCACTCCTAATCTTTTGCACAGATATTACTAACACTGCTTTCCAGAGGGAAGTCACTTACCTCAATAATCAGACATTTTAAACCAAAGCATCTGTCTTCAAGCACTGAGGTATCAGTAGAACCTCTGGCTTCATAGGCTCTTACACTTGCAGAGGGAATGCATTTATTCACTTTTTTATTACTCACTGGCCCTAATGAATGATAACGAGGTGATGCATTATAAGCTGGGTTCATAAGAACTGCTTGGCAAGACTGATATCCCAAGGTATTCCAATACAATAGGAGAAAACCTTTCTGGTCCTCTCTTTTGAAGGGCAGGTTAAAAGTAGAAATCCAAGTATCCTCTCTATCTTCTTTATCTGCTCAACAACAGAACTGTGGATATGGCAGTTAAGATTCCCCAAAAGGGGCAGGCAGTCTTTTTGAAGAAGACTTTCACTTTTCTTCTTTTTCCCTTCATAATACTCAGTCAGTTCTCATTCTTGCTGTAGAATTTTCACATGCCAAAGCTATTCAAAGTTCACCTGGTGACACAGACTGACACAAGTTGCAAGTTTATGTATGACAAGATTATTTGGAGGATGCACAAAAGCATGCAAAGTTGTGACCCATAAGGGCAGATGTAGCCCAGTTTCCAGCAGAAAAGGCTGGAAAAAGAAGTTAAAATCTTTTGCCTCGCCACAATTTCTGCATATGGAATAGCAAGGTCGATTATAACATGGCAAAAAAGCACAAGGCTGGGAGCCAGGAGACCTGAAGACACTGGGAAAACCTGCCAGAGTGCTAGTGTTGACTAGGATAGAGTTAGTTTTCTTCATAGTAGCTAATATGGTGTTTGGATGTGTGCTGAACAGTGTTGATAATTCAGGGATGACTTTGTTATTGCAGAGCAGTGCTCACACAGAGTCAAGGTATTTTCTGCTCCTCACACAACCCCACCAGGAGGAAAGCTGGAGGATGGAAAGGAGTTGGGAGGAACACAGCAGATTTCAGTTTGGCAATGTTTGACTTCTTTGCTATGTGGGAAAAAACGTGCCACTTCTCATCAGGTTTTTTTTTAATGCTGATCTCTTTAATTTCTTGCATTCAGATGTTCCAGCCTCCGTCCTTTGGGTCCTAACTGTGCCTTAGATTAAGGGGACAGGCCACAGAAGGAAGTGTGACTGCTGCTAGTGTTTCTTGGGGGCTCTGGGTCACAGCTGGGCTCTCTGATGTGTCACTCCATGTCCCACTCCTCAAAAAGAGCTTTTCTCAATAATAGCTGGGTCACTACTTATTAGAGAGCATTACTTTTCTAACTCTGCAATGAAAAGCTATTTTAACGTATAAGTCTGCAGCTAAAAATACATTGACAGCAGAATTTCAGTGTGCACCATTAAAATGCCCCTGAAGATGACCATCCTGCTGTTGCTTTGAATCACTTCCTGCAGCTTGCTGTGGACTGTTGGTCAAAAAGAAAATATTAAGAAGAAAATCTAAATTAGCCCTTGGACAGTACAAATGCAACTAGACTTGGATTCATATGTTCTGATTTCATACTGTGTTGCCTGAGGATATACTGAGTGCTAGCATGAGGTAGTGTTCATCCTGACTCTGGTTAAGTTGTTGGGTATTTCATTCCCATAATGTGAATTTCTCCAATGGGATTTTGTATCAAAATAAAAGCAGGCCTTCCTAAGACTCTTGAACTGTGATGAATAATAACATTACAGCCCTGTTTTGACATTCTTAACACTTGGAAAATGATTGCCTGATAATAACTGAGGCTGAGGATGCAGCATGGCTGCCATCGTGCAAGAGGAGCTATTTATCCAAACCTGTTTGCTTTTTTAATTTTACGCAGGAACATATGCTATTTACCAAAAGTGAAAGTCTATTTTAGTGAGTATTTTATTTCTGAAAAATATTCAAGCAAGTTTATTACAGTATAGCAAACTTATAAGGGTCTATTATAAGGATCAAGGGTCTATAGCTTAAAAAAAAAAAATAAAGAGGAAGCTTTCTGCAATCCAAACCACTCCTCATGTACTTTCTGAAGCTTTATAGCCACTCTGGGAAAGTACATTTCTTCATATCTGACATTAAGATAGCTCCCAGGTAACAGAGAATTTCTCCATCCTTGGCTCACTTCTTCCTCTCCTGCTTCCCCTGTAAGGCTTTAGTGTCTTGAAGGCCAACTGGAACTGCCATGATACAGTTGTCTGTAGGTGGTAGCAATGACTTGGTGATTACCAGAATTTGTATTGAATTGGGACATCAGCTCACAACATCTTCTTTGGAAATTCATTATTTTCATAAGTTTGCAAAATCTAGCAGAGAAGAAAAACTGTATTGTTTTATAGGATTTTTTTTAAGTGCTTGCATTCAAAAGTGTTTGAAAGTGTTTAGTCCTTCCTTTCCCATTTAAGAAAATATAAGATGCTTTTTGTCACTAACTTAAGGCATTATTTTGGAGCAGTTCTGTTGCTAGAATTTCAGGTCAACATAGAGATGCTGTCTGGACAGAAAGTTCATTTAATGATTTCTTTGAGAGCATTCTATATTCTCTGGCTTCAGCTTATGTTGGTCAGGGAGCTGACTCTCAGCTGGTGAGGCTGATTCCTTTGAAAATTGTTCCATTTCTTGAATACATGTACAGATGTTTTTATTCACATACCTAACAAAAGTGCTATGTTTGCAGCACAAACAGAATTGAATTTGAAATAATTCCTGGTACAACTGCGATTCAAAATGAATAACACTTCACAGTGTTATTTGAATAGTAATGGCTCCCACAGAGGCAGTAGTTTTGGAACTATATTATTAGCAAGAAAGCTTGAATTATGACCAATACCCATTATGTTTCCAACATACTTTAAAAAATTTGCTGTTTCACTATTTTTTACCCTGCTTAAAGTATGGGTTCGATGTCCATGAATTGTGAAGCAGTATTCTGGGCAGTTTTAAGAAGGTTCTGTGGAAGTGAGTTTGATATTAATAAAGCAACCAACAATTTTTTGTTGTTGTTTAATGTTAATGTTTTTATGGGGAAATGAAGAAAAAAAATGGTACAAACTGTATAAATGAAGCAGTACATGAAACAAAAATTAACTCAAGTCTACCTCCACTTTGGTGAAGAAACCTGACTATTTGAAAACGTTATACAATTATCTGCTTGAGTTTTTTGGGGAACAACTTGCAATTTTTTTAGCTACTCAGTTATACATACCATCCTCAGGACAGGGTATCTAGGCTTAGATCCTGCAGTCCTGTATAAGAAAAGTCTGTGTCATCTACACATTAAAAGCATCCCAAAAATACAGATACTGCTGCGCTTCAGTTGACCCATAATAAATTACAGAAAAAATGTTGCCTCTTCATGAAGATTTTAAGCAACATTGTACCTTGAGGAATTGCTTACTTCTTAGTCAAATAAGCCACTCAGTTGGGAATGGAATGCTGGAGAAGAGCACAGGATAGATCTTGCTTATCCCAGCTACTGAGGGAATGTTCTGGCAGTGCCCATCATGGCCCAGCTGGTGTGAGGCCAAGACTCTTCACAAATCTTTCCATCCATTAGTTTAGACACAGTTGTAAGCTTGTCTCCAACAATTTCTGGGAGAGAAAGAGCCAAGCATAGTCAATCTTTTAGTTCTTACTTTAGAAGATTTTTTTAAGATGTAAACATGTGCAAGTTGATTGAGTTTCCTTGCATAAGTTTGTTGGGGGAGTGAGAGAGAGCCTGCAGGACTATCTGAAGTTTCAGTATCTAAAGTACCTGACAGATTTCAGCATCCCAAAGGGAGAAAGTAAGGGAAGTTGAACTGCAAAACTCCAGACTTTTTTCCAAAGGTTTTTGTATTTGATTTGCCATGGCTTGCTGTTATTTTTAAGTTCTGATAGCACCCTTGGGCTCAAAACTGGATCAAAATAACGGGCAAAACCAGACCCACATTGGTTAACAGGGATAATATGGAGGGCAGGGGTAGAAGCTCTCATAACTTTTGTCAGCAAGTGATCTAAATTAGTCTGTTTTGACTCTGCCTATAGCCAGTGTAAATGTGTTGAAGGTGATTCATCCCATCCTGGGATAAGTATTGACTTTGGGTGAGCTACCCACTTTTACTGAGTACAGAGGGAAACGGCATTGACTAGATGTAAAGAGTTAAAGACTGGAGATGAGTAAAATACAGCCCATGCATAATTCTAACTAGGGTGACTTTTATGTCATCATTAGATATAGCTTTGAAAATAATAGTACTGTGGGAACCCCTTGACCTCAAAGACATGAAGACAAAACTTTTCCTGCAGATGACAAAATTGTTCGCTTACGATAGGTTTTTATTTACATAATCACTAATATGCAAGTTAGGCTTTAATTAATTGTTCCATAATGCAGGCTGACTATTCTAACTGATTGCCACAAGTCTGATTCCCTTTCTCCAAAAAGAAAAGAATGCTCTTTTTGGATACATGCAGGGAAGTATTAAGACTTCAATGATCAGGAGAATGCACGACTGTGTCACAAAGAGCTTTAAATCAGATAGCACATAAAGTAAATGACAGCTTCTATTCCTAAGCAAGGTATCTTTAAGCTGTGAAGAATTTGTAATGGAATGATTGATACTGACGGAAGTGTTTTATCCCCATCCTTTGATTTCAAATTGTTGCAAGTCAAAATTGATGAGAACCCCTCTGAAATAAAGAGAAGAACTAAGTTCAGAGCTTTTTCTCTGTGCAGGCCAGAGATAGAAGTGAACTGTATTAGGGAGCTGCAAGTGATCGCTTCATAATTTAAGAAAGGTGGTAAAAAGAGTTTTTAACCTGAATCCACATGGAAAAGTGAATAGAACTACGATAATTACAAAAACTACTGACAACTGCCCATGAAAAAAGGAACAAAAAAAGAGAAGAAAGTAGATACAACTGTCTATTGTGTGCTTGTGAGAAAAGACAAACTCCAATATGCACAGCAGATGAGCAACAAACATTAACATGCACAAATCTGTCTTCAGAGAAGCATAAAGAAGACGAAGACAAACTCCTCTCAGGAATGCAAAATTAACCTCCAACATGAAATGAACACCACCCGAAACACGAAAAATTCTGGTTATATACCAGGATTATATTTTATTCACCAGGTTCAAGAACCTGGTCAAATAGTGGAACAGGGTCTCCAAGAGGCTTTACAGTCTCTGTCAACTGGACAATTTTTTCAGCAACCTTTGCTAGCTGTTCTTGTTTTGTGTAGGGGCTGGACTAGATGAGCTCTAGAGGTCCTTTCAAACCTAAATTATTGGGTGAATCTACAAAAAATGCATGAGCACTTACTAAAGGTTTGTGAGATTTGCCTTTGCTGGGTTTAACAAAGCACAATTACTGAAAAAAATCTCAGTTCCCTAAAAGAAAGACAGAAGGGCTCTGATCTAATCTACCTCATGCTTGTTTGGGTTTTTTTTTTAAGATTCTCACTTGCTAGAATATTCCTTGTTCTAAAATTCAAAACAGATTTTTGTTTCAGAACAGTCCAAAATAAAAATGTTTGAAAATAATCTCAAATTAAAGGTTTAGACTAAGACCCTGAAAAGAGTTTACGTTTGGTTTGAATAATGGAAAAAGATGTGAGTCAGCCCTTACTAAAATGAAAATATGAAAAAAATCCATTTTCTGAAAAAAAAAAAAAAGGTTTATTTCTTCTGTATGAACACAAGACACAATATCAACAAATTACTTAGGTGTGTTTATATTTTGGACAAATGGGGTGTTTTTACAACATATCACTGGGCCAGAGAAGCTGTGTTTGTAGCAAGAGCAGAGCAGAAGGAGGTGGAGAAAGGAAAGAACAGGTTGAGAGGCTTGGAGATAGTCTTTCCTCCTTACTTACCATCTGGGAACTACCCTGTGCAATCAAATGTTTCTTTAGGCTCTTTTTTACAAATAGTACTGCTAGGTTTGCAAATGCACATCAGAGGACGGAAGAGCCAAGAGGTCTGTGCTTGGCATAAGGAGGAAGAAGAGGCCCCTGCTGGTGTGCGTCTGGGAGCAGCTCTGGAGGCACTGCAGTCAGTGGGATCAGGAATGTCAGGTCCCAGAAAATGCTGTCAACTGGAGAGGTACCAGAAGGAGACCAGTAACACTAGAACCTCAAGCAAGACAGGATGTTCAGGGAACAGAGAAAAGCATCTGAATGCCCAAAAGAAATTGCCTAGCCCCTGCTCTGGTCAGCACTAGGGATCTAAAGCATCCCAGCTGTTTGATGATCAGACAAGCTAATCAAGGAACTGGGTCCAATATTAGGGAACAAGTGTCCAGAAGCCAGGTACAAGAAACAGAGAATAGGGAGAATATACAGGAGATAAAGGAGGATGGCACAGACAAAACAGACAGATGAGCATAACAGAATCATTTTTGAGAAGGAGGTAGGGAAAAAACTCATAGGAAGCATGGCAAAAAGAAACAGCAGCCTAGGAAACAGGGAAACACATGCAAAGCAGAAATTGATGAAAAAATGCACCAATGGGATTAGAAAGAGGTATCATGAAGCAAATTGAGACTGTAACACTCTTCATACTCCCTGCCAGCTGGACATCTGTCTGTTTTCCTGAGGGACAAAAGAGAGGATGGCTGTGAAGGGTGATAATTTTGTATGTACACAGAGGGTTTTCATCTTGAGAAGAAAAAAGGTCTCTCTCCTTATGTTTTAGGTTTTCTGTTTAATTACACCTAATGGCATCCTCAGTGCATTACACACCAGAGCAGCTGTCACCAAGACAGGATCTTTCTACTCTGAGAGTCAAATGACCTATCATTTTTGCTTGACAGTGAGAGAAGCACTGAGCTGCTGTGAACTACTTATGACTGTACCTGGTGACTTCTTTTTGCCTTCTGACCTCCCAGTGAAAATGGAAAAGTTGCTCACAGTTTTTTAAGAGAGAGATCTTTCCAAACTTGTCTGCAACATCCTCCTTGATACAGCACTGCTTTTTCAGCAACCTGACTTCTGAGATTATGGTGAAGAATTGATTACTAGTCTTTTCTATTACAAAATCCTGCTCCTTCTGCCTTCATCATGAGAGAGAGGAAAAAGGTGAATAAACTCGCTTAGCTTTTCTGAAGTGTAATAAGAAAGACTAAGAAATTCATTTTACCAGAATTAAGGTCTAAGTCAATCTTGAAAGAAGTCCTGCTCACCTGGTGTCGTGTCATCCCTGGAAGTGTTCAAGGCCAGGTTGGATGGGGCCCTGAGAAAACTGATCTAGTGGGTGGCATCTGTGTCCATCACAAGAGAGATCAAACAAGATGATCTTCAAGGTCCCTCCCAACCCAAAACATTCTGTGATTTCTGTGGCAAAAACAACTGAAGGACTGTTATATGTACAAATGCCAAGCAGCAAGATCAACATCCGGTAAGAGTTTTGCTACCCCTAACAGGAATGCTGTGATGAGTTCTACTTTGAAAATTATCTTGAAAATTTCAGACAAGCTAAACCAATTGTAAATCAGAGGCTGTACCATATCAGTGCACTCTATTTTTCCAATACTTTCTACATTTGTAGAACAACAGCACATGAACTGTCAAGTGAGATGAGAAATATTCAATTAGGAAATAAGATGCAAAACTTGCTTCATCAATAAGATTCAATAGCCTTCGGATCCTTACTAAGGGGTGTGTAAATCACAAATGTCTGTCTTTAGCTCAAGAAGAAATGTCTTTTTAAAATCTTTGAGCTAATTGAATTGCAGGCTTTAGAAAGTGGAAAAAAATATTATTGTCTTTCTGGGATTTGTGTGCTTCAGATAGCACATTAGAAGACTGTATGAGTTTCTTTCGACCTCATCATCCTGGTGTTGTTGATATTTTCAGCTGCAGTTTGGGTGTGAGTTCATGAACAAAATGAGACTTGTCCATTTTGGATGCTGGTTTCATCCTGCAAGCAAGATCTCAGAGAAGCTGGCTCCTCTACAGTACGCCCCACATGCCAAAACATATCTAGTGTGCCTGCAGGCCCTCAGATTTCCTTCAATACATTGCTGCTGGACCCTCTACAAGGTAAGGAGAGAAGGAACAAGTGGCCACTCTCTCATCTGATAAAATTGCTCTAGTCTTTGCAGCTAAAAGGAAGCTGGTAGGATTTTCTTTCAATGATCACTAGCTGTTAGCAAAACTTGATAAATTGTTTGGTTGATAAACTTGATAAACTGCCACATAATTAAAGCACAGATATGTTACATCATAACTTTTCTTCAGTCAACTGCTGGAGCTGTGTGTAACACAAGGCAGATTTGTCCCTGGATTCTTCTCCTCTGTGTCCCTGGATTCTTCTCCTTTCTTTGCCCATGAAATCATAAGATGAAAATGCAGTGACTTACACAGTGTGACTTCCTGGAGAGTCACAGTTGTGATGTCTGCCTAATGCAGTGTCACTGATGTCATCTTCCTTGCATTAGTAGCATTTTGTAAGTGCAATGCTCCAAACAAATAAAGTGCTACAGAACTGCAAAGTAAAAATAAAATATTTTTGCATTCTTACATTGAGACTCCATTTTCCCAGTCTTTAATCACCATATATGCATGTTTCTGCTGTAATTCAGGGAAGAAATTAAGCATAGATTTAGCTACAAAAACTGGGGGGTTTCTGTCATTGTACCTTGCATTTCAAGTTGAGCACTTGTTTGAAAGGTTCTTCATTTTGGTCTTTATATTTAACCTTACTGTTCACTTATGGCTTGTTGATAAAATGCAATAATTAAAAAGGTTATGAGATAGGTGGAGTCAGCAGAGAATCTGAAGAGAAGTCCAAGTGCAAGCATTCTGATTCCAGGGGTTAATTACTTGTTTTAGGATGTTTGATTACTGTGAAATTCAATATGCCTTTTTATGCTGGCAGCTGAGAAATAACATTAAACTTCCAGAAACTGGCTGCATAGAACAGATCTAACTATCATTATAATTTCAGTAGTTCCTTTTGTCCTTTCTTTTCTGAGATGTTTAGCTGCTTATGACACAGAATTGATTAACATCAGGCCAGGGATACCCTTGGAATGAAACACTGTGGGGTTTATATCACAGTATTGAACTCAAATCTCCCTGGGAGGTCTTTTCCTGTGGTCTGAAGACCTCCCTAGGCACGCTGTTGTTAGACTGAGTGATGAATGAGCTGCTAAATTAAGAACTCAGCATGGAGCACAGTTCTTATTGAAGAACTCAGCATGGAAAACCCTATAGAGGGTGAAAGCAAGGACAGGTAGCCTGGGAATAATATAGAGAAATTGTCCAAGTAACCAGGGATCAAGTTAGGAAAGCCAAAGCCTGGATAGAATTCAATCTGACCAGGAATGTCAAAGACAACATGAAAAGCTTATATATATATATATATGTATATATAGGTACATTGGTGATAAAATGGAGACTAGAGGAAATGGAGGCTGTCATTGTAAGGAAATGGGAGACGTGGCCACCTGGGACACGGAGAAGGCTAGAGAAGGTACTCAACAGTATTGGAACCAGAGCTGTTTAACATCTTTGTTGTCAACATGGACAGGAGATCAAGGGCACCCTGAGCAAGTCTGCTGACAACACCAAGCTGTGTGTTGCACTTGACTTCCTGTAGGTAAGGGATGCCTTCCATAGGGGCCTGGACACACTTGAGATATGGGCCAGGGCAGTTAACATATAGACCAAAAATTAATGTCCCCATGTTCATCCACTTGTATGTTTTAACTTGGCCTTCTTTTTCTTACTTCTTACCTTCTACTTTCCACCACATAAAACAGGAGCATAAAAAATGCCTTTATTGGAAGGGAAAACCAGCAAAATTTCCCATGCTTAATCTGTAGGAGAGTCCAATGAATGTTTTCTCTCTCACGAATTTTCATGGATAGCCACAAAGTTGTTTTGCAAGCCCTCCAAGGCAGTAAGGTTTATATGGCAACAGTCATATAGGCTTGTTTGAAAAGGACTGCCAATGTCACTTTAAATTTGACATTGCATCATAAATGTGGACCAATTCTCCAAATGATAAATTTTCAAGACCACATTTGCTCACGCTTTTTACTGATTCTTCCTTCGCCTGGCTCTTACGAAGATTATTCCCACTTGCACCTGTGCCTCAGCTGTGGAAACCCTCACAAAGATCCCTGGAAATGTGGAGGTGCCAAGGTCTGCTCAGAGCTAGGTGGAAGAACATTCATACTCAGTGTAAGGCTTTGGTTTTTCTTCACTAAAATGAGTTTTGTCATTTGCTTCTGACACAGTGAGGTAACGGAAAATAATGTTCCTTTCCACGTTGTTTCCTAACACGTTCAAGATGTATTTATTATTCTTCTACTTTTCTAGCATTCTTTTCGCCTTTCCTTTTGCAGAATCTAATTTTGGAAAACAAAACTTGACAGCACCCGACTCATGACATGGAAATGTCAACATTTCCAGAAGTAATTATATTCCAAATGAACAGCGCTTAAGTAAAAAAGCCCTAACTTCCCTTTAAGCAGACGTCTTAGCTGTGTGTTTAGCAGTGGATCATTGAACTGTTTGTTTCTATGTTTTAGGCAGTGCATTGCGAACTCAGTCTGTAGATACCCGACAAACCTCCTGTCTCTGATTCAGAGACATTTTACATGCAAGTCTTTAGCCCCAGAAGTCCACAATTCAACCCTCAGGAGATAAAATTCACCTCCTCAAGGAGCATTGAGCACCCAGTTGTAAATTTGAACTGCTCAAAGTCTCTATTGTTTGTAAGAGATTCATAAGCCAGGATGAATTTTGTAATCCTTTACTCAGTCAGAGCTCTGTGTCTCATCTCTGGCTAATCTAAATCATGTACAACTAATTTAGGAATATGGATCAAGAAAAACTAGGAGGTATGTTGGTCAGGATGCAGTCACCACCAATAGAGATGCCAACAGCAGTCAAAACTGAAATTTGTACATTCAAAACTTACTCTAAATCTGCTCTTATGTTAAACATGCTATGGTCACCTTTTTTCAAGTCAGTTCTTAACTAGTCACCAAACCACTCCTCATCAGGGATTAGCTCAGTAGACAGTTAAACCAAGCTTCAGATCTCAAGCCTTATGCATTTTTATACTTATAAAGAGTAAAATAATACTGCAATAATTTTTCTGTAGAGAAAAATCTCATTTTGGGGATGTAAGTCACAAATTATTTCACAGTTTTTATTCAAACTTGAAAAAGAAAATTCAGCTTCAGGCATGACTTAATCAGAGGGAAATTTTACTTGAAAGAGTAGTGAATTTATTGAAATATATCTGTTAGAATGTAATAGAGGCAGTACTGGTGCTGACTGATATGCTTTGTTAAACAGTTTCATTAAGTCAAGGTCTCAAGCATAGAATTTCATAAAGATGCTGAATTTGTTGCAAATTCAATAGTCATCTTTTGTGTAATACATTTAACTTTTCCCTAAGAAACAGTCACAGAATAGACTTACTAGAAAGTTTCTTTAAGTCTTACCAGGGAAAGAAACTGTTCTAATCTTGATGCTTGAAAAATATTTTGAGTTAGGAATAATGCCCTGAAGACAGTGCTCAGTGCATAAAGGAAAAAAGGGTTAAATTGAACATGAAAAACTCACCATTAAAAGAAGTATACAGTCATTCTGCACCTTGCTTAACTGCCATTTATATAAAATATCAAACTTTCCAATTTCATTAGACTAAAGGAGGAATCATTGTTAAATAATGGTATCCAGGAAAACAAGCCAGCTTAGACATAACATTAATTCCCTGATGTCTCTGGAGATAATGTCCATGTTCCCTGCACAGTGGTCAGAGACGTCAAGCCAGCTGACTATTCTGAAAGAAAACCTTGCATAACTCTATACCAGCCCACAAATTTTCATTCTGAAAAAAATAAAAGATTGAGTGTGATAAAACAACCAGTCTGGGAGAACCTGTTGTTTAATAATACATGAAGATGAACCTCTTAAGGACAGTTTAATTTCCCCTAATTCTAGCTGTCTAAAATTCAGGTGCAAGCCTAATGAAGAATTTCTCTATCACCAGAAGAAAAAGGTCAGTACCTCAGTCAGCAGTTTAACCCATCACAAGTTTGGTGTCATCAAAAGTCTTACAGAGGGAAATTCACTGCCAACACAGTGGGATTTGGATTATATGTTCAAGCAGGATGGCACAAAGGAATAAGCTTTTTTCAAAACTACTCTGGCAACAGATTCAGGGAATGAATAACACATTTTCTAAACAAACACCGGGTTTTTAAAAATTTCCATGGAAAAATTAAAATATATTGTATTTAACAAAAAGGAATTTGGGAAGCAATTGGAAAGGTAATTAAATGGCCACAAGTTTTTGAACATTTGTTTTCAATTAAGTTCAAATCCTGGATAAATGCAACCGGGATGTCTCTCCAGTGAAGTCAGAAATGCAGAGTCGTAATCAAACCATCCTTAGTCATGTAACACAATGTAAAAGCTATCCAGTCCCAAAAGATCTGGGAAACCAACCTGTTTCCCTCTGCCTTTACAGATACAAGAAATCACAAGAAACTCGAACTCTATGAAGAAAAGTGCAGTTATACTTGCTGCATTGCAGTGCTGCCAGATGTGTAAGGGCTGGCATGGATAATTTTGAGGAACATCTGTAATAGACACCCCAGGGAAGCACAAACACATATCCTGGCACTAAGTCACATGTTTCAATACCTTGTTTCCCAATTACAAGATGAGGATAGATATAGCAACACAGATTGGCAATGCCTCATAGGGGTATTTCTTGTGAGCTGTAATTAAGCAATTTCTGCGAAATGTATTGTCATAACATCAAGGATGCTTATATAGGAAAGCAAAACACCTCTATGAAGCACCAGGGAGCCAAAAAATTGAATGGCTTATACATTTATTAAAAACAGGTCTTAAAACCACAAAATTTCTGTTGTACAGAGATAATTCATATTCACAGCATATCTCCAGTCATTTTCACTTTATCCCACATAAAACAAAAGATTTTGAATATAAGAGAATTGTATTATACACACATCACTCTAAAGCAATCAGAAACCAGACATCAGGGTTCATCTAATTTGTTAAGAAAACTATTTGTTACCTATTGGTGTGAAAATCATGTTTACTGCTTATATTGCCTGAGGCAAAACACAAAGATTCAAAGTTATTTTTTTTTATAAATAAAACATTGCAAAACTCTTCATTGCACTATACTTTGAGCACAGGCTCAAGTGTTGGTGCATGGATGCCATCTACTGGGTAGGACTTAATTGCAGAAACTGGTAGGGTCTTATTCTCTGCCAGACATCCCTGCAATCCAAGTGACTGGGTATATGTTTCAGAATTCTGAATACATTCTGTCTAATGTATTTTTTTCCACTTTCTTGGATGAAGCATACAGAGCTATTTTTCTCTGTCTTCAAAAAGTATCACTGCTGATAAATATGTGGTACTTAAGGAAACACAAACTCTCCCTTTTAGCAATGCACTGCTGCTAGCAAAGAAACCTGAATAATAATTGTACCACAAAAAGAAACAAACACATGAATGCTTGTAAAGATTAATACATAAGGCCATTATACTAAAGAGCAGCCCAGTAAATTGTATTTATAAATGTAGTTGGTGTGATTTATAAGGCATGAAACTGAGCACTGATTTGAATTCCCTGCTGAGATGCACACTGTGTTTACATAGTCTGTGAGTCAGCAAAGCTCCTGAACATTTGGGCAGTTTTAAGGAACCAATAATTCCATTGATTTGAACCACACTTCTCACCTGCTAAAGGCAAAACGTGGCTGAGAAACTTCATTCTCTGAATAATTGGAACTCTATACAATAAGGCAGAACAGTTACCTTTAATGCCAAACTACTCAGCAGTAGTAACTTGCATGGGTTATTCTAGGAGATTATCCCCAAGAAATAGTCATTTATGGCTTTTAAATGGGAAAATGTATCTCTCAAGACAGCACAAAGGGAAAGATGTTTACAGCCAGCATAGAGCGGGGATGTTTGACACAGCCCACTTCTTTGGATTGGTCCAATCCACTCCTTCACACAGTGAACAGAGCCCACGGAGCAGAGTGTGTCTATGTCCTATGAGTATAAATACTTGGGCATCAAGTAGAATAAAGATGTGTGTGTGTGAAGCACTAAGCACCTTTGCTAACATGTCTTCAGCCCTTCAGTGAGAGATTGGGACCTTAAAACCATGCCACCATGGCACTCAATCACCAACTCCAATCAAGGTCTGAAGGTCAAATAGGCTTTTCCTTTGCAGCTGAAAGGAAATAGTGAGTTGAATTTCTGGTTAAGTGAAAGCAAGTAACTCTGTAAAGGGAGACTGACGTAGCCTTGTCAATACTGAGCAAAGCTGAAAGAAAGAAGAAAGATAAGACATTGGACCTCAAAAAGAAGAGAAACTGAGATCACACAGCACCGAGAAAAATCTGAGATGGACAAAAACACTCAGGCTGGTTTTATACAGAGTAAATCGTTGTCTGACAAACCCACCGGCACCTTTTCAAATATATAACTTTTCAAAGATCCACTTTGATTAGAAAGAGTCATTTGATGAAGAACTACACACTAGGATGATAAGCACAGAAAATCCCATGCACCATCCTTGAATGTTTAGAGGTCAGAAGGTCTGTTTTAGCACAGGGTTGGGGTCCAAGGGGGAATGATGAAACAGCAAATGAAACAACCTTCTTCCAGATAAATCACTATAAACAAAAGCAATGAGAGCAAAAATAGATGTCTTAAAGGCAATGTAATCTATGAAGTACAGAAGCCCACAACAGTGACTGGGAATCATCTAATACTTAAATGGCTGCATGAGCATAACCATTCTAGATGACATAGAAATATATTTCAAGTTTCAAATACGTTCCGAATTTCATCGTGTGAATCCACGCAGTCCTAAAAGAGTTGTACTTTAAGAGGGGATATGTGCTCTAATATGAGCATGAAATTGTTATGAGACCTGATAATGCAAGAAATTAATCTTCTACGTGTTTAGATATCAGTACCGTCAATGTGAAAAGAAAAACTACTTGAATGATTGAATTATTGAAATAAGTGTACCCCAAGGTGCTGAATGAACATATTATAATGTAAAGACATCAAAAAATAGGTATTTACTTACAAAATGGAGCACTACAGAATATATTTACAGAACTACCAAAACATTAAAGGCTCAGATGAAATACAAATAAATAGCAACTTCTAAAATAATGTTAGAGTCAAACTCTAGATATAATATTAAATAAGAGGAAAGGTTACCAATTCTTGTCCACAGAGAAGGAGACAGACTACTTTCCTCAGTGCAAGCACCACTGGCAATAAATAAGTTTGGAATTTGGAAAAAATGTGGTGCTGAAGGCTTCATGTTGTTCCTCAGCCTTAGCAGAAATTTCTTGACCCTGCCGAAGGCACCTTTCTCATTCTACAAGATAAAAGCACTCAAAGTAGCACTTAGTTTTCTATTTTGAGTCTAATAAGAAAATGTGAGAGAGAGGGAGAAAGAAAATAACTTTTCTGATTCTGTCATCTGTGGGTCATTGGTAAATGGTAACTCACAGGAAAAGCAGGTTCTTCCATATTTCTTACAGATGTTTCTCTAAGAGTGATAATTCAACCAAGTCAGGCCCATTCCTCAAAATGGGCTGCTGGGTCAATCTAATATGTGGCAACTTTACTGATTATTTCTGTAGCTCCATTTACTGGTTTCAAAATATAATAAAATTAAACTTCAATATTTTAAACTCAAAAATAAAAAAATTTTCTCAACACTCCAGAACAAAAAATCTCATAAACCAGTCTACTCCATGATCATAAAAATCCACAAACTTTGTTTCAGTATAAACATTTGCACCATCCCACACATAACCAGTTGCCAGTATGAGATATCCTCTTTCTAATCACTATCAAAACATTTAAAAATTAAAAAAACTGATGCATTCCATCTTGGATGTCTTTTTCATAGCAGCAGAGGCTCTTGGGAAATCCATCAATGTGAAAGACCAATTGCAATTGCAATGTGAAAGCTTGCAATTTTTCTCTGTATTTCTTTTGAGACTTAAACATCTGCTCAACTTTCCAAATGCTACTGACAAAGTCAAGCAGGTAGATTTGTATTCTTTTGCACTAATGCTGTGGTCAGCTGGCTAGGGGAGCTTGCTCCACCTCTGTCTTGAGTATTTTCTAGTTAGAAGGAGGTGTCTTCCATTTCTTACCCTCTGAGAAGCGCATCAGAAAAAAAGAAAGTAAGGAGGATTAGCATGGCTTTAATTTTGTTTTACTTATTTAATAATGCTTTATTTCTTTACCTTAAAAAATAAGGCATGTAAGATGGCAGATAAGAGCAGCTGATTTAAAAGCACTTGTAAACATTCTGTAGTGTAGGCACTGCAAAGATTTCGTCTCTGCCAAATATTTCATGAAACATTTTAACAGGCCTGTTTTGCTTGTAGTGCATAAATAAAGTGGTATTTTATGTGCTGCTATAAGTAATGGGGCATATATATTCTGCAACTAGATAGAGTCCCCTTGGGGAAATACCAGGTAGCTTCACAGTAATCACATTTCCCTTAGAGTACTTGGTAATTACTAATTATTCTTAATGAGACCAAACGTAATTGCTATGTAACCTTCAACCATGGTTTAGACATTGAGAAATAATGTATGTCATCATAATTTACTCTTTAATTGTAACTATCTTGCTATTGCATGCATTTTACCATACAGCTGGTTGCTCTGTAGTTACTAAGCAAATAAAAAGTCATCTGGTCATATTTATATCTCTATTTAAATATATGGTAATATTTACATTTATCCTTCTCTATAAGCAGCTGCAGGAGAAGCAAAGCTCACTGCCAAATTTCCTGTAGCTAACATTTGTGTTTGTGATTCTTCTGTTTGTAACTCCTTGAACAGCTGAGACCCACAGCCTCCAACAAGCAAGTAATGAGAGTGCTGAGGTACTGGAGTAGCTTGTCCAGAGAAGCTGTGGATGCCCTAACCCTGGAAGTGTTTAAGGCCAGGGTGGATGGAAGTCTGAGCAGTCTGGTCTAGTGAAAGCTGTCCCAGCTCATGGCTGGAGGGGATGTCAAACTGTGTAGTCCTTAAGGTATCTTCCAACCCAAACCAATTTTTGTATGAGTGCATGTTATAGATCTACTCAGGTCCCTTGATACAATGGGAAACTCCTGTTATCTCTACTGGAAACTGTACAAGAATTTACATTTTCTTGTTTGGCAAAAGGATGCATGCTATTGTAGTGTCTCACTTGATTTCTTATGGCACAGATATCACAGAATCTTAGTACAACAGAATATGCTCAGTCGGAAGGGACCCACAAAGATCATTAAAGTCCAGCTCCTGGCCCTGCACAGGACAGCACCAAGAGTCACCCTGTGTGCCTGAGAGCATTGTCCAAACACTTCTTGAACTCTGTCAGGCTTGGGGCTGTGACCACTTCCCTGCAAAGCCTGTTCCAGTGCCCAACCACCCTATGGTGGTTTATGATCTGAGTTTGTATCTTCCCCATGTACAATAAGGTTTTCTGCATGCTGCTTATCCTACTTAAAGTGTTCTGAAAATTTTTAAAACCACCCCCCCTTAACTGTTGTAACATCCTTTCTTTTGGCTTTGATGCTTTGTCTGGACCTTTAATCCCTGACTTAGTTATTTCTAACCTTCTCCATTCCTCAGATTCCTCTAAGAACTGTTTTTTATTCCAATCCTTCCATAATTCCTATTTAACATACCCACCAAATCCTTGGTATAATGGGTCAGCTCTCCTGCCTTTGCTTTGCAAAGGTCTAGGTCACACATCTTCCTCTGATCTTTTTTCCTGCATCACAAGTAACTAGTAGAAAATAATCTCTCCATCAAAACTTGAAAAGCCATCATGGTGCTTACATTCAGAGCAAACAAGTAGTTCACACAGTGGTACTAGAAAAAGAGGAAACTGCTCTGAATTTGCACAATTTGTTTATGTTTTCTATTTCTTTAGCCGGTGAAGGTGGGCCGCAATTCTATAAACTATCTGCTTGTCCTGGTCTATATTTTAAACTGGAAGGCCTCGGAAAATGGGCTGTTATTTATGATATGCCTCTACAAATCAATAAAACCTTGATAGCAAAAAAAGTTCTAACCCAATTGTAGATTCTTCATAGCCCTGCATTGATTTGATCATTCTTATTATCAGGCAATATAATTTTCATGCACATGAATACAACACAAGGTGCTCAACACAGATCACATAACAAAATCATTTGAGAAGTTTTCTTCTTGTTTTTCTCTTTCATTTTCTTTTCTGAACTCAGTTATGTATTTATTTTCTACAATCTGCTAAATTTCAAGGAGCTGCTTTGATCTATGTATATCTACATATATTTTCCCACTGCTACTGTTTTATTATTAGCTTTGTACGCTTTCATGTGTCTTTATCTATCAACCCTATTACCAAAGATGCTACTGTATAAACTCTCTAGACAAAATAAATATCAGTCATTAGATTCACTAGGAGTGTTCAGGATGGGAGAACCCTGGGAAAGACAAAATTCTGTTTCATCTTCTTCTAAGTATGTGTTTAAAATAGGTCAGCTGAAATCATCTAGAGGTGATTATTTTTCCCAGGGAACTTCAGAGGGAATCAGGGAATTAATTTAGGCTGGATAGTTAACTTTCAGATGGTTATACTGGAGAGAGAGGGAAAAGCCATTTATTTTACCTGAGAGAAGGCAGGTATTCCTCAAAAGCCATAATGATAAACATTACCCTAATGTTTAGCTCTAGAAGTGTCTCTGTCTCAGAATCTTTAAAATGGAAGGAAAATGTTGTTTCGGAAAACAATAACTGCACATTGCAGTTTTATGTGGTTTGAATGGGTGGAAGAAGTGAGCTTTAGGGCTGCCCAGGGGTTGGAGGAATGTGTGAATCCCAGAGCACACCTGTTCTCATGATGTCCTGTAAAAGTCTAGGGCCACTGCATTGCTTTCCACTTGAAAGAGCAGGTTTCATCAGAAATAAGCAAAATTACTTATTTTCTGCATAAACCACCTAACAGCAGGACTGGGTAAACAATCTTCGCATGCAAATCAATTGCAGTCAGATTTCATGCAGTAAGGAAATCCCAGCACATCCAAAGCCTTCACTTCTGTAATCTCCTGGAGTGTTTTGAATCAGTTTATGGCAGCTTCACACAATTTTCATGACATTAACTGCTGTAATGTGAACTAAAACTGTTACAGGAATGACCACACCAAATCACCTGAGGGTGAGAATACAATATTCAGAGGAGTGTTGCAGACATAAAGAGCTCTGACCTACAGCTTCCCAGCTGTTTCTTTGAGAAAATTATCCCCCTCCGTAATGTTATGAGTCCTGGTACCTTGCCCCCTTCGCTGTTGAGGCACATTGCTTGGATATTAAGGAAATGTCTTTCTTGGAGACCAGCAGAATGAATGACTGAAAACTTTCCTTTCCCATTCTCCTTTGAAAGAGGAAAAGTCTATATGTTTCAAGAATCTTCAGTAAAATAATAAAAACTGTTTAAGATATGACAAATGCAGCTCTTACACTATTATCTGAAGCCCTCAAAATACCTAAACAAGAGGAACAACTTACTAGGATTTTGTTTTATAAAACTTTGCTTTCTGATTCTTTATGTTAGGTTTCATCATAGACAAGGTTTCAAATCAATGGTCTTCTGACAGAAGGAAAATCTGACACCATTATCTACATTTCCATTTTTGACTAATGATCATTGGAACTGATTTTTTTTTTCTATTGAGATGAATAATTTCTCTATTTTGAGACTCAAATGATATTCATGGGGTTTAATAACTGCAGGCTGTATACTTTTGTCAAAGCAAACCCTGGTATCAATACAGGATTGGCAGGAGAGCAGCCCTGCTGAGAAGGACTTGGAGGTGCTGGTGGATGAAAAGCTGGAAATTATTCTGTAATGTGCACTCACAGCCCAGAAAGCCAAGCATGTCCTGGGCTGTGTCACAAGAAGTGTGCCCAGCAGAGTAAAGGAGGGGATTCTGCCCCTCTACTCTGCCCCTGTGAGCTGGAGCACTGCAACCAGATCTGGGGTCCCCAGCATAGGCAGGACATGGAGCTGTTGGAGAGAGTCCAGAGGAGGGCCACAGAAATTATCACAGGGTTGTAACACCTCTCCTCTGAAAAAAAGCTGAGAAAATTGGGGTTGTTCAGACCACAGAACTGAAAACTGGGGAGAACTTACTGTGGCCTCTCAATACTTAAAGGGGGCTTGTAAGTAAGATGAGGACAGATTTTTTAATTAGGGTCTGCTGGGATAGGACAAGGGTAATGGTTTTACAGTGAAAGAGGGTATACATTCAGATAAGATAAAAGGAAGAAATATCCTACAGTGGGAGTGGTGGAGCACTGGAACAAGTTGCACAGAGACATGGTGGATGCCCCATCCCTGAAAACATTCAAGGATAGGTTGGGCAGGGCACTGAGCAACCTGTTCCAGTTGAAGATTCCCTTTTTCACTGCATGTGACACTAACTTATGCAGAAAGCTCCAAATGCTGGAATGGCCAAAAGCACGGTTCTCATACAGCTAGCATGAGAAACTTGTTAAAAAAAAAAAAAACTTGGTTCTGATAATAAAAACTTATTTTTCTGGACTGTTTGAGCTGCAGTGACAGCAGCATATATACACAAACATCAGCCAGTAGCTATTTTTCTGTGCTAGAGGGCATGATGATATCTGGAACAGAGCAGAAAATCAAGGGTCAATTTCATTGTTTATGGGCATGTATCTTTTCGGCTGGTGGACAGAGAATGAAGCAGCAGATTTTGCTGGTTTTCCTCAGGTTGACTGGTAGCCTTATATATTTTAGATAGATCAAGTGGCTATTTCTTGTATTTGGCAGCAAATCCTTGAGGAAGAGAGTCAAGGAACTTGCTCAGGGAGAAATTTGGAACGAATTGAACAGAGTGCCTCCAAAATTGCTGCTTAGACAAGAGCCTTTTGTTCCCACCCTCTCGTACTGCAGTTCTGACTGCTATCACAGCAGTAAAAGGTAAACAAGTTACAGCTACAAAAGAGATGAATGGGAATTAAAATATTTAAATCACCCAGCAGCCCATGGGGACCTCATTAGTACCCAGTTTGCCTGTGAAAACACCACATTTCAGAAAGCCATCATGTTATTACCTCACTTGCAGTACAAACACTGCTGTGTCATGACACTATATGAACCCCAGAAAACCTGCTGCAAACAGACTAATCCAGGTTTCCTGCGCAGCAGGAAACAAGTCCAAAAACTGACAGAACAGCTGAAATGGTAACAAGCCAAACCAAGCCTTATATTACCTGCTTCTAATTTTTCAAGGGGTCTTTTGTTACAGATTTGGATAAAATTACCCCAAATCTACTCCTTATTCACTTAATAATTGACCACTTCTTTTTCCAAATATTTTTCTTGCTCTTACTAATTAAAATCATATATAATACATCTTAGATTACTTTTAATTTGTTTTGAAATGTTGCCTTAAAAATATTAAACTGTCATTTTTCAAAGGAGACTTGCCTGAGTTCATTCCCATTGCTACATGAGCATTAACTGTCTTCAGAAGGAAAATCCTGAGAGGGATAGAATTAATTCTGATTCAACTAACTCATTCAGAAATTAAAATTAAAGACATGTAGAAGTCACAGAAACCAGCTGCTGTTCAGTGACCACTGAACATTTTCAAAATTCACATACTAAATTATCATTTGAAATAAATCTTGTCTTCAAAACTTTTTGTATTGGAATATTTTCAGTCTAATGAATAATTCTGTTTATGAAATGCAGTCCAGAATAACTTGCAGGTAGCTTAAAGATTTAGGGAGCTGAGTATATAATGTAAAATGAACCCTCTCTCATCTCTCAGTCTCTCACAATGTAGATGTAGATAGATAGGTGTATAAAGTGTTTTTCTATTCCTTTTCCCTGGAGAGCTTTTAAATGATAGGTCAGAAGGTTTCAATTCAGTTTTATCTCTCCTTCAGTGGAACATTCAAGTATTAGCAGTGTGATGCTCACTAGCATATCACTGCTGGTGGACTCTATCCAACCTGACTTCAGTCATCTGGAAGGTACCTATCTGCTTCAAGTTAGTGATCTGTATTTAAAGGACAGAGAAATGCACTTCCGAAGTATGACTCCAACCACTTCTCCTTGACACCCAGATTAGGACATGGTGAACTATCCCCTTCAGCTACTTATCTCCCACTGATAAAGAAATTAAATAGCTTGCACAGACGTCTAAATTTCTAGGCAGGTGAGATGAATCTTAGCCTGCCTGTTCATTTACAGTAGGTTTAAGTCGTGCAATTTCCTGAGTGATACAACATCATGCCTGGATTTGCATCGCCAGGCTTAAGGATTTTACAGTAAAATGCAAAAGGTGGGCTTTGAAGAAATCGCTTCAAAAGAGCTTTAAAGACTTTGAATTATTTTTCCTGCCACTAAATTCCCTTGATTTCCCACCAAGACCCATGAAACTTGAAAAGGCTGTCTGTCTATTCTGCATGCCTAATATATTCCTCTTCCCTCCAAAGCATCTGGATCATATGCAGAGAGAAATGTGTTTTTACAAACAACTCAGCAGTCAGCAGGAGGCCAGATGATGGCTGGCTGGTGAGGTGCCAGCTAAAGACAAGATAGTCCAGCATTACAGGAGATGAAGTCAGATGAGCCTAACTCCAGGAGGGTTTTGATTTTTATCTTAAAAATTCTCTGTCCCTGCATGGCTTTGGGCAAAACACCATAAGAAACAAGAAAGAAAAAGCTGAAGTGTGCGACAAATACTTTTTTAGTATTGTACTTGTCAAAAGAACCAGATTCAGAGGCTATTATAGTTTATCTGGTCTGATGGCCATCAGAAGAGATTGTGATCAATTGCTACCTCCTTCCCTTGTTAGATTCATTTTCCAGTCTGTCATGTTAATACTACTACCAAAAAATTCAAATCCAAAAAGAAAATTTGTCTTTTTTACTGCAATCAAACAAGGAGCTGTAAAAGCAAAATCTGGCTGGCAGTTTGTACATCTTTCATTTTCACAATATCCTCAGCCTGACAGAACCAGCCAGAAAACAGCGTTGAAAAGGACACCTTGGGGAGATCTTCAAAGACTGTATCCTTTTACAGTCCATGACATGAAGATTTTCATATTTATTTAAGCTCTGTTCTTGCGCTTGTATCCCATGAAATAGGGATAGAATTAGAATACTTCATCTTATTCGTGAAACCATTATTCTTTCATATTTACATCATTTCCTATTAACAGGCATACATTCATTTGTATGGCTAATTAGAAGCATACAAATATCCTATCTCAAACTGCTGCCAAAAAATCGTTCACTTGACAGTTTTCTGACACCCTTGACACTCCCTATCAGTACATCTTTTTCATGTCTTCTAAGAGCATTTTGGTTCTAGATTTTATTGCTATGTAAACCTAAACCTGAAAAAAAACCACAAAAAAACCTATAATTATGTCAGCAATTTTTGCTCCATTTTTAATACATCTATGTACTGCATTTTTAATATAGCTCCCAACCAGCTAGATCTCTTTTATTGTACTTATTCCATTACTGTTGGCAAAAACCTTCATGATTTCAAGTCACAATAAAGAATAAAAACCTAAAAAATGAGAACGAGTAATGTGTGCATTTATTTTGTTTAATGTTGGTGTGGTTTAACCCCTGCCAGCAACCAATCCCCAGACAGTTGCTCACTCCCCAACCAGCAGTATCAGGGAGAGAACTGGAAGAGTAAAAGTTGGTAAACTTGTGGGTTTGATAGGGAAAGCAAAAGCTGTGTCCACAAGGAAAGCAAAACTATGAGTTAATTCACTGTTTCCCATGGCTGGCAGGCGTTCAGACATCTCCAGGAGAACAAGGTGAAGAAAATTAGCCAAAACTAGCAAAAATGGACATCTAAACCTGGGGTATCCAGGACTCAGGAAGAGGAGTGGTATTATGGTATTCCATCACTCTTCCTCTCTGGTCATGTCTAGATATTTCTGAAGGGATTTCAGGGAACTTGTTGATGATAATGTTACTGCAAACAAGAGAAAAGGAAATGCTATTCTTCTTCAAACAACCGTTTTTTCTTCAAAGCTGTCACTTTGACTTCAGCACTTCACTAAGATAAATAATTTAATTACAGATAAAGGTGATGATAGTTTCTTGGGTGGGAAAGAAATTAGAATGGAGATGCAACAAATATCAAGCCAGTTTAGCTACTTAGTTTTAATCCTAATATCTCTTCCATTCCTTCTCCTCTGCTGCAAGATAATATTTCCTAGTAAAAATAACACAAGTTGTAATTTCATATATTGTTCTGAGGACAACATGAAGTTTTTGCACTCCTTAAAAGGCAATCAAACCCTACTTAAAAATAAACGAGTGGAACTTTGGTGGTGTAAAGACTTATGCTGCAAGATCTGCTGTCACTCTAGAAGAGATTAAATAACAGAATGGTGACTTGACAAGGAAATGTTTGTAAGGTAAAGGTCCCAGGTTAGGCCTGAGGAAGTTCTGGATTCAGCTCTCTGTGACAAGTAAACCCTTGGGGAAACCACATAATTTAGTATATCTTGTCTTTTACTCCTTATTTCTTCTCTTTAAAATGCATATTCTAACATACACTCTCCCAACTCCTGTTACTCCTGTCTATGTGGACTGCAAATTCTTTAAGACAAGATCTCTGCCTCTTATTAGATGACAGAACAGTAGTGTGAAAGTGTCTCTAGTTTGGATGACTTTGTGCCACTACTACTTTATTACAAATAATAAAATAAAAGCAGTGTTTATTAAATGAATTTTCAATGCACAAAGGCAGATAAAAAAAGGAGAGGGAAGCAAGTAATAAAAAATGTGAAGGTGAATTTAAAAGGTGGAATTCATAATACACATCCCAGATTTTGATTGGGGCAGAAAACTCAGAAAGTCCCAATGAGGGAACACATTTACTGAGGCTTGGTACAACCTGATGACAAAGTATAGCAAGCATAGACACCGTGTGCAACAGTGGCTGAAGGAAAATACATAAAAAATCTTACAAAAAATTATTCTTACAAAAAATCTTACATAAAAAATCTTACATAAAAAAATTTACAAAATGGAGGGGATTCACAGAAGAGAAGCTAAAATAATCAGAAGGCAGGAAGGATTGATTTTCTAGGAAAAGTTAAAAGATCTAGCTATAAACTAGATATCCATAGCTGCAGTAAGAGGGAATGGGATAGGATAATAAGGAATTCAACTCCTTGTCATAGCAAATTTTGCTGTGTTCTCCTGAATTTTCAAGCAGAACACATATATTTAAAAACACCTGTGCAGCAGAGATAATAAGATACTTTTGCTGCCTGAGGGCTGAAAGTTTTAGGGCTCAAACTGTCTTTCTATTTTAAACCTGAGAAGGACCCTACACAGTAGGATCCTTTAGAGGCATTGATGTGACCCTTTTCCATTGCCAGTGACACCCATTTAAAACCACCCAACACAGAGACCAGAAATGGGTTTACAGGGGTTTGGAACAGAACTGATGGGCTTGATGTGGATGCAGTATAAATGCAAATGTGTGACTATGTGTGCGGGCATTGAAGAAGAAGCAGAACAAGCATTAAAATAGTGGCCTGTATCATATAGAACACCACTCCCAAGACACTTCTTCCAGGACACTGTTCCCAGTGGTCCAGATGAGGAATGTGTTGTTGATGTGACTCCCACAAGGTTTTCCCTCTGATAACACTGCCAAACACAAAATGATCTGTCAATGGAAATTACTGTGTTCCAACAGCAGGAAGATGGCAACACAGTGACAGTATATCATATGTCATATATTTCTATTCCTTTTAATGCAACAGGAAAACAGGTACTGATTTCAAATGATCAAGAGAAAACAGACCACAAGCAGCAATCTTGACTAAGATTCATGGAGTCTGAAACAAGCAAGATTCTTAAGCAAAGGCCACCAACTGATAGTGATTACAAAGGTCCCAGTCTCTTCTAACAGGAGACCTCAACTGAAGTTTTATCAAAAAGAGCACCTTTTGCTGCTGCAGGCCATCAGAACAACACACAACACAAGTGCCTCTAAATGTCTTCATGCTGCTGAAATTCAGATGAGCAAATAGCAGTGTTTGGTTGATGCTGCATAGGTTTCAATAAAATTAATGTGATGACTGGCTCATTATACAGCAAAATGTAGTTGAATTATTAGCTTTAGTGGCATTTCTAGCTGTGTTTTGAAGAGTCCATGCCAAGCACTATGAGGCTGATGTTACTTTAACAAGCACAAATGGAAAGAAACAAAAAACCCTCCCTGAAACTCTAAATTATTCATACAAATTACCTTTAAGGGAAGGTTGTCCATCTGATACATCAAAATGTAATATCCACAGCCTACACGTTTAGCTCAGCACACAGCAAATCATCCTCATTTTTCAGGAGTAAAAATGCAAATACACAATGGTTTTTCATGTTGCTTGTACATATATTACTTGATTTCATCTAGGTAAATGCTATCCACATTATCAAGCACAGCTACCAGGGACTTCTGGTCAGAAGGTTAGGAGCAACACACAGTCATTAACTACCACACCTCTGCTGCCTCTGCTGACTTTTGACCTTGAAGTCAAGTCAGATTTGCCTGGCTCAGTGCTTGGAAGTCAGTGATTCAGTGAACGGCACTCTTCCTTCTGACTAGGAATTGGTACCCTGTTTGTGGTGGGAGGGAGTGCTTTGCTTCTTAATGTGCCAGCAACTGGACAAGATGTAGTACTGAGGTCCTGATCATTTGCTCATTAAAAATTCTGTACTACTTCTTCCAGGAACATGAGTGAACTCCTCATGCTTGAAAATTCACATCTTCCCTAACCACATTTGTTTATAATTTCAACAGGCTGCACATTTCTTTTTCACTTTGCTCCTTAAAACTCCTGCATACAACCTGTTAGCCAGCTGAACTAACAGCCATGAGCTAAAGAGCAAAAACATATCAGCAGAGTTTCATGACCTATGCTCCCTGTGGACCACCACTGTCCCAATTACACAGTATTGCTGCATCCAGGTTATTAATTGATGCACAGCAGTAGAGAGTGTGGTTCATTTCACTGGTAGTGATGAATACTATCCATTGTACTGTGCCCCAGAACCTGGAGTGTGAAAGTCACTACAGGAGGAGAGTAGTGACTTTAAAGAGGTGCTATAACTATACTCCATTATTGGCCAAGTAGAGAGACTAATGACTCTAAGCTTCATTTAAAAACTTCACTGGGTCTTTAAGTAACTTATAGCTCTCAGCAAATTCAAGGTAAGACTTAGAGGTTAAGATTTCACTAATAAGTACAGGGCCCTTTCTCTGGCTTGAAGGGCAAGTGGCTTGGCACTGTCATCTACAAAGTGAACCTCTCATCTCTGCCAAAGCTGCATGGTCTCATTCACTCGGATGCAGATAGCCCAGCCATTGTCTAGGAGAGCGCTGGATAGCATGAGGCAAAAACCACAGCAGGGAGTCTGCAAGACATGGCAAACAGTGGTGTTTGAGCCCATGCCTTGGGTCTCCAGGTCACTTTTATAAACAAAATCCAACAAAAAAGATGCCTGGCTTTGTGATAGGCTTTGCTTTGGCACTGTGTCTAGGCTATAAGCTAAAAAAGAGTCATAACTCCAGGGAAAAGACAGAAAATCCTGGGACCATTGGCTTAACAAGCAATAGTCCCACAAGGAAAAAATCAGTTGATTCAGACTGAAATAAAATAATATTAAAGTTTAATGAAACTCAGAATTCCAGGTAACTAGGAATTGGGGTTGTTAGCCACAATTCCCTGCTAGGAAGAAGACAATATTAGTGATAGCAATACTCTAAAGTTTGCAAATGAGGTTAAGTCATGCAAAGAAACAACTTCCAGCTGATATGTTTGACCTAGGTCAATGCAGGGAAAACACCCGTTAGTCCGCTTTCTAAATGCAAATCCTGCTTCAGGCTCCACTGCAGTAATAATTCATAGCTTGTGCAGTCAGTCCAGCCACCATGTGGAGTGCAAATTGCACAGTGGCTAAAGCCAAACAATATATACAGATGTATTCACATAACTCTTCTGCCAAGCCTCAACTGGCAGTCCCAAGGGCCAAGCTCATTTTCTGAAGTCTCAAGTAAAGGATGACTTGAACCCTTCTAAGAAACCCAGAAACATTAAGCGAAGATCTTTGATTATCTTCAATTCTTCAATTCTTCACCTATAAATGATTATTCAAGTGGCTAAAACAGCAGTCTTTTATTTACAGGAGTGAAGGGAAACAGGAGGACATGGGACAATACAAACAACCAGCTGTTCTTTTTCCAACCAATCCTTAAAACTCTGCTTTTGGCCATTTGGTGACTCAGTTGCTTCTCTCAATGAGACATGGAGTTGTGTCCCATCTCCTCTACAGCCTATGGAGCACTTGTTTTTTGTCATATTTCTTTCTTCAATTTCAGTTCTCTTTTCCCTTCTTTCTCTCTGAAATATTTATTTCATTCACTTTTTATTCTAGTGTTACAGGTGTAATATTTCAGTATCAAAGGTCTACCCCAGGGAGCTTTAAATAGCTGTTATAGCCTCACTGGTCATAGCAGCACCACTGTGCAATGCTCTCATGCAGATAATATTCTACAGGGGAAAAACAAGATGACTACAGTAATGCCAGCAGTAGTTTACTTTCACTGGGATAAAACAATAATATTTTTACTTTGTATTGATCTGATTGATTTTCCTTTCTCTGCACAAGACAAATTCTCTGACATTTTTTCCTGACTGAAACACACTGAACTTGTTAGCTGCTCCTGGAGACATCCAGCAGGTTCTTTACAGACAAGCTTCTGTGCCATCATTGCTCATGACAAGAGCTAGTGAGAAAGCTGGCATCTCTCTTGTCCACAGAACTGAATGTACTGGTGTGTCACTGCTGACTCTAAGTCAGTTACAATCAAATCGAGTAAATACTGGAAAGCTGATTAAACCTTCATGGATAACAAAGACTGTATTTAACACTAACGCTTGCTCAAAGCAGGGCATTTACTCAAAAGTAGGTACCAGAAACAAAGATGCAAGTTTGAAGGGTAGTATGTTTTAGACAATGCAAAGGAGTTTTGAAGCATAGGGGAAAATAGATATGCAAGTTCTTTTTGTGTATTTCGAGGTGTCTCCAGTATAGGCACCTACATCTGACCCAGACTATATTCTTAGACTATAGTTAATAGAAGTTGACAAGTTAATTTATTGTTAACAGAACATCCTTTTATATTAATAGATGTATATAGGAAAGAGTTTCTTTCTAAAGTCAACAAAGGGAAAGACCCTTAAGCCTATTTCCTTCATTGTATCAGAGCCCAGTGTTGGGGCTCAGATGAAAATATCTAGACTTTCCTGTGGTAGGAGAGAAAGATCCTGCTGACTCTCTGGTATCCCACGTGGATGCAGCTTCCACAGACATCTCCTGGATTAGCTCTATCATTTATTACTGTTGACAGTCAAAAGGGAGGAAAATAGATCAGAAGGCAGTAAGACAGTTTATTCTCTTCACTAAAGGTTAAGCTATTGAGTGAAAATGAATAAAAAGAAAATGAATTTGAATAAAAATTTTGAAATAGCTGACTGAAAACCAAATATGCCTCTATAAAATAAATTCTCAGTGACACATGGGAGAGAGAGTTGTGTTGTCTCAAGTCTCCTCCCTTCTGTGCAGACCAATCACCCTTATCATACAGCATCTTTTATAATGCATTGCATTTAACAGCCAAAGACCATTACTGGTGGTGAAAAAGTTTGGTTAAATAGAAATGTGGTTTTATTTGAAAATTATTTTTGACATTACTTCTTTTAGCAATTTCACCTTTCTCTCCTAAAATGTTTGTCTTCTCTTGCTCACCACCCCATGCCTATATTACAGGTGTTTCTAAAGTCTTCAACAATGATAAATAACAACAGTGACTACTGTCTTTGCAGTTCTGCAAAAACAACCACCCAGACACCACAGTCAGTGCAGAAGGAAGGGGTGGAGCTGCTCCAGATGCCAGAGCTGAGATTCCCTTGCAGTCCAAGGCGCAGCCCATGGAGGGGCAGCTGTGCCCTGCAGCCCATGGAGGACCACAGGGAAGCAGAGGTCCACCTGCAGCCCCTGGAGGAGACCTGCACCAGAGAAGGCAGATGCCCAAGAGAGAGCTGTGACACCACGGGAGGCCTGTGCTAGAGCAGGGTCCTAGCAGGGACCTGCAGATCTCTGGAGTGAGGAGCCCATGCTGGACCAGATTTCCTGGTAGAACATATGACCCTTGGAAGAACTACACTGGAGCAGGATGTGCCTGAAGGACTGCATCCCATGGAAGAGTGACCCACGCTGCAGCATTTTGGGAGGACTGTCACCTTCTGTCACCTTCAAGGATAGCCATCAGCAAGGAGCAAGTATATTTCAATTTAACAGGATTAAGTGCTTAAATTGGAACTTTGGGTTGTAATTCCTTAGGGAATTCTATTTTCAATATGTCCTCAGGTTTATAGATGCCCTCAAACCTTAGATCAGACTGTAAATCCATCTAGAATCTATGCACAAATCCTGGTACTGTTTATCCAGCCTCCATCTCCCACCTTGGATGTCTCCAGGTTCCAGGCTCCTTTTACTCACTGGCTAGTCCTGCTTGAAGTTCACTATCAAATCACCCACATATGTCCAGAGAGAGAAGAGAACAAGGTCACACAGAAAATAGTTAGACATAGACTTTAACAGGAAGATAGGAAACATTGCAATGATCAGGATAATTATTTTCTCTTCTTACCAGATACAAAATTCTAGATTTAATCTCGCCAAGGGTGTGCTTGAATAGCTTCATCAGTTGCCCAATGATCAGTGACTGGTCTTTGTTAGTGGCTCTATTATCTGTGTTACAGTTTAGGTATCTGTTTAATTTTTATTTTTCCTGTAACTTAATTTTAATTTTTTCCTGTACCTTGCCTTTTATGCTGAACAGCTATTAACCAGATGGCCTTAAAATCACTTGCCATTGTAAATATCACAAATGAGGAGATACTGAAATATTATCAATTATCTGTCTGTAATCTAATGACATCTTTCTACTGTCCCTGATGTCATTTTTAAGTGTTGTACAACTAGAACACTACAACTGACAGCTGCTAAAGAACTCAAGAGCTATCTCTCTAATCATGACCTAAATAGGAACATATCAAATACCCACTGAAATGTGATTAAGACGTTCCTAAATCATGATAGATAGTAGAAAGGAAAGAGAGAAATCTGAGGAAACCTGACAAGAGCAGATAGTATCTGCATGGTAAAGGAACCATTGCAATTTTTTTGTATTTTGCATTTTAAAATTTAAAATGCAATATTTTGCATTTTAATTCTTATATGCTACATGGAATACAAGCAAAGTGAATAAAGAAAATGATTTATGGTTACTTCTGATCTTGTGTCTATTTTTCTATTTGTGTACACCTCGTGTGTGTGTGTGTGTAGAATAGTTTTTGAGCCAAGCATCCTAGAAAAATTGCAGTGATAAGGCCTGACAAATGCAACTGGCTCTGTTGAGTCAGCCCCTTTGCTTCAGATTTGCTGTTTCAGCCTTCCAGTCATTTACAGAGGTCATGCCAAAACAATCTTATTCTGCTTTCTAAAAAATTATCTAGATAGAAAAATCTCGAAGTGATGTCACATCTGCATGGAAGCAAAACATCCACAATCATATCAACAAGAATGTATGAGTAGAGGATTAATATTTATGCCTGAGTTTACCGTGTGTGGAAGTGAAATACTGCATCCAAATAGGGTACTCCTCAGGTGAGATTCTGATCTCAGAGATTCAGCTACAAATTAGGATGGCTGACTTTAATCAAGATATATTTGCATAAATGAAATCAAACTAGAATCAATATATTAACTCCTATCTAATGATTTCCAAGACACAAAACAAGGATCAAGTTATAAAAGATTTGCCTATTTCTTCAGAGATTCCTTTTTCTAAGAAATAAAGATTCCTTTGGTGTTTTTTTTAACAGCAAAAGTCTGAAAATAGAATTAACTGTCTGGATCTTTTAGTCTAGCCTCATTTGAAGATGCCTAAGATCCTCATCACACAGACAAAGACACTTGTGCATCCTTTTAACCAGTAGTCATGGTTCAGTGCAGTATCAGTTCACACTGCTGGAGTCTGTGTTGGCATCCTTTTCAGCTAAATCCTAAAACATCAAACCTAATCCAGTGATGCCAGGCCTCAGATTGATGAAGCAATAGTGACATTATATGTGAGCCTGGGAATTTGACTTCTACAAGAGCCTAGAAGGAGCTCAAAGCTACCTATCTAGCAGTGTCTGAAGCACCAGAGCTCTGCTAGGAGCCTGAGTCTTGTGAACACAGGGTGCCATGAACAGAGAGCCACACTAGTCAGTAATTAAGGCAACATTCAGGTCTGTACTGACAAGTAGAACCAGAGATGAAATAATTACTTTCCAGCATGGCAGACCTAATGTGCAATTACCTGTTAGAACACTAACAAAACAAAATATACTATTTGATGGGTATTAAATTAATTTCCCTGCATTGGGTCTGTTTTGCTAATGGCAGCAACTGGTGAGTGAGTTATCCTTGCCCTTATGCTGACCCCAAGCCTTTCATTTTATCTTCTCTCCTCTGCCCAGTTAGGGAGGGGACGGATAGGGAGGCTTTGGTGGACACCTGGCATGCAGCCAGGGTCAACCCACCACACAAGTATGGGCACATGAGCCACATGGGCATGCAAGTACTCTTGGGAATAATATACTGTGCATGTCTTCTTCTGTTATGTGCTTGTCTCCCTTCATGATCTCATAAATTTTAACTTTGGTAAAGATGACAAGATGTGCCCTTCATCTTTCCAAGTACAGTTGCTCTTCTATCAATATCAGGAGAGGAAGCTCAGAACTGCTTTGCAGCTGTTGGCTTTCTACAGGACAGAACTCAGAAATGGGCACAGCTTGGCTGCAGAAATGTAACAGTGGTAATGGCAAGTAGGGAAAAAATGAGTCCACACCACTATTAAGCTACAGCTATCACTGAAAATCTAAGAATTCAATTATATAAAGCATTATCTCAAAGACAGTTTTGAATATATTTTCTAAATATCATCATATAGCGTTTCAGCCTCATCTCCTTATGGAGAACAAGAAAGTAGAAGTTTTCCCCAAGCCAACAAAAAGGAATAACTCTTTTCTGGCATCCGTTCAATAATTTAATAGCAACTAAGCAATAGCGATTAATACTTCTATTTCTGGGGCATGATAACAGCCTTAGGACAGCATATGGCCTGGCCAACACACACAGCTCTACAGGTGTCCCTCGAGATGTACCAGCTCAAGGCAGCCAAGGGCTGAGTCCCAGCACTTGGATCATTTGTTATTTTCACACTGAGGTCATGAGGGAAACATAGCTTTCATTGGCATCTCCTGGTAAAAATGTATTGCAGACCCAAGTCTAAGCAATCCTACGGGTCCTCTGTGCAGGTTTATGAGCTGGGGGAAAATAAAACTACACTGCCTGCCAGTCTTCTTGAGCCACAGCTGCTTGATCAGATCTTGCAAACCCTTTCTAAAGAGCTCAGCAGGAGAAAAATGTCAGACACGCAGCTCTCAGGAGGCTTCATAGGAGCATATCTACAAACCAGAGGGGAAATGTATCCTTCACTCTACATCCTCTCTGTCCCCCACCCTGGCACAGGATTTCTGTAGCACTGTAACAAGGACAAATGAACAGAACTAACACAACAGTGCACAGTCACAGTCATACTAAGAGAAACCTTCATACCAATTTCTGTCCTCAGCCATTAAGGTGCCTGCATAAGCAAATGTCTTGTGATTAAATTATACACACCACAGGTCACAGGGGAGCCCTCTGCTCATCCACACAGACATTATTTTGCATAGTAGTGTCTCAAATGGCAAAGGAGAAAGCATGTCGTAGAGGTTTTTATTTAGCCCAAATGCTGTTAAATAATTCAGGTCATTATTAAAATATGAAACAATATTCAAATAGAAAAAATATTTAAATTTTTAAACAGGGAGCATTTAAAACTCTTTATTTGGATGGAATATATCATTCCAGCATGGCTTTTTGCAATGCAAAGGTCAGGATTCCAATCTGGGTGGAATGTTAACTTAAACTACACACATTCAATTCAAAAATACCAAAAAAAAACAGTGAAAATTTTTAAATAGTTTGTTTCGATCTCATTAAATAATTGACACATTGTACAAGACACTCAGTATAAATTCTCCTAAGGCACTAGTGATGCTGAGGAAGAATTCAAATTGCTTGAAGTGACAATGAAATTTAAGTATCTAGGCTATGCTGATTTTTCTCTACCTTCATAGTCTGCAGAGAGAAACAGGTGCTTCCAGATGGTGATTCATTCTTCCTACCTTAAGGGATTATGTACCCTCTGCAGCCTCCTATTCAATTTTGGCTATAGAAAGACACCACTCACTTTTTGTAGCCTAGCCTACTTTTTGGACTATTCATTTAAATTTCAATTACATTTATTTAATTTTTTTTGCATCATTAGCTGATGCAAATCCCACTGTATTACAAGAAATGCCACAACAAACTCAGTAACTTGATTTAGTATACACTGACTGGTTTAGTTAGAAGTTACCTAGAACTTTAGTTGTGACTAAAGCTAGAATTAAGTGAATAACTGATTTTTCCAAACAAGTGTCAAAAGCAAAAGGAAATAAGACAAATCCAAATTCCAGATTTATTTTATCTCAATATAACCCAAGACTTTGAATTTTGTAACAGATTACAAAAAAAAAAGTTTCAGATTTGAAATAAATATTTCATTTAGTGACAGGTGAAATGAATAGAAGGATTTGGGAAGAGGTGGCAGCTTGTTGCAGACTCCCTAGACAAAAGTAGCATTTAAGTCTTTCTGCAAACTAGCAGAAGCTCACATTTGTGTGTGATTTCAAACATCCACACGTCTTGAAGGTCAGCATGGCACCGTGGAAGCAATTCATAAAACTGCTAGACTAAAACTGGTGACAATATCTTCATGCAAACCTGTTAGACCAGCACTGTTTAATGGCAAAATTATGCTGTGCCTATGAGAGAAACATGCACTGACTTCAAAGTAAGAACTCAACAAGAGGAATAATCCCATTTGGGGAAAGATTCTTAAAATAAACAGTAAAATATATTGTTCAAGGAAACTGAATCACAGGAAAACTGGAGTATGGATCCCTTCTTCCATACTGAAGTCCAGCCCTAAGGTATAGTGAGTGATAGATCTGTGCCATTGATTTTAGTTGAACATCCACTCAAATCAAAATTACTTACATGAGATTGAGAAAACAATTCTTTTTTAAAGTGATACTAGCAGCATGATGTTGAATCAGTTTGTATAAATGATGTAAAAGTAGTTTCATGTCAGACTGTATATTAATTTCTCTACAAAATTTTAAACCTGTAGATTTGTTACTTCCTATTTTGGTTTATTATTTTTCTCCTCTCTAATGGTAGGGTGACCCACACATGACCTACCTGAACGGAACTGGAAGTGAACGTGACAGGAGATAGAATAACCTAACTCAATGCACTGTAAGCTCTGAGCATTTAAAAAAATTTTAAATGGTGAAAAAGCAGTAGAATATTACCTCCAATCTCTTTACTTAAAACATTCACACCACAGTTTTCATGTTAAAATAAAAAGGAAAATTGTTTTGAACAGAAGTTATATTTTTGTAGATGACTGGTGTTCTTTAATACAAACTCATTAAAAAGTTGTTGTAAGTATAATCATTTTTTTGACTGTATAACAGATAAAAAATAAAAACATCTAATTTTTACAATCCTGTATTCACTGTGAGAAGCCTTAACCTTTCTAGTTTCCAAAGTCTCATCATTCATGTCTCGTCCAT
The DNA here is from genome assembly GCA_013399835.1 of Leptocoma aspasia. Taxonomy (NCBI): domain Eukaryota; kingdom Metazoa; phylum Chordata; class Aves; order Passeriformes; family Nectariniidae; genus Leptocoma; species Leptocoma aspasia. The sequence continues at coordinate 2,175,018 of VXAX01000826.1, forward strand.
GTGCACTACTCAAAGAACCCCATCACTTTTAAATGTATTTAAACACACTTTTAAAGCTCTTCTGCCTTTCATAATTGCATTAGAAGTGGTTCAAAGAGACATAGCTATTCTTAGCTGAAGAATATGTTATCTCTTGCCTGATGAAATAGCAATTAATGATGGTTGTGTTCAGTCCTTGATGGTAGAAGAGAGCCCTGGTCTCATTTACATCAATATTAACCAGGAAAAACTTCAGTTAAATAATAACAATTAGCTTAGTATAAATCATATACCAGTTCAGTAAATGGGAACAAAAGAGATGCTTGCTTTCAAACTAAGGATAAATTATACACTGTTTAAAGTTATTTCCTATAAAATAAAATGACTGATCTTAGCAGGTTGATTATCATAATTCTTGTTAAGACCTAAATTAAGGCAACATCTTCATAAGGAAAATATGTTGACTGCTTAAAAACTTATTGAAAATAATTTTTTGGCTAATACTTTAGAATAAAAAGCTCATAATACACCTATCACCAAAACATTCAGAATGAGAAGATCTTCCGGAGAGAGATCTTGTACCAAGAGCATCAAAACTTGAAGAAAGACAGAGAACTTGTGAAGATCATATGGGAGCTGGCCTGGTCACAGACAGAGTAATCACAGAGAAGAAAATTGTCCAGTGTTTGGAACCCCATTTAAAAATACAGCAACAATACTTACAGTGAAGTACCCATTTTGTCTAGCTGGGACTGGCACACAAACCTAAGACTGCTTAAGAACTGGTTTTTTACACCAGGAAATAGATTTTTAAAAGCAGCTTAATTTAGGTTGGAAGGAACCACTGGAGGTTGTATGAATGCTAATTTCATAAACTTGCTTTAAAAAAGGTAGTATCCTTTGGATAACATTCCAACTTTAATTAGTTGTGGAGTAGGATCAATTTTCTATGAATAGTATAGGTTAAAATATACCTACAAATATCTGTAACTGCAGGTCAAATTACTTTTTCACCTTCTCCTGAAAATCATTGTAGTGATTCAATTACCTTGCATGACTTCTAAATATATCCCACTAATTTCTAATCTTCTGTATAATCTAATCCAATGTTCAAAGTAGAAGCTCTTTTGATATTGCTTGTCACAGATGCTTTTGTTGCTAAAGAATATCCTTTGCCACAATTGAGCTGTTACACCACTTTTTCCACACCAAAGTCAGCCAACGTAGCTCTAGGGCTTAAGAAAGCAGGTGCCATAGACTTCAGTATTGAAGAGTTCTATCCTTGCACAAACCTTCCCACAGGTATTAACGGCCACCTCATCCCAAGCACCTCCCTGAAAAATATGAAAAGAATTCACAGATAAAGAAGTTCACTTGATTTCCCCACTATGGAAAGAGTATAAATGCAAGGAAGACTGTTAGATAAACTGAATGAATGCCTGTCCTTTCTCCTCTTTACAGAAGAGTTTGGACTAAAATTGTTATCTTTTCTTGAAGATTTGTGTGCACATTGTCCCTCAGTAAAGGATATTATATATCACAGTATGAGTGAATTGTACAAGTAGGTTACATTTAATGAGAAAAAATACTTTTTTTTTTCCAATCTAAAGATAGCAGAAACTAGCATGTCACCAAAAATAGTCTTTCTGATCAGGATGCCTGTCCTTACATTGGTTTTGGATAATGGCACAAAAAGTAACACCCATTTTCCCTCCATCATTAGGAAAACTTCGCTAAAATAATCTTGATAGTACACGTTTAAAAGTTTCTGGCCTTTGATCAAAAAGTAAAACTGAAAGCTTACAAAGTAAAAATGTGCTGATCTGCCCATTATTAAGCTGAGCAGAAACCTCAGAAAATATCTCTTTAAGATATGACACTCTATTCAGTATTCACTCCTACTGTATTCTCACAAGTATTAAGAGAACTGCACCACTTACTTTCCCTACATCTGGTTGGGCTTTACGGCTTGTACCATTGTATCTCACTTCTTTTGAGATTTTTTTTGACTGCCAGACAAGGAAAACCTTTATACAGAGCTGAATTCCTGAGATACCTGACTTCCCAGACATGGCCAGGGATGAGAACATAAAATTCAGGAGCAAAGAGTGAGAAATTATTTTTACCACAGTTTTTATTTTCCATTCTCAATGCATGCCTAAACTACATTTAGTTGCTCAATTTTTCCTTTTATAATCTCTCTTAGCCTCTTAATTATTCTGAAAACATAAATGAGGCTATCTCTCGTTACTTATCCTGTTTGTTCTAATAAGTAGCACAGAGGGAAGACATTCTGGCTGTCACTGGCCACAGCTAATATCCAACACTCATTCCCCTCCTGCCTGGCAGTTGACATTGACTCACCAGGTATCTAGTTCTATTGGATTCCCATATCCCTAGTACACAAGGTATCTAGGGGAGGAGTATGACCACTCAAGTGTTGCTACTCACATTCATGTCCACACTGCAAATCAGCAAATGCAAGTGACATAGCTGTTTGACTGTGCCTGGACCAGCAGTGAAGAGTAAATTCTGGGATGGAACACCTTAATTCTGATTACGTTCCTTAAAAGCAGGAATTGGGCTGTAATGCAAGCAGCTGCATGGCATTTTTGCAGGAGGAGGGCTTTTTTTTTGCCTTTTTTCCCCCTTAGCTTTCTTGTTTGAGGAGGTTCCCACACTTACAGTTTCAAAAACACATGAAAAGCATGGGCCAATGTCACTAGTTCAATCCTGTCTGCCATGGTCTGCAGGCAGCCTAGAAGGCATGGCAAGCTAAACTGAGATCTCTTTTCCTAGAAGAGGTGGTTGGGTGGAGCACAACCTGTGGAATACAGGAAAAGGCATTTCTGTGCTTGCAGATATTCAAAAGCAAGGTGGATATTGCTCTAGACAACCAGCTCTAGCAGACACTGTTCAAGGAGAGGGGTTGGACTAGGCAATGTCCAGAGCTTTCTGCCACCTTTATCTATTCTGCAGTCCTGTGAAGAGGCAGATTTCAGAGGGTGAAATGCAAAGCTCTGGAAATTTAAGACCAGTTTGCACAGAGAGACTGATGGTTGAACAGTTTGCAGTTCCAAAACATGGAATATTAAAAGGAAAACTGAAATTACACTTTGCTTGATTAGTTAAAGCAGTACTACAACTACTGATGTTAATATTCTTTCTAATGTCTTAATAATAGAGAAAACTTTAATAATATTGCAGAACTGCCACAGTTAACAATATCAGTATGGCAACACCATAGAAGACTTGCTTCTACATGCTGAATGACTGATGAGCAGCAGAGGGTATCCATAAGGATGGCTGAGCATCACACTTTTGGGGGTGCTCTCTCACTGATCCAGCCCAGAGTCCACATGTATAGCTTCTCTGCCTCAAGCACATTGTGGCTCCTCTCCTCTCCCTCTCCTCCCCTCCCCCCCCGCAACAGATGTATTGAAGAACTTCTCTGGAAACCCATTCCCCAAACTGATCTCCTCTGCTTATGCTTTTATCAGTAATCTCTGGTCCAGGAAGCACATAAGTCTCCCAAGTGGACATTCTTCATCCATCTTGCCATACAGTTTTCCATCATCACCAGTCTCTGACAGACCATACCTTTCCACTAATTAGCTTCTACCAATCAACCAAAGGTGATATTTTTCTAATCAAAACCTTCATTTTTTAATACCAGTCACCTCAGTTAGTTTCTATTCTATATATCAATCAACTTAAAATTCAACTGTGTATTTTCTCCTTATACCAATAAAGGTATGACTTTGCACTCTTGCCTCCGGCTGACAACAGGCATGAAGGGAAAACCATGTGGGCTTAACTCAGATGCCCAGATGATAACAAGTGGCATGGCACTATTTTATTTTACTTGGAGGCAGCAGCAGAAATACAGGTTGCACAGCAGTCTCTGTTTTCTCTTTTCATGCTGCAAACACTAAGCATCAGGGTGAGGGACAAGGAAGATATGATCCCTGAAATGTATCTCTTGATTAAGATTAGGGGTGCAGTGCTTTAGAAAAGCACTAGGAAATTTCTAAAACCTAAGACACTTTTCCTCATGGGTACCCAAAAATTAAAAAAGCATACAAATGCAACTCTTCTGGCTGTAAAGTGCATTGAGAATGAAAATATATAAAAGCTCCCATTCAGATTATTACTTACCATGTTTTTGGATTTGTGTCAAATCCAAAGGAGAAATTTTCTCCTACAGAAAAGCAGCATAAAGCCCAACACTTAAAGGCAGTTCAAAAAGTTGATGTGATTTATCTCGTTCACAGTAAACCACCCAGCTGCATTCAGAACACCACAAAGACACAAATTACACTGCACATCTCACTGCTCTTTGCAGTTCTGCTCACACATTGATCTCTGCTGGAGTTTCAGTGACATGACATTTCCCTGCAGGATCAATAACCATGCCTGCATAGGTGTCTGGGCTCCATGGTGCACAAGCAACTTTCAGAGCCATTCAGCTCCCTGACACCACTCTACATAAATACATGGATTTGAGTCAAAGGGAGCTGGTGGTGAGAAGCAAATAGGAAACAACACAGTGGTAGAAATAAAAGTTCTCAATGGAACTGAGCAGAGGAGCTGTCAACTGGAAATGTTCTGGGGTGGAACAATTAACTCTTTCCAGACACAAGCTTAAGAGAAAAAGGATTTTAACAACTTAAAAGTGTCCAGAACATTGGGGAATATTTCAGTAGATGCAAAGGGCAGATTGAATAGACACATTCTAATAGATAAGAGGATAGAAGCTGTAGCTGCCAGTCCTGTGTCGACTGTATATTTGAAGTCTTGGCTTGGGAAATCTGGGTTTAGTTCACTCTGACCACCCAATCAGATTCCAAGATAAATGAGGCTCGTTTGGAACTGTCAGACTAACAGATGAGAAGGAGAAGGATAAGGGGTCACAGTATCCTCAAGAATCAGTTTAAAATTGGAAGTACCACAGGAACCACATGCTTAGATGTAACTCTGCTGAGAATGACTACACTTGGAACCTTTATTGGGTAGTGCTACTATTGCCGTGGTCCGTTCATTAACAAAGGACTCTTGACAATAATTTCAGAAGACTAAATATGATTTATTAAAATGACTCCATAGTCAGAGGATTTGAGCTATAATGTGCCCAGGTACAGAGCTCAGATGCATACTTCTTCATGCCCTGTACCAGAAGAGAAGAATCCTTACAATATCAGAGAGAGAACAGCCCTTCACCTCCTTCTCTCACTATCAGGAGACATGCAGAGAAATCCAAAAATGTCCTGGAAACACACACCAGAGATTTTGTTTACAGAAACTTATACAGAGTAAAAAGACAGTAAAAGATGCTCTCCCATGGGAAAATTTTCCTGCAGGCTTGCACACAGAGAAACTTATAGTATGTTCTTGCAACAGTGTCAGTTTAGCTCTGGCTTTTCTGACTCTTCAGATCCAACTTAAATGTCCTGATTTTTTCCTAGACCCTTTCAAAGGTAACCAGCTAGGGTCTTCCCAAGTGAAGCCTAGCTGTAACTCCAAACACTTCTGACTCCGGCAAACTCTCAGGCAGTATAGAATGAAACTAAACAATTTGGGTTGATCCACACCAGAGTAGTGTAATGCTCCCCAGAAAGCCTCCTCAGGTGCCCACACAACCTCTCAATACATGCTCTGGGACATAATTTCCACAAAACTACAAGTTTTGAGGCTATGAAAGAGGCATCACTACATTTCAGGCTCTTTGAGCTGAAAAATGCATTAATTTCTGATAACTATTTCTTAGAGCCATACAACTGGAGTCACACTTTGGACTTGAAGCAGACTTGGATCAAGTACTATGCACTGCAAATACAACCAATTCTCTCTTCAAAAACCTGTGCTGTAGAGAGTGGCTAGGAGTTACTCTGCATTCCCTGGCTTAGAGGCTCCAGAGGGAAATACCCTCTGGAGAAGCTTCCTAACATGGAATACATGGATATAACCTTTATAGAATTCCTGCAACAGTCCCTCTGAAATTAAGAGTAGCAAAAGACATTTGAAGATCCCTTCCAAAACTGTTCTATGGCTACATTTTGGTTTAGACTCTTCTTGTTCACAAATAGCAACTCTAAGAAAAAACAATATGTATTACAGAGTACATTAAATACATAGCATGAAAAGAAACATGTCAGATTATTTTTGTACCATCAGGAGTCACTATTTTAATGGACATCAGGAAGGAGGAACAAGAAAAGGAGCACAGTTTATACATGCAGAAGAGAAATGGGGTGAACACTCACTGAAAGTTTCTTGCCGAGCTTCCTGTCTGACTTTCAGCACCTCTACATAGAAGGAACCAAAGACACATGTTCCTACCAAAACAAGGAAGGAAAAGAAGTGATGTCCAAGCGGTGAGAGGGACCCTTGCTGGGCTGCCTTCTGGGAAGAGGAAGAGCTAAGGAGAGGAGGGAACGATAACCCTGGCTAGGAAGACTTTCTGTCTCTGCACACAAGAGCCCCTGCACTGCACACTTTGACCTTTGCCAGACTCTTCTCCAAGGTACCCAGCAATAGTCTGAGAAGCAATGGGCATCATCTAAACCACAGAAAATTTCATTCAAACATTATAAGAACCCAATTCTGCTGTGAAGGTATTCAAACACTGGAATTAATTACCCAGAGAGATTGTGGAGTCCCTACCCTGCTCCAGCTGACCCTGCCTTGAGCAGGGAGGTTAAACCAGATTGATGTCCAGAGGTCACCACTTCTGACTGCAGAGATTCTATGATTCATTATCTCAGAGGTCACAAGTGAAAGAAGTACTTGGCAGACAGCTAAGCAAGGAGCAGAAATTAAGGGCTTTCAGCAGAAGGGTAAAATCCATTTTTCTACCCCAAGTCTATAAACCTAAAGGGGTTAGGAAGATTTTTGAAAACAGAGGTCTCAGAAAATGGTAAATAAATATATTTCTCACTGAACAAAATGAAAACCACAATTATTTCAGGTTTTTCCAAAGCAGATCAAATAACATTACATAGGCACAGTATACCATTCCATCATCTTTCTGAACAACCAAACTGCTGACTGTGTTCTATTTGTGTTACCCCTGTCATACAATTTTCAGTAACGTTGTGTTTGTTGAAACCAATGCTGAAGGAAACAAGCTGCGATTTAAAGTGAACACTTTGTCTCCTAAACAAATTCTTCATAAACTCTCCCAACAATTTAACCCATGATGTGTGAAAATCTGCTTATGATTGCCTGAAATGACAACTCTGCTCTTCTGACTTTTTGCTGAGCGTGTAATCTCATTCAATATTAACAGAAAACCCACCACTTTTACCATTGCAGGAATAACATAGCTACTTAAGAAAATGGGAATTCCTACACTTTTATTTGCCATCTTCCTGGCTAATTCTCCTGGAATTACCAGTAGGTTATGTTCTTTTAATGGCCAGAAAAGAAACTTAAATTTATTCTTTTATCCTTCAAAATTGCTTCTTTGAAGCATCTAATACTTTTTAAGATCAAAAGTACTTCAGAAGTCAGCAATGGGACATAATTACAGAGTTTCAGGTTTGTCTTCTGCAAACAATTGTTTATTTCTAAAAACACCCATAATATTATTATTAGGAGCAGCTGTCAGAAAATAAGTAATTTTTTGTTCTATCATATTGTGATCATTCTCCTTGGAAACAAATCCAGAAAAGTTGTTGTTCTATTGCATACTTTGGAGGATAAGCTGGATCTGGAGGATGTGTGAAAGAAACAAATTCAAGATCTAAGAATTCAGTGGACAGCACACCTGCCCTACAAATTTCAGGAGGAGCAGCCCTCTACCTGCAGTGCATCTTTCCATACAAGATCCACCTTACTGGCTGTACAGATCAACGTTGTCTCAGACTACAGCCAAAAGCAGAAATAAAAGGTGTTGGAATATAAAGCTCTGCAAAGCTATGGTAAGGTTCTTGTGGAGGTTTCGCATAGGCAGGGAAATTCTGCACTAACCTGTGAGCAGGCTCCAAAGACAGCCCCAGGTGGAGTCAGCCCACCCCCCCATCCAGGCAGGCAGCTTTAGTGGTGAATAAAACACATAGCCATCTGCAAGTGCTTTGCTCTCTTCCTTATCTCTGTGTGTTTATCCACCCTCAGGCAAGGACAGAAATCAGGTATGAAATTGGATGAGCTCCTTGAGCCTCTCCCTAAGGGAGATTTTTAACAGGGAGTCAGGTCTGTGTTCCCATGCCATCATCCATGACTTGAGCATTATCTGCTCTCCCTCATCTATGCCTCAGTCAGATGTAGTCACAGCTGCTTTGTCTATTTGCCTGATAGAATTATAAATCTGTGCCAGCTCTGTGCAGGGAGCTGCCTAAGGACTCCAACTGGAGATGGAAGTTGGGAGGAAGAGCCAGATTGTCATGAATAAGACCCAGACTGCCAGATCACTGGGCACATGTGAAAAAGTGAATAGTGGAATAACCTATTAGTCCACCCATTTCCTCCTCCCACACAGGAAAAAAAAGTCTACATTAGTGAGTGATACAAGGATAGATATCTGGAAGGACACAGCTGTTGGTAAGGACCATCACTCACACACAAATTGTCAGGGAGACTTACATCAGCCTAGCTCTAATTTGCTTCTGTGAACTGAAGGTCCATTAACAGTTGGAGTGCATTTGAGGCAATCCTAGAGCACATCTTGTGGTCACTTTCATGCCAAAGAAATCCAATTTGTGCACTTCCAGTCTACTCTGCTGTGTGAATAAAAGTTCAGTAAAGGGGATGCACAGGTGGCTTTCTTCAAAAGCTCCCTCCTGACACAAACTCAATCACTAATACTAGATGCATCTTGAAGACAAAATAGACTCTGGAGTTATAGCTATGGCTGTCTACTTGGTGGCTGACCTGTGCTTTATGCGTGTTTTAACCTGAACCTCTGCCAGAGAGCTGCAAAACATAAAAGCCTGTGAATTCCTGGCTCCCTGGGAAAGGAGCTAAAAACTCATGTCTCACATTATAAGCTGTAAAGGGGAACACTAGACACATTGGTCTTCAAATACAAAGAGAGGGAGGGAGAAAGGGAGAAAGAGAGAAAGAGAGGGGAGGGGAAATTTATTAGTCTTTGGCAACTAAAATGCCATCCCCCATTTTGCACTGCCCTCTACAGATGGCATTACTTCTTTAACTAGGAATGTTCTGCCTATTTTATGTGCTGTAATTTACAAGCTGAGGAAAATACCATTACTTTCAGTACATAGAATACAGCTCACTTTGAGCAGGAGCAGCATTACTTTCCTTTCACTGGGAGAGACAGAGTTTTCCTATCAGTATTTTTCAAAAACCAGTAAACTAATTTTTTAAAATTCAGTTTCCTAGGCACAAAACAATTTCAAAACCTTACTCCAGAAAAAATGAACTTTATTTCTGTAACACTTTTAAAAACAGTGTGATTTCTTTGTTTAGAATGTGGTTTCCCAATTCAAAAATGTAACCCTATGACATGTTGTTTCAAGATAATTTTATTTCAATAATAGATGTCAACCAGAAGAATGAAATTAAATACAGCATTCAACTACCAGCATCAGGTACATTTTATTTTGTCAAAGTAAGTCCTTGGTGGGGAGATTTCTACAAAATGGAAGTAAATAATGCTTCCACACCAAAGCTCCCACACTGATCCTAGGTTTCCAGCCTGTCTTTGTCACTCCATTGCTCCTTCATCCCAGGCAGGACTTGGCACCACGGTTAATAAAGGTGAGCAGGGATGAAATCTTCAGAAATGTTTTCTGCTCTGTTCTTCAAATCTCCAGGAAAGGAAGAACAGAGAGAAAACACCAAGAGAGCAGTGACAGCTGAGGCAATGAGACACATGACAGAATCATCCCACTTGGCTTCATTCAGTACCTCTGCTGAGTACCTTCATCACCCCAGTCACAAAGGAAAGAGTCCCATACTGTCCAAGGGAGCCAGTAAAAGCAGGTCTAACCTTCTACACAGAATAGCAAAAGGCACCTTTCAGTAGTCCTGGAACACTCCCCCTTACACATCTGTACCACACTGGCTGGGCAACGTGCCATATGAGTGATTTGCAGCAGTATTTCTCCATGAGCACCAGCACGCTGGGAACATACTTAAAGCACTATAAAGATGGAAAAACATGTATGTATACCTGTCCCTAGGAACAGAAAGGAAGTAATTGGCCTTTTAGGTTCCTTCTAAAGCAAATGGATATTTAAATATCTGAGCGTGGACTTGTTTGAGACTCAGGCACCCTCAAACAAGTGAAGAAGTGTTGCTGAAAACACCAACAATTCAAGAATACCAGAAGTTAATCACCTTACCTTCCCTTATTTGCTATTACAGACAGATGAATACTCATTATTCCACATAAAACTTTCCATATGACCTAAGAGATAAGATAGATATTATAACCTCTGAGCAAAGAGTAATTCCATATTCTTCAAGCTTCCCATAGAAGAACTATTATGTGGTTGAGAGGCATATAATCACAAAAGTATTTTACTTTTTCCCCCTTTATTTTAAAAGAAGTTGGTTCTGAGAAGAAAAGACAAAATAATTCACGCTATGTTGGGCACTGTTTGCTCAGTGTAGGCCAAGAAAGTGGAAGATTCCTGCTTGGCATGAACCTGCTTTAAAATTCCACACTTCTGCATTCCCAGAAGGACAAAACCATATCACACATTCATTAATGTTCACCACAAGAAACTGAAATTCCATGGTGTGGTTGTAAAAATTACAGTCAGCCTTATCTTGTCCTTTCCTCATATTTCTAGTGGTTGAGCTGAACTTTTATTCAGGCTGAATACCACCTCACACACCTGTGTTGACTTCAACACCTAAGTACCTGCTTGAAGAATAATACATTACTTAGAAAAAGGCTGTAGAACATCATTATCATATAATAATTTTTTTGACAGTTGAATGTAATTTCTGAAGTTTGATCCTTGCCTCTGATGTACTATCCACTGAAAAATTCACATCCACCCATATCCCATTTCCACACATGTTTTCTGTACTGGAGCTGGTGTTTGGGGTTTTTCAGCAGCAGGTTCTCACTCAGAAATTCCCATTTAGAAACACAGAAGCACTTCACCAAAAAAACAGAGGCTCAGTGAAAATTTCTAAAAGGCTACTCAGGGCTGAGATTTAATTTACAATAAATATCAGGGAGAAAGAACAGTGGAAACATCCTCAAATAGGATGAAAAGCCAGTAAAACTATGAACACAGAGGAAAACACTACTGGCTAAGGAAGCATCTTCACAGCATGTTACTGAAAACTGAGACAGGCACTGGAGAGAGAGCCCTGCAATACACCCCGTTTCTACCTTCCTCCACTGGCAAGAGCCATTGACCAATTCTGGAGACCATGCATTGGCCACATTTATGTCCAGTAGTCCAGGGATAAGGTATTCAGCCAAGAGGCAGATTCAGGTGCAGATTTAAAGCAGGCAGAGTGGGGCTTCCAATACCTTCCATGTAGTCTGTAGCCAAAGGGTGAAGCCCTTTCTCCCAGAGGCCACCATTTCCTTACACTTCAAAACTATTATTCAACAGGATGGGAAAGTATAACTTATCCTGGTGGGAGAAATGCAAGCCAACATTAACCTAGATTATGCATAAAACATTATACTCTAACTCATAAAGGAAGAAGCCAAGTAGCATGGATGAAGATATCAGAAATTTATGGAGGGTATAGATCTCACTGTAACAAAAAGGTAAGGCTGATTGGATGGGGCAAAACTGAATAACTGTATTTCAGAACTGGTCAATTAAAACATACATGCAAAAAAGTATCAATATATGGAAGAGAAAGGCTATTTTTCTAAGCAAATTTCTTCAGCATGTCAGCAATACTTCGTGTTGTAACTAAATTCATGGCTTGAAATTATTCAGGGAATGGTTATATAATGCAATGCATCAAATCCATTTCAAAATTAACTGCATTTTCGACTTTCTGGCCACTGCAAATTATTCTCAGTTGTAATTTACAATAGGCAAGTGTTAATTTACCTAACCCATATTTTATGAATATGTATTGACTAATTGCAAGTCCATGGTTCGGGGTAAATAAATACGCGATTTATATTCAGCTAAGTCACACAATCAATTTTCAATCTACTGCCTCAAATACAATATCAGACTGTGACATGTTTATTTGCATTGACACGAGGTGTCATCCTTCTGTGAACTGCAAAATGGAAATGTCAAACATTATTCAGCAGCCACCGGTGGATCATGCCCAGCAGTAACATCCACAGCAAAACCTCAGGATGTCAGTGGCCTGTCTGCTGCTGTTTGACTACAAATTGAACAAAACTCTAATCTAAGCAGGCCAGTCCTCACCCAGGGATCAGCTGTGGTGGCAATTTTGTTTCCTGTGGTGGACTTCTAATTTGACACTTCCTCAGCTACCCAGAGATGAGAGCAGTACTTCTGCCATTAGGTAATGGGAGAAAAGGATGGGACTGTGCCCTCTGCATACTTGGGCTTGGCCTTTCAGGTCACAATCATTGTTAAGGGCAGTTAATCAGGCTTTCAAATTAGTGCAAAAGGTTTACTCTGTCTCTTTTTTGAGTATCAGGGTTCATCTTAAACGCTGCATCAGGGATTTTTTTTGCTAATAGAGCTCCCACATCACTGGCTGCTTTTTGCACTTTATTCACTACCATTACAATTTTTCAATTAAATAGAGCATGCTTAAATAACCTTCCAGGTTGAAGCATTCCTAACCTTTTCTTTAACCAGGCATCTTAAGATTCCCTTTCCCTCTCCCAAACTAAATCGACACACTGAAATAATCCAGGAGAATCCTTTATATGCTATGTGCAAGCACACAAGCACACTTCAGAGTGGAACCGAGAAATAAATACCTTAGTCTGTACAGATTTCTGTGTTCCTTGGATGGGGCTTCATTTTTCCTTCTCTTTCTCCTGATGAATTCCTGAAGGATGACTGAATTATGACCTGGGTTTTCATTTTCACTGCCTTGACTCAGTCACATGAACATAGGCTCATAATGTCACGGTAGGTGCTCCAGGGTACTGTGCATGCCCTACTTGTGTTTATCCAAGATGTGAGTTACCTGGGAACCTTCTGTCACCCACAGAAGCAGTGGAGAGGGTGGTAGAGGAGCCCCACATATTTCAGATGGACCTAAATCTCTTTATATAAAGAAATGAAACTCTGTCCTGACCTATGAACCTGATGGAACAGATCAAGCAGAGGAGAAACAGTTAAATTTAGCAAACAATGTAAGTTGTTCATTCAGCTATAGCAGTGAAGGTATTCTGATTCACTCGATAACTATTTCCTTACTAGCAGCTTTAGAGCTATTTAATGATGTCGTTATACCCACAAGACCACCTGTCAAAGAGGGGAACACAATGAAAATGATGAGGTGGTGGAGTGAGACGGGGAAGATACATTCATTAGAGACGCAAGAAGACAGCTGGTGTTATTGGGCATAAAAAGGAGGTTGGGGAGCCTTGTTAAAAGTTATGTAGTCTCCTAAAGAATTACAGAAAAAAACCAGCAAAAAAGTTTGGTGTTATAGAAAAGGATTGGTAATTACAGACCTCCTTTAGTTATACTTCAAATTAAGGGAAATACAGACAAAAGAGTAAATCACAGTTTTCATCAGTACTAAAAAAAGATTCATTAAAAAAAAAGCTTCCAGTTTCATTTCTTGAATCGGTGTGGGGTTCAGTGAGCAATTTGAATGGAGTCTGCAGACTGGAGTTAATTATTTGCATTAGCATTTCAGATGGCTTCCATGTAAATACCAGCTCTTTGGTGTGCTATGGTCAAAGACAAAAAGTAAGATAAATGCTTGATTTCCCTTATAGGATCCCAAATTATGTCATTTAATAGGTAGTCAACAGCATGGGGATTGAATGATACAGGCTTTTGAAAACGGCTCTGGGATCTAATTAATTGGGACAAATTATCCAAAGCAGCTTGGCATTGAGGAAGGAGGACAGACTCAGGGAGAAATGACAGATGGATACACAGAAAAGAAAGCAGAAAGACCTTTGCTGCTCTTCAAGAGAGCTGAGCCTTAAGGCCACTTTGAAATGATCTTGCATCATGGTTCTGTGGCTCATTATTATGTATGTGACACCTAAATGTTCTTATTTGCTGCATAGCCCTACGCCCAGAATTTAATTTCTCATTGAAGGATCAGACCCAAAAATCCAGGAAGTTTTAATGGTCACTGAGTGTGTGGTTGGGGCTGCTCAGCTTGGACCCCCCAATCTCACCCTGCAACAAAGCTGTTTGCAGCTGTGTGGGCAGAACCTTCCAGATGGGTGAGCCCTGAGCCCCAGGAGGCAACAGCCAGCATCTGTAAGAAGCTGGGTGAGTCAGAATGGAAGATATCCCTCCCTCCCCAATCCCATAACTGACAGAAGTGGACAGAGACTCCCTCAGTCGTGGCCTGAAGTCTCCTGGAGAAGTGTCCCCTGCCCCTCCCCAGTCTGGTACTGTACCACAGTGTCTCCTGGGTCCAAATATACCATAGAATACTTTGGGTTGGAAGGGAACCTTTAACATCATCTAGTTCCAATCCCCCTGCTGTGGGCAGGAACACCTTCCACTAGAGCACCTTCCACTGGGTCAGAGCCCCATTTAACCTGTCCTTGAGTATTTCCAGGGATGGGGTGGTCAGAACTCTGGGCAATCTGTTCTAGTGTTTTGCCACTCCCATTGTAAAAGGCTTCTTCCTTCTGTCTAGTCTGAATCTACCTTAAAACCAGTAACCTTTATCCTACCACAACAGGGTAAAAAGGATAAAATGTCCATTCCCACGTTTCCTTTAAGCTCCCTTTTAAGTATTGGAAAGCTGGAATAAGGTCTCCCTGGAGCTTTCTCTGCTCTAGGCTGAAAAACCCTAACTCTCTGAGCCTTTCCTCACAGGGCAGATGTTCCACCTGGGACTAAAAGTGTTTTGGGTGTTCAAGCCACTTTAGCCTGCTGCCACTTCAGTCTCAAACCACGATACTCACCCCACAGGCCTGGAAGACAAACCTGTTCCCACAGGCTACTTAGGATCAGACTCATTGTCAATAGCTGAATATATCAATATTAATGGACATGGAGGATGGTCACCAGCATACTGATAGAGCAAGACAAATAAACTGTGTGGCTTATGCATGCCTGGCATGCACAAACATCTGGCAGGCACACACATCACTTTAAATTCAGACAATATAATCAGAAGTCAATGAGATCCTGGCATTTTGGGGCCTGGCAGAATGCACTTGGTGCTCCCCAGAACTTGACCATACACCACACAGCACATCCAAGCACTGACAAAGGATCTGAAGGTAAGACTCATTCTCTTCAAATCCACAAACACTCTAGCAAGCAAGCAGCCTTGTGAAATACCAAACCATCTGCTGATCTAACTTCATTGGAATTTCTTCAGTGGAATTTCTTCCAGTACAGAATTTGACTGGGCAATGTTTGTCACATTCAGTCGTACATCAGCACTCTAGGACATTCACAGAAGTTTCCTGAAGTTGTGCCTTATGAATCTTCACCCCAGAACACCACAGTCACTGACTTAGGAAGCAACAACAACTAAACTTAGACACAGTTCAGTCTGTAAAGAAGCATAAACTGTCTCCTGCCTCCCAGCCCTGAGGACCTGTTCTGACATTGAAGTCCTTCTCTACCATCCCACCAACTATCTATTCATTTGCTTTCTGCATTGTTTTCTCCAGGTATGACCAGGCTGCTGTTAGGTCCCTCCAAAGCCACCTCTTCACTAAGCTGAACAAGACTCACGCCCTCAGCCTTTCCTCACAGGGCAAGTGCTGCAACCCCTCATCATTTGGGTGGCCATCATGCAAGTTCAACCAATTTCTTGTACAGACAGACCTAACACTGCACCCAAAACTCCATGTGTTTTTTAATCAGCACTGAGCGATGATCACTTTCCTTGCTCTGACTATTTACCTGCTGATACAGCTCAGAATGTTGTTGACTTTCATTTCAAAATTAAAAATGGAACAGGCAACAAAAATAAGCATCCACCGTTTGTCAGATGTGTATTTCCCTATCTGTCACACAGTGCATGCACACAGCTAGAATTTTTATCAAAACTATCAATAATTAAGCAGTACAGAATAATTAGATGGCAAACACCATCCTCAAACTGAAATATCTGCAAACGTATGGAATGTACCGTAATTACAAAAAGCATAAAAGATATAAAAATTCAACAAATGTCTTCCTATAGATTAGTCCATCCAGATGTGCTAGAAATCATAGTTTATAACAGCAATTTTCTGAATAACATTGTTTTAATCAGTAAATACTTTATTTACACAACAAAATTTTGATTTATATTGCCAACCTCAGAAGCACTATTGTACAAACAGAATTGTTTCAAGAACATTCTATGCAACCATAGAATACTGTTCATTGGAGATTCATGGAACACCCCTCTTACCAGTACATAACTACTAATGACTTCCATGAGACACATCAGTACAGTGAATGCAAAGACCCTGTGCACCTACTCTCAGAAATTCCAGCCTCTAAAAAATAAGTTAACCTTGCCAACAGGAAAAGAAAGTAGGAAATCATTATATTTGGGCAGTGCAGAAGCAAATATTGACACCATTTCAGAACGAATTCTGTATTTTTGGCTTACAGCAGTGCCTGTCATTTTCACACTATTTTTAAAACTATCATTATTTTATTTTAAAGCATCATAGTGCATCAGGAAACTGCCACTGTCCCATGTTTACAAGAAATATAAAAATGCTAAAGACTTTTTGATAAATGCTAAAGCCACAGAGAAACTTGGGATCATGACTGACACTGAAATTAAATCCACTTCACTTACTGCCTAACTTTGGAGACTGTCTAAGGTTTAAACAAGTGAATTTTCTGCTAGATAAATTTCCATTAAGTTTCCGCTTGGAAATGGCTCCATCTTGGCATAGCTTTGCAGATCTATATTTATCTTCCATCCAGCCTTTCTCAGATACTTTTAGGTACAAATCCTTAAACAGTCTAACATCTTTATCAAGCCAATATTCACTTCAAAACACATTCTTACTGTCTTGCTCCTCTCATATGCAAAATGTCAGTAAGGGTAATCATCCAAACACTAACTTCCAGCTGCAGTTTTACCCTCTTCCAGAGGTCATGCAAATTTTTTACTGGATCTCCCTGTTCCACCAGTAATCTGTCCTAGCAACATGCTGTGGCATACTACTAGGACAGCCCTACTGCTTCCAGTGGCCATCATAGTTGGGAAATGACTTAGGCATATCTGGACTGTGCCATTCACCATCCAGTTGCACGAGGACACCAGGCAACTGCCATTGAGCAAGAAATCCAACTCTCCCAGGGCTTGCATTAAAGACCTAGCCATTTATTTCATCCTGCTGCAGGTCTAGCTGCAAAATGCCACTGTTTCTATGACATCTCTTCAGAAAACTAAGGGAGTGAGTCAAGTTTAAAAAGTGTGTTTGATGTGGTTTGGGTTTTTTTTCCTACAACTTTATAATTTCTTTGGGAAAAGAACTGTTTTCCAAAAAACAAGATTGAAATGGTGAGTTTCATTAACAAGCTTTATGAACTTTATTGTTAGAAATTGAGTACCAGTGAGGTGATTTCCCTAGATTACAATTACAGGAGCCAACTTAGTTAATGCCAAGTAGTTGCCTGTGCTTTTGCCAAATAAGAACTATTTCAGAGCTATAAAGGCTTCAGAATATTGTGTAAATGCATATTTTATTTAGATTTCTTATCCCAAGTGTTTAAAACACATTCATTATAAAATAATTTCTTCAGTCTATGCCATGGGCTATTAAAAATAAGTTTTACATGATTTAATTACTTTGTTGAGATAATAGGTGAATAGAAAGCATTATATCTTTGTTTAAAAACCTTATATCTACATGATTAGTGTTGTGTGCATTGATATCTCCCAAAGTACAAAGTTTTATCTTTGGATGTGGAAAACATCCCCTTTGCTAATATAGTTGATGCACAATATATGGCTCATTTCCCAAATTCTAGTGAGGGTCTCTAAAAATTATTTGTTTAGTAACCACTGACTGATAAAACAGCAAGAATTTGTTCATCCATTTCAAGGCATAGTTCATATAATTTAAACATTCACATGTGTTAGCCAAAGCCCTTCAATAAAAAAGATAAATAATGAAACCTAATGTTCCTCTTCTTATAATGATCCTTTAGGCCTCATCTACACATGAAGTTAATTAGTTTAAACTGGCAGAGGGAAAGCTTTGCCATCAGGCTTACAAAGGTAGGTAGCAATTTTTCATTCAAGTACATCTTTGTGGAAAATTTTATGATATTTCCTATCATCAAAATCTACAGAAAAAATACTATGCTGAGGGTGTTTAACTGAAAGAGGTTATTGCATTTAATTAAACTGACCCTAAACTTGGGATATCTCTCCCCTATCTGTAGTTATCCAAAATGTACGTGTCTAGTGTGAAGTAATCAACTAAAGCTCTAATGTCAATGCAGAAAGATGAGACTCTTCAAAGGGTAATTAATCCTCTGCTAAGTCAGGAAGGATGAATCACCCTCTGGAAATACCTTTTTCCATCAACAGTACTTTTTCACATCATGCATAATAAAACTGTGAAACTCATTACCACAGGATGCTGTGGAGGCACAGACAAGAAGCACTAATGCATTTAAAAGTCCTAGACTAATTCATGGAGAGTGGGTGCAGCAAGCAGATGGTCTGAAAATAGTCACGAGCCCAGGAAGTCCATGAACAATATATCTGGAAGGTGGAAAGTATTGTGTAGTGCTTGGTAGTTATACTCTTCTCTAAACATCTGGTACCAGTCCCTGCTGGAAAAGAATCCCAGATTAGATAGGCTGTTGGTCCAGCCCACGGGATAGCTCTGTCGTTCTGAAGTTAACTCACATCCTCCGTCAACATAACTATTCCCCTTAAGAAAGCATGTGTACTCAAATACTAGGTATTTTTCCTTTATATAATGAGATACTATTCTATTTAGTACTAAGACATTTTGTTTCACTCTAAGATACTTTCTGGTGCAAAGTGTCTCTCTTTTGGTTTAGCCAATACTCTATAAGCAGCAATTTGCCAGAAAATATTTCTGTATGTGCTAACAATATTTCCTCAAAAGAAAGATCAAATAACTTTGTTTGGATACAACATATTGTTACCTACTGTCTGTATCTCTGATATACCAGGTATCTGTAACCAGTCATGAAAAGCTGAGGCTTAATTTCTGTAGAAGTCCTTCTATAATATATTTAATATTTAAGCAAACACATGGTAAGAATGTGAACATGTCATCTTAAGACATGATTGCAATAAAAACATGCCTGAGAATAATAACGTATTTGGAATAGGAAATTACCAGGTATGACCTGCAGGAGTTCACTAGCAAGCCCAGTAAACCTTCCACATTTTCTTACCATAATTTTCTCTATTTATCTGACCTGTTATTTCCTATGTCTCATTAGCTTTGTTAAATTTCTGGGACTGTGGTAATATTTCCAAATATGGGGGCATTGTTTTCAAGAGCTACTAACAGAAAAAAACTTGTACATATTCTAAAGACATTTTTAGACAGTAATTATTGTATTATGAAAAGTTGGGCTCACCAGGACCAAACAACTGGGAAAAGGACCTCAAATCAAAAGTGAAAAGGAAGTAAAGAGCATATTTTCAGTCTGACCACGACAAGAGTAATAGATGCTGCAATGAAATCGAATATAATTTTCTGGGAAACAAGTTCCAAATCCCTGAATTTCACTCTCAATGGCTTATGGCCATCCATGTGATGGGAGCTTTTAAATATGGCTTTTTTCTTTAAAATATCTCTGTAATTCTGATGATTCTGTTCAATAATCAAGTAGTTATTTTTACATTCCAGAGGGACTTTGTTTTGACACACAAAACTCTACAATAAAGTCTTATGGGGTTAGGTCACAAAATTACTTGTAACTTCATTTAGCTAATTGTAACACCGATTTCCAGAGCCTTGGAGACATTTAAAACATTCAAAACATTCCTAGTGTAGGAATTAGTTGTGAAAATATACTCCATGTCTTTTTTCGAATTTGGCAGATTATTGCATTCCTGTCCTCTCTATAGTTAACATTTATCTAGGTGCTAGAACTGCTGTAGGATTCAGGAAACACATCTGTATTCCGTTGTCCCAAGTCTGCTGGTCAAATCGATAGTTATTCAGCTCTAGATGATTCTGTATGGTAGGTAAAGCCATGGGGGAACACGCAATAAGGAGAGGAGTAACTATTTCCCACAGAAAGAGCGTCAATGTAACTTTGTAGCTCACAGAGGAAACTCTGTGTTCTAGCAGGAAACATTTAAAATCATGTATTTACATTGAACCATATTAAATCTAGTATTCATTGAGGCAGCACATTGGATTTTCCTCCAGCAGTGAGGCAGAGTCAGTGAAAAGATGTTGAAACCTGGGTATGGCTTAGGTTTCGGGCAACACCTTCCAAAACACTTGGTATCTTCAAAACCCAAACCCTGGTTTCAAACATCTATGCCATCTTCAAACACAAGCCATTGTGAAATGAAGCAGACCAAGAATGTGAAGCACAAATTTTCTGTATTTGCCTTTCCCGTTGCCTTGATGGACTGAAGTTAGCAAATCGCTGTGCGCCATTTCCCAGTGCCAAAGGCATTATTCCAGCCTACAGTTAAGATTCTATTTAACTATTTAGGAACCCCACATTAAAGGTCTTCTCTAATCAACAGAGAGGAACTTCAGAGGAAGATTCAGCTTGCCTGAACTGCCTTCTGTCTATGTCTTAGCACTGAATGTGCAGGGAGCTCTGCAACCCAGCTCATGACTCCAGTTACAAGCTGGCCATGAGTGTGGTTTTCTGCAGCTTATTTTAAGCCTAAACCAGACAGTCCACAAAGAAGCACTAGTGAAGAACAGCTGTTTACACTCAAAGCTTTAACCTTTATGTACCTCTATGGTCCTAGCCTCCACAAAACCTAGATTTCAAAATCCTTTTTGTAAATGGAAACCCAATGCCTGACTTACTCTCATGCTCTGGATTACATTTGAAGGATTAGAGAAACACCTGCCTCCCTGAGTGGCATAAACTGAGAGTAGCTACATTAGGCAGAAAGACTAATTGGGATAGACAAAACCAAGAGAAGTATTTTGAATCAGATGCATCAAAACTTCCAAGCTTTCATTACACAGTTCTGGCCGTGTAACGCTGAAATCTTTCCACAAGTAAAAAACTATCTGGATCTGATGAACAGTGACTTTCACATTTGCTTGCTTCGATCCAGACATCATTTGGAATAAAGCAAATCTGAGGCTTTGACATTTTCTCTTTAGTATCAGTTTTCCCTTTAATCTCATTATTCTTTCTTAACTTGCCCCAGCCAGGATCACACTTCGTGTTTCCTTACAGGCTCCCTGATTCTTCCAAACAAACCTGATCCTCACCTCATCTTTCTGAACTCCTTCCTGATACTACCTAATTTCTTTCTAGTTTCTGTTTTATCATCCCAGTCTAAATCTCCCAGACCAGTTTTCAAGTTTTCCTCAGATTTTAACACTTTCCCACAACTCCCTTTCTTAATTTATTAGGATCAACCTTGAGTCTATTTCTTTCTTTGCACTACCACTCTTTTTTTACAGGGTGTGCTGACATTCTAGCTCAGCTTGAAACCTCAGTTACAGGCAAAATTGAGTGGTACCACTGTCTTCTCCTCCTCTGACCCACAAATCTCCTGTGAATTTGGGATTACACTAAGAGTGGTGGAGGCTGGATAGAGACTATTAGCTAGTTGTAGTGATTTTGGGACTGTAATAACACAGAATGGAAGGAACAGGGATTTGTAGTTCTAGACTGAGACTAAGAAGACTCAACACAACTCTGCAAACTCCACTGAGCTTAAACAGATACCTGTGTAATTGGAAAAGACTATAAATTTACAATGTATATAATGAGTTAAGTTAGAACAGTTCATTTAAAATGCAATTTCTTTCTATTGTGGATCAGTTTGGGTGTTATCATTTTGAAAAGAAACACTGACTTGCTCTCACCTTTCTTAGACCTTTTCACATTTTTTGGGTAATTTTGTTTAGCTTGTCAAACACAAGAAGGCTGCATTATTAATAATATTCTAATGTGGCAGGTGCATATTTGTGTGTGGGAAGGTGTTGTTTTAAAGTGACAGCTGAACCTTTTTTGAAATATAAGGTTTTCTCCCAGGAGAAAGTCATCATCTTTCTTCTCTTTTTCTCAGGGTATAGTACATTATATGATAGAAGATGTTAATATTAGAAGTGGAACAGATGGCTCAGATTCAGATTGGGGGCACGACTACAACTGAGAGATGAAGAAAGATATTCAAAGAGGAACAAACAAGTGCAGAAAATTCAATTAAAATGTTCAATTTTGAGGAAGCAGGTGTGTGGGTTTTATTATTGAGACCTCTACATTCTCATTTAGAGTAACCCATTTGTGAGGCTTGTTATGAACTTGTCTAACCCCATTGCTGGCATTTTACTACGTATGCATACTTGAAAGGAATTTTAAATGTCATTGGGTAGCTCTTGCTCTCTCTTCCTCTCTCTGGTTACATCTGAGAATCTGACAGCTCTATTTCACTGGAAGGGCTGACAAGCCTGTGATTCTCATTAGGCACAGCAGCATATATGGGATCCTTCTGAATGGAGGGCTCTTCAATAACTCAGTCCTATACCGCTGCCATTATTAGATCACATAGAAAGTGCCTAAACTAATCTTTGACAAATTTACAGCAAAATCACCATACAGAATAATTAGAGTATTCCAAAATTAATACCCTTTGAAGAACAGATTGTGTATGGTTCTGTGTAAGATTCACCACCTTTGTCCCAATCACAAAGACTCTGCTAGGCATTGTTCTTGTTAACTTATTACTCAAAGCTATTAAAAAGATAGGACTGAAGACCAACTGGCTTACGAAGTCCAAGAAACCAGATGATATGACCTGTTTCATAAAATACCACAAAGTCTACTTTATTGTCAACCAGAAAGGTTTTCCCCTAATTTACATGTCATTCAAGAACCTCTTCACTCTTAAAAACCTTACTCTGATTCCAGTTTTACACAATTTGCTAATTTTATTCTGCTTTCTACTGCTTCTAGACAAGCTCCTAGCACAGATGTTTTTGTGTTCACAGTTACATCTCTTTGAATGCTGTCCCTAAAAGTTGGGAGTTTCTTCATAATCCAGTATAGTACCCAATGCAGCAGTGTGTAAAGTAAATCATCTCCTCCCAATCCCTTTCTCTTCTCTTTCAGATTGTCATCCCCACAAACAGAACCTACATGCTGCTTATACAGCAGATTGTACACAAAATGTGGATTCTGGATGGCTAAGGAGTGAAAAAAGGTCAAAGGCTTAAAACTCCTTCCTAAGAACTACTTACCAGCATCCTTGTTTGAAGCAGAAATTGTCTGTGATAAGACAATAGCCCCGCAAACCTCACATAGGCATTGCACTTGCAACCCCTGTCATTGTTTCTGCAAGAAGAGAGTCCAATGAAAAATCTAAAAATACACCTCATAATCAGATTTTTACCTGGATCATGACTCATGTTGAATCATGAAACATGAGTGGACTTCAGCTTATTCCCTCTTCATAGCTATTCTGTGAATAGTTGTCCGCCTCCCAGGCATCAAATGACCTAGTAGAATCAAAACATGTTCAGGCTGTCCTCAAAATTCTAACACTTGTGATTGAAAGATAAAATTAAAGACAGCTAAAAGGTGTCCTTAAACTAGGGTGTCAATATTTTTAAATTGCTTGAAACCACACAAGCTGTGTCCTCTCCAGTAAGCAAAGCAGTCCTTGCCCTTTAATGATTTTTGTCTGCTAGTTAAATCAAAGGTGCAAATATGAGTCCTTTAACACCAAGCAGTTCATGTCATTCTGTAGAAATGTCACATGATGATGGTACAAGCTGTTAAGATAAAGTGATTGACACATCATCTTAACTACCCTCTCAGGTACTCTTTCTGAGACAATCAATTTGGTGTTCTATCTCATTAAATTTCACTATTTTGGTACCTTATATTAGTTGAAAGAGACACTCTACAGTGTCCTTGAACTGAAGGTATTTAAAGATCATTCTCACAGACAGGAATCCTGATCAGATAAGAGTCAGACCTGCTGCAAGCTGTCAAAAGGAAAGAAAAAGTGAAAGAACGATTATGCACCACAAAACTGATGGAGGGACACTGAGATCTTCAAATGGGTGCCAAGTCCTTTTGAAATAATATCAGAGAAAGCCCAGCACCAGCCAGCAGTGTAAGGAATGACAGTCATGCTATGAAAACCAAAATGTGATGACATATAAAGGCATTACAGCAGGAAGGCAAAGTTTATTGCTCTGCTGCTTCAATACTTGTTAATAATAAATTACCGCATTAATAACCCTTTATATTTATCCTATTGGAGCTTATATGATTAGTGATAAAACTTTTAACTACATTAGCAACACTACACTAATTGCATTAACTGGCATAATAAAGTTAATGTATGAGTACGGTGTCCTTGATACACACATGGTAAGATTGCACATCTCATTAAGATTAATATTGTTGGAATAATGTCACACTATTTCTATCCAAGGCTGTATTACCAAACAACCATGACCCCCTGACATGAAGTTTTAAAATTTAATATTAGCTAACAGGATTAAAGCAGTCTTTTTCAGATGCAAATTTAGAGGCGGTTTTATATAAATCAGAAGTTAATCAACCAAGGCTAGTTTAAGTCCTATGAGAGCCTCACCCTGAAAGATGCTGTATCAGTGTAAATGACCCAGGCCACCTGAAACGGCTGATCAGGATTTGTTAGTCTGAGCAGCAGGCAAACACCAGTTTTCTCATATTTACTCACAGTTGTAAATGACCTTTGACAAATAACACTGTCTCATTCTGTACTTACATCTACTTTGGCTTGCTGGAGACCTTAATCAAACCAGGCTCTGGACTAGAAGGAAAAAAAGCCAGACGCATACTGATTTTAGCATAAAATCTGATCCACAGGCCAAAACTTAGCAGGACAAGTCTAGGAATGGAGAGGGAACTCTAGCAAAGCCAAATGTGCTGATTAACTAGGCAAGAGAAATATTTTCCTTTGAGGACAGCCATATTTTTAGTTGAATGTTTCCTTAAAATGCATGACCTTTTTGGCCTGTCAAATAGCTGCATTAAAGCAGTCAAATTTCTTCCAATAAAACTCTGAATGGAATAACTTTAAAATCCAGTATTTATTCACGTCACAGCACAGTAATTTGATATGTAATAAGCATTAAGATAAACACAAATCTGTAGTTGACTAATCTGAACTTTGCTCTGTAGCTCAGATCTCTGGGGGAGACATGATACTTGACATTTAATTTGAAAAGCAAGGTAGCCTTGTGGAGAAAAAACTTTTCCATTTTGATAGTAGAAAAGCATTGGTGCGTTTTATTTGATATGGTGGATTTGCTTGGCTTTATTTTCACATTTTAATAGGCTCACCTCATAAAAGTATAATGAAAATAGAAGGATCATCTATCATAAGGATAGACTGGTATAGATATTTTCTTTGGGTTGTTGTCTAGAAGAAAACCAGTTTTCTTCCCACTGATAAAAATAAATGTAAATCCCTCACTTTATTCCTCTTATTTCCCTTCTTCCTTAAGAATGCCTTATCCTATTTTAATTGCCAGAAATCAGAAAAGACCTCCTCTCCCTTTTACAGAGGGGCACCAGAAGCACAGACACATCTGCTTTAGTGCTTATCTGGGATCAGGAGTGCACTTTTGAAGCAACTCTCCTGCCCATCACCATTGAACCATGCTTTGCTTCTCTGTCAAGGGCATGAATAGGATCTGTTTTTACTAAAAGCAAAACCTGATGGGTTGCTCCAAGAACACCCCTAATGTGTTCAAACCCTGACTGGAATTCAGCCCTTGGGACAAGGCCAGAGCAGGTATCAAGTACAAAACCCCAGAGTGCAGTCATCCAGCTCTCAGCTCAGCTGTATGGCTTCATGGACCCACCCACCCATGTGTCATCACTGCTACAAACTGACACTTGGATTTCCTGGGTTCAAGTATAGTGACACCATGGCGCAAGTTCTGCTTTGAGAAGCTAAAAATGGCTCCAGACTTTACCACAGCCATAGGACCCCACCTAGAAGTAATAATTCTGTCTGGAAGTACTAGCTTCAAATACTCCTGTATGCCAATCTACCACCTCTAGACTCTCCACAGTTTCGAATTTCATTCCAAAACTACTACTCAGAGATCATGTTCTAACTATCACTTTTCCTGTGTTCATATTGCCTTTTACCATATTAGTTGACTACATTATTTCTCTCTGGGTTTAGAGAGAAGAGTGCTGAGGCTCCTTTTCCCTACAGTGTCCTATCAGGGCAAGAGTACATGTGAGGATATCATGTCTTTTAGTGACCAGCCCCCAAACAAAACAGTAGACAGCATTTAGAGTCAAACTTGAAAAATCTTTATAACCAGGACAACATTTATGTTCTGACATCTGGGTCCAGCTGCCTCTCATCTCTGGGCCCCATCTGGGAAGAACAGGTGTAGGTTCTATAACTATAACCAGAAAGGTAACAATAAATACTTCAGCAGACAAGGAGGTACTGGGGGGTTCAGGAGCAAGTAAGGGTGTATGAGTTGAGGAGTACTGATGGATGCAAAAAGAGATCCTATATCTAGACTCCAACCTCTGATCATGAGTGTACCTCATTTATGTGGATATGAGCTGCAGTGCTCTTTTTCCCAGGCATTCTCCGAGATGTCCTCATCAGCTTTTCCTCAGCAACTCCTAATTAGTCCTCACCTACTACGAACTTCTCCCTAATTACTCTTTCCCTGTCTCTCCAGGGCTTCTGCAAGAATGACAATGCCATTTGCAAATCTGAAGTGGCTCTGAGTTCTAAAGTTAACCTTTTGTGCACTCCTCTGTTCCTCCAAGGTTTTTACCTTCTCAAAAAATCTAAATTTGAAAATTCCTCAGCAAAGTCAGTTAACTAAAGACCATTCCCAGGCTGCCTTGAGGATTGAGAGGTAAACTGTATGAGAAGCCTTGAAGAAGTTGACTGCATTTTTGATGTATTTAGACTGAAGGACTGTTGGTAAATGCTCATTTCTGTAAAGAGGTCACAGAAGTCTAAATGCCAAGAGGTCTTTAAACAGCTTCTCTAACCTCTTAAACTTGCAAAGCAAAAGGTCTCTCAGGACTAATCACTTCCTTTTATTGCATCTGTCCATTCATCTCATTCTTGGTTCCTTTCGAGACCTAAATTTCCTAATGTCACTCTTCTCTTTCTTCCCATAGAGACAGTGACAGGTAAGCTACCCAGCCACATGCATCCTTCTCCCCTCACCTAATGAAGAGAAGAGCTTTGGAGATTCCACTGCCCTTGCTATTGCTCCAGAACAGCAGTCCTTCCTGCTCCACTGCTTCCACTTAAATTGGATCAAGTCCACTGAGTCTTTTTCCCAGGACGAGACCAAAATAATTTGTTTACTCTAAATGGATCAAGCTACTGATCCATTTAGAGTATGGATCACGCTATAAACGCTGCCATCACAGTTTGGCTGGGTTTCTTCCTCGTGCTTTTCTGGGCTAGAACATCTCTGCCAATCATTTCAGTTACTGCCATTTTTTCTGGCAGCCCATGATCCTTCTCCTCAGGCACCTTTTGCACATGTCATGTATGAACAAATTCTCCTGAGTCACCATCTTGCTCATGGACCATGGAGAGTGATTCCATTGGCATTTTTTGTTTCCATTTCTATTTGGTTTTGGGTCTGGTTTTTTTTAACTTGTTCTCTCTTTGTTCTTCATTGACTTCTTTCTGCCAATATTTAAACTTAAAAGGCAGATAGTGCTGAATAAGAAATTGACAGCCAAAGGAGCAAGCTTGAATACCGCATCCCATCTGTTTAGTTTGAGCAACCCAATTAACTCCCTTCCCAAGACAAGGCCCAGGAGCTGTCTGGAAAGTCTTTCCCTACAAGCACAACTTCCAAATGGCAGTATGGGTGACATTGCACCTGCTTTGGTTTCCCAGCCATGAGTCTTCCAACACTATTTCAGCAAGCTCCCTTACTTTCAGACTTCTTCACAGGTTGTCATGGCATGTAGCACCATGCTATCCTATGAAAACATGATTCTGGCTATAACACAGTTGTCATATTGTTTCTGACATTTCAATACAAAACAAAGGAAAACAAAAGTATTTTTAGGTCAGCAGGACATCACAGGACACCAAGAAGGCTCATCACACTGTGAACTATGGAGCAAGAACACAGAAACTATAGAGGAAAATGGCCTTAAGCATGTGCACATGAGGCAGTTGATGCTCACAAGCATCTGTGAGCAATCAGACAATGAAGATGTAATGAAAAGAACCCACTGCCTGTACCTCAGGATTCTCCTTTATCTCTTTTTTTGGATCTATGAGCTGCCCCAGAGGCTGCTGCACTGAATGTACTTCTTGTAGAGAGTTCAAGTATGAGTAACACGCAGGGTAGCAGATAACTAGTACAATCCATGAACTCACTGATGTTAGTAAGTGGGCCAAGCTTCACCACTCTGGGAGAAGGAATACATCATTAAAACATACACGTCATTTAACTAGTGTGCAGTAAGCATTCAGACAGCCCAGAAATACTCTTATAGACTCCATAGAGCTATTTCCATATATCACCAAGCTGAAAGCTTGAAGGAAGCATCAAAAGATGCCCAAAAAGCAATTTTGGGAATATTCAAGATTAAGATGAGTGAGTCTTTCAACAAATGAGCCCATCTCTGCAGTAAGCATTTTAGCCACCCTTTCCACTTAATACATAAACTATTCTATAGTCATAGAAGAAAATAGCAAACATAAGTTGAAATGTTGGTTGGACACAGGTAATTTCTTAAACCACTTTTGCTTCTCTCAGATTAGGTTGTCACAAGTGAAGGGCATGGCTAGACAGACAGGTAGGACTGATTAAACTGTCATATGCCAATAACATACTAATACATTCTCTACAGGAGAACCAGAATGGCAACCTTGCTGTCACTCGTGATGTTTCACTATGTATGTACGGCCACAAATGAAGTCCCTGAGGATGTCAAGGAATAAACAGGAGGACATAAAGAAGGAAAGCTTGTGCTATGCATGCACAAGCAGGGGAAAACAGTCATTAGTCAAGGACTTCACTGCAGGGACACAGAGGATGGTACTGCAGCTGGACTCGATGTCCCTTACAACTTGAGATATTCTATGACTACTCTCACAGGACCCAGCTCTTTCACTCTTTGGTTTTTGAAGAAATAATTTGCTTTAAATAAAAATAGATACAAACCACATTCACAGGAGTCTGACAGATCACCGCCATAGATTCTGTGTTTAAATTCACATTCATATTACTTTTCCTGACAGATGCAGAACAGAAGGACAAGATCAAGAACAGCCCTTATGACTATATATTTCATACAAATAGTGCACAAAAGATCTGGAATTTGGGTGCAACTAAAATAAATCTTTGCAAATGAGAATGCTTATAAAAATACCTTCTGAAAGCAAAACAAAAAAAAAACCCCAACATTCTCTAATTCTTAAAGATAGCTTTGAAAAGAAAATTTTTCAAAGTTCATACATAGATTTGTCAGAAAACGTCTTCCTTCCATCCTGATCCTAACCAAAAACAAAACATATGAATGCCTAAATAAGTATATTTTCAATCAATAATCATAGTTACAGTGCTCCCTTCCACTGTTTCACTTACTGCAACTTATCCCATAGCTGTGTTTACTCTGTAGTGAGCCAGCCAGGGACAATTCTGTATCAATATGCTGTCTGAGCAAGTAGCATTCACTTAATATTTACATTTCCAATTTAGAACTTAATGTAGAAAAGAAAAATTAATCCTGGGAGTGGCTTTATTTATTGGAAAAAAAAAATTATCCTGGGATTAGCTTAATCTAAAGCTAAAGGCTTTTGCCAGTATCAGAATAAGCATGTCTGTGAGCGGACATTTCCCTGAGATCAAGCATCCAGCTTCTTCTCATTATGGAACAAACAGAAATTAAATTTTGTTCTGACTTCACTGTGGAATTATTTCCTTCTCTTTGTGTGCCTAAAGCAGCCTCCACCATGGATCTGAATAACGCTGTTTCCACTACCCTTTCTCCAGCCCAGGAGCCAAACCATAACCCTCAGAAGACTATGACAGGATTGCTACAAGCTGCAACCTGCAGCAGAATTCCAGAAAGCTGTATTGTTCAAACACCATGGATGGAATGGACTACAATCTTTAATCATCATCCCCTACAGGTTTCTATTACTTTAAATATTATTTTCTAGTCCCTGTTATTCTAAATTTGCTTTGAAACTCTAGAGAACAGAAAGCACTACATGCTAACCTGTCTGGCCACCAGAAGTCACACCTCCCAGGTAAAATCTCAGTGAGTCCTGTGTTTGAATGCTTTGGGGTTTGGTCTGACTAACAGGGCAAAGGTTGAACATGCAATTATTCTACCGAGCTGTGGCCTGATATCTTTTTGTATTTTATTTCTTTTATCCTAGGACTCTCCAAATTTTTAATTTAAAGAAATAGCTTCTACAGAGGAAATAAATTCTCACAGCATCAGGAGAAACAAGATTTTTTCCCTATAACTGTAGGGAATATGAAGCATGCATATTCACAGCATCACAACACAGCACAACTGAATTAGGCTTACAGTTCCAGACCCCATTTAATGGCCACTTGATTTTTGCATTATTTAAAAACAAACACAGAGCAATTTACTGCCCTCCGTCCATCAGCTTTCAGTGATGCTAGAAATAAGGCTGCACTGTCCTTTGAGCTGTGAAAAACAGACAAGCAACAATGCTATGTGCATCAAAGGGTGCCAGTTTACACCAAACTACAAATGAATGCCATATTGCTGAGCTGTACTGAGTTTGAAAAAACAGGGGGTGAGTAACTCACAGGGAACAGAAACAGCTGACTCATTGTTTCAGGCAAGTCTTCAGCAATCAATTAATTGCCTGATCAATGCAGCATGATGCAGGAAGCTTAATTGAAGAGAATTAATACTTGGGAAGCACATATCTC